>CM062804.1:499165195-499591676 GCA_031772625.1 Pinus tabuliformis
CTTTTACTTTCTTTCCTGATTCTTTCTCTGCCAAGGCTTTAAACTCACAAAACCTCAAGAAGGTCTAATCCTTCTTTTACATAAAGTAGATCTAGCATCTACGACAAAAATCATCAATAAAAATAACATAGTACCTTTCCTTAGCGGTGGAGGTTATAGAGAATGGTCCACATACATCTAAGTGAACTCACTCCATGATTGCTCCAGCCCTACTATCTCGATCTTGAAAGGAAGCTTTCGCATACTTACCCAGGGTGCAACCTTTGCATGTATCTATTTGCTCTAGTTTTCCCTTGGGTAAGCCAGTAGAAATTTGCTACATGATCTTCAAGGCCCCATGCTGCAAGTGGTCCAGTCTTCTATGCCACAGCTTTCCAACATCTTGGCTTTGCACCACCTCTGCTTTGGAACTCAGTGTAGCACAGTCATCTACCTCCAGCTTGTAGAGATTCTTTACTTGAATCCCAATTTGTTTGGTCTATCTGGTGCCGATATGCCTCTGGAAAACTTTTCCTTTACTAAAGATGACATCATAGCCTTTATCTTCTAGCATAGCAATAGACACAAGATTCTTTTTCAAACCTGGTACATACTTAACAACAAATAGGGTGAGAGGAGCACCATGCTCCCTCTGAAACACAACTATACCTTCACCGAAGACACAGTACTTTCCATCATCACCCATTTCGTTCTACATCTAAAGATCCTTCTCCTCCAATGTACTGAAAAGATTCTTGTCACCCGACATGTGGAAAGAAGCTTCACTGTCCAAGTACCAAACACATCCCACCATGGTTGAAACCATGCATGCAATAAGTGAGAAATATAGCTCAAATTGTGAAGCTAGTGCATCACCATCAAATCCCTTTGAGGAACCCTTCTTGGATTTCTTTTGTGGACAATTCATAGCATAATGGTCCACTTCATGACAGTGAAAGCACCGCACCTTCGACTTGTCAACTTGCTTGCCACCATGAGAAGATTTGGATTGGGATGCCTTACCTTTCCCTTTCTTAGCTTTACTTGCTAAAGCTATATTTTCTTCATCATCTTGTTTTGATGAAGATCCATCCCTGGT
The DNA here is from genome assembly GCA_031772625.1 of Pinus tabuliformis. Lineage (NCBI taxonomy): Eukaryota > Viridiplantae > Streptophyta > Pinopsida > Pinales > Pinaceae > Pinus > Pinus tabuliformis. Next base: position 499,166,274 of record CM062804.1, read on the forward strand.
GCTCCGCCTTATCTCCTCCTACATTAGGTCTGACAAAATTCGTTCCCAATCTGGTAGTTTCTCTCTTCCATTAACCAAGTCCTGGTAGCTATGCCAACTCTTTGGAAGACTGAGGAGTGATAGACTCACCATGTCGTCATCAGTAGTCACAACCCCTACACTTGCAAGCTCATCCCTGCATGTGGTAAGCTTGTTCAGGAATGTAGAGATTGTGTCGCCCTTTTTGCACTTTATCTTTTGAAGTTTGTCCTTTAGCGCTAGCTTCCTCTAATCATTGCTATTCTGATAAAGATCTTTCAAGGTTTTCCACATCGAAAACTGAATCTCCTTCCCATGGAGGCTCGAGACAATGTGATCTCGAACTCCCTCCAGGAGGATTCTCCTTACTCTAGCCACACACTTTTTCCATTCCTCCAGTTGAGTAGCATCAGTCAGCTTCTAGAATTCTTGATCAATGAAGCCCTTTAGGTCATTATCTTCTAATACTGCCTCCATGCAATCCTTCCAGGCTATATAATTTGAATTTTCATCAAGGGCATATTCGAGTCTTAAACCATTGAACACCATCGGTGAAATAGATGTGATAAGAACTCAATACAATATTCAGAAACCAAACTTCATACTTTTCCTGCTTGTATAGTGTTCTTCCTTGATCACCTTTGCTCTGATACCATATAGAAATTCCCGCTGTAGATCACTTGGTAATGCAATGTACTAAAGCAAAACACTTGATCTACTTCTACAAACAATTTAGCAGAATCTTAATCGAACATGAGCAACATCAATAAGAACACATATAATTGAAAAGGAACCAATCACACATAACACAAAGAATTTACCTAGGGAAAGCCTCAGCCTAAAACCCCAATTTTGTATTATCATACAAGTGGAAATCTTATTCAAGTTACAAAAAGAATCAACTCTCAAGCTATCCTTCTCTATCTGTAATCAAACAATACAGCTCGCAGACTCAATAGGCATAGAATATATCTTTCTCAAGCCCTCCAAGCCTCCTATTTCCTTGCACAGTTTTGATTGGGGTCCAATGATATCACATGCATGAATTGGCCTCATCACACTCACTGTAACCTCAGGTCCAACTACGCAATCCTCAAGGAATAATATTCCTTCTGCATGCAAGTAATATTCACCAAGGAATATCCTAGCAACTGATAGTACATTGTCCCTCCATTTGATCTCAACTGGGTCTCTGACTGAACTGACATGCATGAGTTATCCATGAGTGAATAATTAGTTATCTGAATTACAGTAGCTACATGCATGCAATCATTAACTAACTGATCTCTCACTAATTTAACAAAATGTTAAATTAATCTAACTAGACTTGACTAAGTTAAACTAAGTCAACTGATTACAACTCAATATTACAACTCATCCTTATATATTTAACTGAAGGTTAAATTCCAATTAATGGAGAAACTGTTGCATGTCCTCACATAGACTTCAAGTTTGATTTTCCTTAACTAATTAACTCAAGATGAATTAATTAATTAATTTCCAAACTGCTATTGATATCAAATTCGAATTTTACTTCCTATGTTTAGTCCAGGGACTGACTAAAATAAGAAGGGATCACAAAATGCTATTTTTTAGAAAAGCTATTTTTAGCACTTTCACTTTTCACCCATTGTAGCTAAGATCTCCAATGGCTAAACTGCTATTTATAGCAGTGCTATTTTTAGCATCTTCTATTTTTAGCATTTCTTGTTGCACACTTTTCAACAACAAGGTCACCGAACTGCTCCGTGAATATCAAGACTTGTTCCCCACGAAGTTTTCTAATCTGAAAAGGAACAATAGTAGACCTGGGTGTCATGAAGATAACCCTAAAACCGAACCCAAAACTTGTGAAACAAATACCATTCCGCCTCAATCCGAAGTATAAGGAAAGAGTCTGCATTGAGTTAGATAAGATGCTCACAGTGGGTATCATTGAGCCAGTGGAAGAATCTGACTAGGTAAAACCAATAGTTGTTCAAGAAAAGAAGTAGAAGGAAGAAATAAGGATATGCGTAGATCTCATGAAGTTGAATGATGCATGCATGCATGATCCCTTCCCAACCCCGTTCACCGATGAGGTCCTAGATAATGTTGGTGGCCAAGAAGCATATTCATTCACTGGTGGGTTCTCTGGGTACCATCAAATCTAGATTGCGTCGGAGGATAGAAGTAAGACAACCTTCGTGACTGAATGGGGATGCTTCCAGTATACGATGATGCCTTTTGGGCTGAATAACGCACTGGTGATCTTTTCGCACGTATTCATCGCAACGTTCAAGGATTTTATTGATAAATTTCTGGAAGTATACTTCGATGATTAGACGGTGTTCGGATGAGCCGTCGTGGTATGCATTTTCTCAATGAGACGATCATCGCAATGATGAAGGAGCTTCAGGTGTACCTTCAGAAGAGCATGCCCTATCATCCACAAGCTAATGGGACGGTGGAAGCATTTAATAAAATATTGGAGAGTGCGCTCATGAAGGTTTGCAATGCTCAAAGAAACGACTGGGATGTTCACGTACCTGCGGTGCTATGGGATTATAGAATGACTTGCAAGAAGTTGACTGGACAAACACCATTTAGATTGGTTTATGGTGTGGAAGTTATGATCCCGATGGAGTACATTGTACCTAGTCTACGCATAGTGACATTCACAGGAATGGTGGATCACAGAGCCCTAGAGGAGAGGCTCACATAGCTAACAGAGCTTGAAGAAGATAGATTTCTAGCTGGATTCCATCAACAGGTTCAAAAGGAGCACAAAAAGGCATGGCACGATTAGCACATCAAATTGCACACCTTCAAGGTAAATGATCTAGTTTTGTTATATGATAGCAAGTTTGATAAATTTCCAGGGAAATTTAGGATGCATTGGCTAGGGCCCTATGTCATCAAGGAGATTACCGATGGTGGAGCAGTTCAGTTGGTAAAATTGAATGGAGAACCATTCCCAAGATGGGTGAATGGTAGCTGATTGAAGCCATACACCGGTGATCCAGCTAGATGACTACATGATGGAAGCATAGTCTTAGTGCTCCAGGCAGCTGAAAGGAGGCGTGGGACTATAAACTACACTGTCTGGGTTGGGGATCTGCACGATTGGGGAACTGTGCGGAATGAAGGAATGTCACAGTATCAGAAGACATGCACAGAGAGCTGCACTATCGAAGAAGGGACCGTGCAGGGTAGCTCGAAAGTGACCATTATGGTCACTGTTCACGACTTGACAGTCGGAAAATGGCCAAATGGGGGGGTGGGGCATTTAAGTCATAATTTAAGGGCAAGATCTATGAAAATCTGCTGCCAATCTAGTATTTATGAATGATTTATGAGGGAAATAGTTGAATTTGAATTTGAAAATGCCTATAAATTACAGATGGCTACTGGGAAAAAACACTTGGCATTTTGAGACTTGAGGTATTAAGATCTCAGGTGCGTATGAACCCTAAGATCTTTGAAGCCTTGATAGCGAGTTCGATATTTGGGAAGTTGCCAACAGAGATGCAAGTGTTGTTGTCTAGCATAATTTCCGTGCCCGCAGAAACCATGAGTGCAAGAGAAGCAATGGCAGTTGAAGGAACTGGCCCGAAGGTAGTAATGGCAGCTGAGGGAGCTTCCTCGGAGGTTGGAAGTGTAGAAGTACTGGCAGAAGTGCCTAATCCCAGAGGACACCCAGGTCGAGGCCTATGCCAACCAAGGAGGGTCCAAAACCAAGGAAGGACAAGCAGAAATCACAATAGCCGATGTGCGCATCACCCAGAAAGCACCCATAGACAGGAAAGCCCATTACGTAGGAAAAGGGTAAGGTGATTATGTAGGGGGTGGAGGACATTGATGTGGAGGGGTCTAACCCCATTTCTAAACTGCCTGAGTACATTCCTCTGTGTAGAGGTAAGACGAAGGTTCCAAAGGATATTGATGAAAGTAAGGTTACATTGCACACGCCCTTACTACCAAACCAAATTGTCTTTGAAGATCCGCCCCTGGGACACATTGCTATTTTAAAATTGGAGGACTGGGATTTGGTTGATGTAGAATGTTTTCCTCATTTTGCAATGGACCAACTCATGCACTGCGTCTTCTATAAAGACTTTGGTGTGACCACGTTGGAGCCAAGAGAGTGGCTGAAAGGGGTGGATAAGACAGGTCTATTAAATATGTTGTGGGTGTCGCATTACAGCCGCACACCCATAACCATGGTAGTGATGAAGCGGTTGTTGTGCTTGGTGCACGATGGGTGTTTGTGGCTAGAAGAGTCGATACCCATCACTGACATGCTGATCCAAAGGATCACTTGACTTCCATACTTGGGAGAAAATTTGGCCATGATGTTTGGCGGAAAGACAGGTGAGTGTGACCTTGTTGAAGCCATGAAGGACAAATTCAAACTCGCTAAGAATCTGCGCGGCTACTCCATCACAAGTATATCTAACCCCGCAGTCAAAGTAGAAACGCAAATCTTGGTAGGAAAGATTATGCGAAAGTGTCACGGAGATGAAGTGCTGACACTAGTAGTAGCCTTAGCAGCCCAATGCACGGAGGGCGTACATTTTAACTGGGTTCGCTACCTCTACAGAGAGTTCCTCTCAAAGTGTAGAGAGGCACAGGATCACAGCAAAACATTCCATTATGCCTGGTTGTTGCTGTCCATAGTGCTGGTAACATGGGAGTTACCAAAGGATAGCCAGTTTCCTCTGGTCATGCCAGACCTACCAAAGGTAGTGAAGTTCTCTTCACTATGGGCTACGAAGGACCCTCAAAGGGTCAAGGATAGCAAGATCTTTTGGATCTTGATGGAGATGAGCATCCATAAGGCCATCAACTGCAAACCGCATCTATCACCAAAGGTGTTCGAGAAGTTGCAGGAGTATGTGGAGTTCAAGGCCAACTTCCACCGGGTCTTGATACGTGTGTGAAAGGACCCTGAGTAGAAATGGTATGACCTACCATACCTGGCCATAGATGACGCAATTACAGACGTCCTTGACTACTGGCCGAAAAATTGGCTCACTGCCTCGGACTTGACAGTTGGGTCTAGCAAGACTACAACGCAGTGGAAAAAGAAAGAGGCCAAGCAGAAGATGTAGAAGTTGGCCACAAAGAGAAAAAAGGAGGTTGAGGACAAGGCCAAGGCAAAGTGCACCACCACAAAGCAGAGGGAAGGACAAATGGAAGAAGAGGAGCACGGCTCTAATAGGAGTTAGAAGTCATATTCTCTGGAGATAGAGGAGGAGGACCAGTAGTCAAACCAGGGATGAGCAAACCTAGAGACCATTCCCTTCCATGTTAAGCGCAACAGGGATCCAGAGAAGGTAGGACTACGAAAGAAGTCTAAGGCCAACAAAACTTCTCTCAATCTGATCACCTTAACAGAAGGTGATTTAAATGATATTGGGGATATGGTCAGAGATGCCACCGCGGAACTACTACAATAGTTTGAGCTACAACAGAAGCAAGCCTTGGGGGCCATTCAGATGGGTCTGTGCGAGCTGCAAATGCAGGCATCACAGGTCCATACCAGCATGGGACGAGGCAGAGCAACGTCAACTAGTTTGGCGCCCGACACATCGGAAGTAACATGAATGGTGCGCACATTGGATCCCCAGACAATAATGCTGCCGGAGGGAGCGCTAACCATAGAGACTGAAGCTAATAGGCCTATTGTCAGCACCCTCAAAGGAGTTGGGCTCAACTTGGCTGCACTTCCTAGTGAGGCACTTCACAATTTTCAGGATGGCGTGATCGCGGAACTTTGGGCCTACGAACAATGCGCATTACAGGTAATCAGTGAGCAGAAAGTTAACAACTCTTAGATGACAGTACAGAGAGTTTCTGCTGTTAACCTTGTCAAAGCCATCCCAGACAAAAATGAGCACACCTCCAAGGTGGTGGCTGAAGCATGCAGGTATGTCCCAAAGATAGCCATTCCCGATGATGACCCAGTAGATGTGCAGATTCAGAAGCTCGATGTTGGAGTGCGTGACACCAGAACAAAGTTGGCGAAAGTTTAGTTTTACCTGAACCTCAAGATTGCCAAATTGCAATTGAAGGCCCAGCCTTCAACCCTTCTAGAAGTTAGAGAGCAGCGCGAGATAGCTGTGAAGGACATCATGGAAGTAGTAAATAGTGTTGTAATGGAGTGTACCGCGCTCTTCGAGCAAGTGCTCAAAGTGGTTACCAATTTGTAGGAGGATCCCACCTTGCAAAGGTTGGAAATGGAGGCCCGAGAGCTGCAGCAGTGATATGATGAAATCAAAGCAATGACGCGCACCATTTCCCTTATGCAGAGGCTAGCAAAACTACAGGTGGAAAAGGTAGTAAAGGAGCAGGTGGATGCAGTGTAGCACAAGGAGAGTGTCCTCAAGGCCAAAATTGGACCTTGGCTTAATGAAGCCTATGCTCTCACTGCCACCATCAAAGGAAAGCTGGCTAGTTTGTAGGCGACTAAGCAGAAGATATAGTCAGATAGTACAGGGCCAGTGACGAGCAGCTGGTTGAGGAGATGACGCAGGTAGCAACACAGTGTGCTGCTGAAGTTACAGTAGTCCAAGTAGAGCTTGGAGGTCTTCACGACAAGATCTTTGCACTGACCGAGTGACTCGAGGGCGATTCACCATGTTTTTGTTGGGGGCCTATTGGGAACGGGTCCCTTGGGGTCAATTTTCGGGTTAAAAACCCAAGTTTTGGGGCAGAAAGCTCGAATTTTGTATAAAGAAATGTAAAGTCTCTGCATTTTGTGACTGCGGAGCACGAAGATATCAAGAGTCAAAAAGGGTTTCCACCCTCAGTTTAGATAGGTTGTGTCGGCTTGATGAGATCTACCCTTGGTCTGCGGACCATGGGATTGTATAAAAAAGAGGTCTTAGAGGAGTCTAAGTCAGTTTTTAGTTAAGTAGAGTTGATAGAGATAGAGTCATTGATGAGTCTGTAAAGAGCTAAGAACAAGAGTCTTGGCGTAGGAAAGAGGCTCTACAACTGAGTGCATAGAGGCCTAGGGTAAAAGTCTGTAGCTGAGAGCACAGACCCCTATAGCTGTGTGCACAGGGTAGTCAGACTCTGTATTGAGAATCTAGATCATTAATAAAGAAGAGTATTATGGAATTACCATGTATTTTACTTCTATCAACTGCATGCGATTATGTTATGTTAAGCACTGGGTTTACGTTTTATTGCTAAATTGATGCGTGAATCTATACGTTCTCCTTTGTTATATGAACGCAAGTAGAGATATTCGTTTATGCAAATATAATCCAAATTGCATGGTAGAATTAGTGAACACTTAAGATAATTCGGAGAACTATACAACAAAGTAGTTACAGAGGCGCATAAGTGCCAAGATCGCTTGTTAGGGTTACGCAAAGGACGATGGCATACCTTCGCAAAGGTTCTGAAAGAATAATAGAGAATATAAGCCCTAAAATCTTATTGATTTTCATGAAGGCAGAGTTAAGGTATAAAACTGGCATCACAACCATTTCAAGGTGTGGAAACCCGGTTCCAACATCCCCCCATACTGCTTCGGGTGAGACTTCAATCCACGCTCCGTGAATTGATGCCAAAAGGGACAAGAGTGTAGGGATTTTCTTGGCTGACTAACGCTGAAACTGGGTCACGGCCCATCAAGACAACACTTGGTCCATGCTATGTTGAACCATACCAATATCCATGCTTTTACTTCTTGTTACAATTGGTTCTTCTTATGTGCTGTCACACACACCCAGTTGTTAGTTATATCAACATCAATAAATTAGTTTTAACTTACCATGCTAACACCAAGCATGTTGATTTTTTTCCATTCAAACACCTAGAATTCATGTCAGTCACATGTTCCAAGGATTAGGAATACATATCAACATGTTTATAACCATTTTTTCAGAAGATTGGAAACCAACTTTTTACCAAGAGTAGCATCATCAAATTTTGAAATTCGCCTTTTACCAAGGTTAGTAGCCATGACATAATTTGCAATCATCACATAGTCATCATCCATGGTGCTACAACTAGAACCCACAGGCATTCATGTGCATATCAGTCATCTCAACACATATGTATTAGTCCAATTGTCTTAATACATGATCATTCCCTCCTGTAATATCATAAGCACATACTCATATCATGCACCTGATTAAGACTTCCATCAATACTTTAAGTGTGCATAAAGTTCAATAATCATAATCAATCATTTTTAGAACACTCATATGGAAAATACCGCTTGTTGTTAGAAAACCTCATATTAATGTACTCACCACATTGTCACAACATGCATATCAACAGACATAGGTGTCACCTTTGCTAGGCTACCATCAACACCTTATTTTCCATAGCCTTGGCTCCCAAAGACTACACACAACACTTTCATTGGCTTCCCAATTGTGTTTTCAACCTACTTCTAGTTACATGTTTATCATTAGCTAATATTATTCATCTAAATCATGTTATGACAATAAAGTACTCAGATTCATTAAGCCCGCACATCCATTATTGTATGCAACTAGCATACCTTCATACATCTAGCATATCATTATTTAATATGTATTTGATGAACATGAATCTTTATACACTTTCATCTCTTGCATTTTATCATGGTTATGCTATTATTCATCAACTTATGATAACTTCTCAAAAAATCTATGAAAATTCTAAACTAGGAAGAAACAAGTTTAAATATTCCCCCTCATAATTTTGAAAATATCATTTAGTCATGAATGTTTGAAATCATGTTGGGTCGCTCTAGGGAATCTAGTTAACATTTTGCATGTTTATCTTGTTGTTTAAGCTCAAGTCAATATTTAAGTAACATCAGTTTTTTTGTATATACAAAAAGGTAATTTCACATAAACACATATGCATGTAGTATACCATTACCAACAAAGTTCAACAAACAACAAACCCCTGCACCCAACAAATAATAATTCTTTTAAAATAACACATATTTCCAAATTTTAATTTCCAAAGGTCCAACATAGAACCTTTGGTTTTCATTTCACCTATCCTAGATCCCATCTAGTCCAAGTGTTGAACCTGGAAGATATGGTACCACTTTGCAACATACCCAGTTCCCTCAATGAATTACAGAGGTTACGAGGTACCCAAAAATTTATTTTTCCTTTTATTAGCATGACAATAAGCTTTGATACCACTTTGTCACATACCGCTACTAAATTTATCCTAACCACACTTGCAAAACCTAATTTTCATCTCTCATGCATTTTATCAGACACTTTACATGTAAAATTTTATTCAAATACTTTGTACACAACCAATTAAGTTATGTTTCATGTATACATTTTGTCAAACATTTGGTATGGAATCAAAATAGAAATCTTGCTTTATTTCCACTTGTAACATACTAGCTGAAATATACGACTTAATCATGAAACTTTTAATTTTTGTCTTTGATCTAAGTGGATATTGGTGGCCACTTTCCTATTGACCCCAACATTTTTTCCAATCAGTTTCCTATTTTTCAACATAGTTTTATATTTCAACAATTTTCTATTTTTGGTATTTTTTCAAGTCCTAAACTTCCGGAGCCATTTTGAGTCTCTAAATGATGTTTTTTGGGGAAACAGGAAATAATAACTTAAAGATTGATGTTTTCAATCAATTTTTTTTTTTCCTTGGATAAATTTTTTTAATGGGATATCATGTGCATCAAATGGAGATCATATGCCAAAGTTACAACTCTAAGAAGTTGACATTCCAACTAACACCATTAGGGCCCATAATATTTTATCGCTTCATCTCCTAGGGTTAGGTTTTTGGATGTTTATGGTTTCTCATTGTTTCTTCATGATCAAAAAGCCTTAGAACCTCATTTTAACACAGTTCAAAAGGCATGTATTTGTCACATCTCTTCTGAAAGATAAGATACCATTGCCCAAGCCAGTTTGCTTTCATTCTGCATATAAACAATTTTCATCATTTTCTATTTATTAATTGAAGTTCAGTTTCACTATATCTATGTTTTTTGTTTTTAATATGTATTTCATTATGTTGCTTCATAAATACAAATCAATGGTATCACACATTTCTTCAAATTATTTGCATGAAAATAGCAATATATCAGCTACAACAATACTATCATACAATAATACTATCCCCATCCATAAAACAACATTTTCATTGGGGAATTTCATCAAATAATTTGCATGCAATGAATCATTAAACCATTTAGTAATTTCTTTAAACACTTTGCATGCAAACTAATATAGAAAATTCCTTAGGGAATATCTCTTAATTGTAGTAGTCTAAGTTTTAAAATATTGTACGAGATGATCAATGATAGTTCCCCTCACTATGGTCTAAGTTTCTACTTCTAGAGACTCCCAGAAGAAAAGTTATATTTTAAATGCCAACATGACCTATTTGATGCACAATTTTAGTATCATTTAGGTCTTTTGGATTCCTCTTATCATATCTCCTAAAATATTTCGACCCAAGATACAAAAGTTTAACCATATGATCAGTGGGATTTCCCCTCACTATGGTGCAAGTTTCAACTTCTGGAACCTCCCAAAAGACATGTTATGGTAGAAATTCGAACATGAACTGTTTGATGCACAATTTTAAGATAATGCAGGAAGATTTAATTTCTTTGATCATATATCCTAAAATATCGTGACCCAATATCTGAAAATTGGATCAGAGTATTAATTGGATTTCCTCTCACTGTGGTCCAAGTTTCAACTTATGGAACCTCTCTAAAGGAAAGTTATGGTATAAATTCCAACATGTCTAGTTTAAAGATGCATTTAGGAAGTTCAACTTCCTTTAATCATGTTCCCTCAAATTTCATGACCCGAGATCTAAAAATTAGTCTAAAGGATCAATAAGATTTACCCTCGCTATTGTCCAAGTTTCAGCTTATAGAATTGTTCAAAAGAAAAGTTATGGTATAAATTTGAGCAATAATAATCATAGAGCCACATGCAACATGTTAACTTCTATAGAAAATCAAAACATATTTCCTACAACCTCAAGGTATATTTCCAATTTAATCCATAGAACAATCAAGGATTTTTTCCTATTGATTCCATGCAATAGTTTCCTAGAGCCATGCAAAGTTATCACATAGTTATACATTAATTTCAATAAAGAACTAATCATCATATTCCTAGCTCACAATTTATAACACTATCTGATATCTAACAATGGTTGAAACTGAAGGTGGGACTTTAATTTTCCACCCAATCATAGACTAGTTGTGGCCTGTATTTCTTGCACCAATCACCTTCGATCCAAATCCACATTCCAATGGGATTCTTCAAGAAAACTTAGCAGAAATCATGCTCAAAACTAGGAGTATGGGAATTTATTTGTTACATTTGGTTTATTAGCTGAAAAACCAATTTTTTTCCTTCAACCAATTTCTATCCTAAAAACAAAGAGAGCCCTTCATCCAATTTATTTCATAAAAAAGGGAGAGATATTTTTTTTCTATTTGAATTCCTTTTTATCCTTGTGTTTCACTTCATGTTCCTCATGGAATATTATTCAATATCTTTCTTTCTAGATACACATTTGATTAAGCAGTAGTTCCAGCTAACGCCACTCAGGTTCTTCTTCCTTTTCTTGCTTAGATCGTGGATATGTGGTCCCACTCTTTAGGGCATTCAAATACATTTATAATAATTTATAATCAGAGTATAATTACATTACAAAAATTAGGTCAAGTATAACAGGGGTGTTACGCTTGCTAACTTCTACAAAAAAAAATTGTTGGGGTTCTCTTATATCACTTGGCCTTTAAGTCAAGTGACCAAGGGTGGAGAAAAAGAAAAAGAAATTAGTTTGAATCACAAAAAAAGTGATGAATTGAAACACTACCTTTCCTTTGCATTAGTCCTCGTCCTAATAGAACTACAATGACCATTTGAATTTGAGATATATGCCTCTGACTATGCTATTAGTGTAGTCCTCATTCAACGGGGACATTCGATGGCCTTTCATAGTGAAACACTCTCTGACATTATCCAAAGATACCCCACTTATGATAAGGATATGTGTTCAATTGTGTAGGCATGTTGGAAATTAAAACATTATATTTTGGTGAAGGCAATGGTCATCCACATGGATCACATGGCTCTTCAATTTGTGAGAACCCAAGGGAATTTACAAAGTGACTACCATTAGAAATGGTCCACATACCTACAACAATTCCATTTGAGTGTCAAATACAAGAAGGGTAGAACCAATCATGTTGCTGCAAATTACCTCAATTAGCCCCTAATTGTACCACTGGCTAAAGTTCTCAACTCTTGGCAACAATACCTTTGTAGAATTTTGTATAATTTTTCCTACAAAGCAACTAGCTTTGATACCATGTAGAACTTTTTCTACAAATCAGCTAGCTCTGATACCATGTAGAAATTTCCCACCTATAGATCACTTGGTAATGCAATGTACTAAAGCAAAACACTTGATCTACTTCTACAAACAATTTAAAGGAAGCTTAATCAACCATGAGCAACATCAATAAGAACACATATAACTGATAAGAAGGAATCAATCACACATAACACAAAAGAATTTATCCGGGGAAAGCACCTACCTAAAACCCCATCTTTGTATTATCATACAAGTGGAAATATAGTCCGGATTACAAAAAGCCTTAGCTCGAAAGCTATCCAGCTCTCAGTACAATCCCTCTACTACTCATAGACAGTCAAGGCTTCTCACAAACCTTCTCCTCTACCCTCCAAGCCTCCTATTTCTATGCACAGTTTTTCCTGGGTCCTCCAGCTGCAACCTGTGTGATTCTCACCTCACACACAACACTGACCTCTAAAATAATTGCACAAACCTGAAGGAGATAAATCCTCATCATGGATGAGCTTCCTTTATAGGAAAAATATTGATCCAACTGATAGTACACTGTCCCTTCTCTGATCTCAACTTGGTCTCTGTCAGAACTGACATGCATGAGTTATTTAAGCTATAATATTCAGTTATATGAAAATACCAGTTGTTACATGCATGCAAGCATTAACAAACTAAATCTCATTAATTTAACAACTTGTTAAATTAATCTAACTAGACTTGACTCAGTTAACTGAGCCAACTAATTACAACTCATCCTTATCTCTTTAATTGATGGATAAATTCCTCAATTAATAGATAAATGGTTGCATGTCGTCACATAGACTTCATGTTTGATTTTTCACAACTAATTAACTCATGGTGAATTAATTAATTTATTTTCAAACAACTGTTAAGTTAAAATTCGAATTTTACTTCCTATTTTTAGTCCAGGGACTGACTAAAATAGGAATCCATCCTGAACTGCTAAAAATAGAATGCTATTTTTATCACTTCCATTTTTCATTCCCTGTTGCCCAATCCAGCACTGGTACTCAAATTGCTATTTTTAACAGTGCTATTTTTAGCACTTCTATTTTTAGCAATTTCTTGTTGCCACTTTTCAACAACCTTTAGATGGCCACATCTATACAATAATGACTCTAAATTTTCTTCCACATACCAGATGTTGATGGTAGGCAAGCTTCAAAATTCCACTTGCAGGATGCATTGTTATGATATCTTAGACACCTTTGTGTTCCTTCAAGCAAGCATGCCAAGATGATATGGGAGGAACATTACAATAAGTTAGCAGGGGATTTTGGTGTGGAAAAGATAGTGGTAGTAATACAAAAGTATTTTTATTGGCCAAAACTTCGACAATATGTTGGTAAGTATATCAAACTCTTGCACTGCCTACGCGATTACTAAATCAACCATTAAGAATAAAGGACTTACACCCCTATGCTCACTCCTAACCAACCCCGGGAATCCATTTCAATGGACTTTATGTTTATCCCTCCTTCTACCAAGCCTAGTAATGACTGTGTGTAGTCATTGATAAATTTTCTAAGATGGCCATTGTGATTGTCTACAAGAAGAGTATCACAACAAAATTAATTACCAATCTCTTCTTCTAATGGGTGTGGGTAAATTTTTGGATCCCATCGACCATTATACCATATTGAGATAACAAATTCCTATGTACATTTTGGTCGAGCCTCTATTCATTATTGAACACAACTCAACGAATAAATTTCCTTCCACCCTAAGAATTAGGGCTAGACATAGGTCATCAACAAGATGATTGTGAACATTTTCACATGTGAAACTCCAAGCATCAATGCACATAGGATGAGAGTATTCCCTATGTTTATAACAACTACAACATAAGTCTCCATATCTTAACTGGCCACAACCCCTTCAATTGGGCCTGGTTTTTCAACCATTAGGTCTCATTGATGTTGCATTTCCCCTCGTAGCTACACAAGTAGAATATGGACATATTCAATATGAAGTTGAAAAATATACCAAGTATATTGGATAAATTTAACACATATTCTAGAAGTTCCATGATACCTTGGAAAAATATAATGCTAAGTACAAACAATTCCATGATCAACATGGGTGCCACAAAAGTTTCAAGTCAGGGATAAGGTTTGGTTGCATTTGAAGGAGGAGCACATTACAAGGTCGCATGAGAAACTTCGTTAAATAAAATAAGGACCTTACACTATAACTAAGGGTGTGGGTAACAATGATTTTGACCTAATTACCCCCCCCCCCCCCCCCCCTTTCCTTGGCTTGCACCAAACATTCATTGGCCTTCAGCCATATTTTCCACCATTGTTGGAAAAATAAAAAATTATAGAGTAGATGAAAATAACAGAGCTCAACCTAAATTTCATTGAAAAACCCACAATTCATCATATCATGGACACAAATTATGAGCACTCACCTACAAAGGATCTAGTTATATGAGGTTGTCAAAGTTGGTCAGCTTCTGCTCTAGGGAAAGTGGCTCACCAGGGGCCAATTTTAGATGAAATATCCCCATCTCATGGAGGCACTCACTACAATGGAGACCATTTAGTCCTAGGGGAGGGTTGACCTAGGTGGATATTAGTGGTTTCCCACCTATTCCACTGGCTCATAACACAATTTTCTATTTTGGAAATTGTTAGGTCTTGAACTTCAAGAGATATTTTGAGGCCCGAAATGGTGACTAGCATTAGTGGTCAGAAAATGTACATCTTGGATATACCTTTTCAATGGGATATTTTTCATGCCAAATGGAGAGATGATGCCAAAGTTACAACCCCGGGAAGTTGATGCTCCAACTCTTCCCATCAAGCCCCAAAATCCTTTGGTGCTTCATCTCCTAGGGTTATGTTTTTGGATGCTTAATGTTTCTCATTTCTTCTTTATGATAAAATGGTCTCCAAGCACGATTGAAACATAGTTGGGAAAAGGAACATTTCCATCGCCTCTTCTCAGGCATAAGCTACCATCATTTGAGTTAATGTGATTTCATTTTGCATGTATAAAATTTCAACATTTTCCATTTATTAATAGAAGTCAAGTTTCATTGTATCTCTATGTTTTGGTTATAAATATGTATATCATTTCATTCCCTTCAGAAATTTGTATCAACATTATTAGCACAATCTTCTATTTATCTATTTTTCTATGCATCTCCTTGTTTGATGCATCATACCAATATGTTGTCAAAATTGTTGAAAATGCAACAAGAAAATCCTAATTTAACATTGTCCTTGAATTAAATTAGGAATAAAATTTTAATTCCACACCACATGACAACTTGTATTAGTTAACTAAGGTAATTTGACTTGGTTGGATCAATTAATTCGAGTTGAGGGTCTAAAATGAGTCACGCAGATTGTCTCTTACTTTATAAGAGACCTGTTTCAGTTTATTTTGAGCTGTAATTAATTTAGTTTAACAGAATTAAAGTCAGTTAAGCTAGTTCCAACTGTTGGAGGAGCTAGTGGGAGGTCTAGTAGTGTGGTGCTCCTTGTAGTGATCAACCAATTGACTGATGATTCACTTAGAAATAACTCATACATGTCAGATCTTAGATTTACCCAGTTGAGATTGGAGATAAGGGACATTGTACTATCAATTGTATAATCATGTGAATTGTACAGGTGGTGCATGCAGTCAGAGGAAGGACTATGATGGATTGCGCAATTCCAATTGAGGAATTTACCTAATTAATAGGGGATAATTCCCAAGGAAACAATGTAAGGAAATAGGGACTTGGTGAAGAACAAATTTGGTTAAGTATTGGCCTGGGCTTGTCTAGGAAGATGTGAGATAGATAGAGAGAGTGCAGAGGTTGCTTGGGCTTGAGAAAAGCATTGTAATCTTATCATCTTTTCTGACTAATGAAATATACAGATAGCACGGGGTTTTAATTGTGGCTTTCCCCAAGAAATCATTGTGTAATGTGTTGATTGAATTCTTTCTCTTGTATGCTTCGTGATTTCACAGTCGTTTAATTATTTCCGTTGATGAGTAGAGTAGATTCAAGTCTATTATTTTAGTAAATTACAATTAGCAGTTTGAATCTACAAGGAATTTCTACATGGCATCAGAGCAAAAATCACTCTAGAAGAGAAGAATACAAGTTTTTCTTTTGCAGGTGAAATCAAATTTGAAGTATCATATTTTAGAGCTAGTAATATGTCATTCTACGAATGGAGACTCGAATATTCCCTTGAGGGTAGTTCAAAATATATATATTGGAAGGACATGATGGAGGTAGTGTTGGAAGACAACAAGTTTAAGGAATTCATAGACAAATATATTCCTAAGCCTCCAACAACTGATGCTCAAGATCTGACAGAGTGGAGAAAATATGTTGCAAATGCAAGAAGGATTATCCTAGAAGGAGTTTGAGATCGTATTTTCTTGAACCTCCATGGTAAGGAGAATCCATATGAAATGTGGAAGGCCTTGAAATACCTATTTCAAAACTGCAGTGACCATAGGAAGTTGGCATTTAAGGACAAGATCAAGAAAGTCAAGATGGAGAAGGGCGACACAATACCAAAGTACTTGGCCAAGTTCACCCAATTTCATGATGAGCTTGGAATTGTTGGTGTTAAAGTTTTTGAAGATGATCTGTTCAACCTAACACTTCTAACCCTTCCTAACAGCTAGCACAAATACCAGGATTTGGTAAATGGGAGGGAGAAGCTACTAGATTGGGAGCGTTTGTGATCCGACTTGGTGTAAGAAGAGATTTGGTGGAACACCAGCGATGTATTCTCATTACAGCATGATGATGAGGAGAACTATGGCTTAGATGGAAAGGAAAAGAAAGGGAAAGGGAAGCCATCCCATTCCAAATCAGATTCCTGTTAGGGTGGTAAGAATAAGGACTTGTCGAAGATTAAATGTTTTCATTGTCATGAGTTGGGACACTATGCCATGAAGTGTCTTCACAAGAAGGTCAAATGGAAATCCTCAGGAGGAGTGGCAAGTGAAGCGCTTTCTTCAAAATTCAATTTGGATTTCACCCTCATTGCTTGCATGGTGACATTGGTGATGGGTAGTGTTTGGTATCTGGATAGCGGATCCTCATTCCATATGACTGGAAAAAAAGAATTCTTCAGTGACTTGGAGGATAAGGACCTCCAGATGCACATCAAAATGGGAGATGATGGAATGTATAGTGCAACCGACATCAATACTATTACTTTTCAAAGGGATTATGGTTCTCCTCTCACATTAATAGATGTCAAGTATGTTTCAGGTCTAAAGAATAATTTGGTTTTAGTTTCTATGATGGAGGACCTTGGCTACGATGTGATATTTAGAAAAGGAAAGGATTTCCTTCATCAAATAGCCTTAGCACAAGTGAAGAGAATCGAGGTTCGAGTGAAATTCTTTTACAAATTAGTTGTATAATATTGTGATGCTTTGAGCACAAAACTAGAGAAGGTGCAAAAGCGAGACATCGGTGAGTTGTGGCATAAAATATTGGGTCACTTGCACCATGGATCTTTGAACATCATGAAAAAAATTTCTACAGGACTTCCCAATGCTACACTAGAGCATAGAGATACATGCAAAGGGTGTACATTGGGAAAGTATGCCAAAGCCACCTTTCATGATAAGGATAGTTGAACACAAGAAATCCTTCAAAGAGTTTACTCATATGTGTGTGGATTGTTCTTGACAGCGTCCACAAACAAGAACATGTATTATGTAATATTTGTCGATGATTTCTCATGTAAGTGTCGGATTTTATTCATGTAGAAGAAAGGTCATACGTTCTCTAAATTTTTTGAATTTAAAGAACTTGTTGAGAAATACACTGGTATGAAAGTGAAGGCTCTTATAGAGATAACAGTGGATAATATGTGTTGAATGAATTCAAGAACTTCTATGTATCAGAAGGCATTCAACAAGAGTTAACAGCACCGCGTAACCCACAACAGAATGGGGTGGATGAAAGGAAGAACAAAAGTATTGTGAGAGCTGCATGGATAATGTTACATGATCAGGGTCTTCTATTGCACTTGTGGGATGAAGCATGCAACACAGTTGTGTATGTGCGGAACAAGAGTCCTCATCAGATTCTTAGGATGAGTACACGAAAAGAAGATTTTTCAGGTAAGAAACTAGATGTGGCACACTTTTGGATATTTGATTCATTAGTTTACTGTCATGTTACCAAGGATGAAAGGAAAATCCTAGAATGAACAACTGAGTTGGGAATATTTGTGGGGTACACTGGTACACCTCACAACTATCGGATGTACCTTCCATCTCACAGGATCGTAGTGGTTCGTAGAGATGTGAATTTCAATGAAGAGAAGCCCATGAGATGTTCCCTTGAGAGGGATGTTCAGTTACATGAAAATGACAATATTTTAGCTCCAAATAAATAACCTCAGGATGATATGGAGAAGCCACATGCAAAGGAGCAGAGAGTGGAAGCACCCACTCATGCAGAGACTTCCAGAGATGGAAGGAAGTGCACCAGAGAGGCTGACAAATTCATGCATGATGCTAGAGAGAATGGAGCACCCACATCACAACGCATGCAGAGGAGGTCACCAAATTGGTACACTGGCTACATGGCCTTGATGACTGAGAGTGCAGAGATTAAGCCATTCTCATTCGAGGAAGTAGTGGAGAACCCAGTATGGGTTGATTCCATGGTAGAGGAGTATGCCTCCATTATCAAAAACATTGTTTGGGAAGTGGTCCCAAGACCAGCAAACAAGTCAGTGGTGAGTTCTATATGGCTTTACACGGTAAAGCAAGCAGAAAATGGGAGTGTGGAGAAACACAAGGCTAGACTTATGGCTAGAGGTTTCTCTCAGGCGGAGGGAATTGACTATGAGGAGACCTTTTCTACAGCAGCAAGGTACTCTTTAATAAGATCTATTCTACACTTTTAGAATAGATTGGATGTAAGATACATCAGATGGATTTGAAGACAACATTCCTCAATGATGAGATTAAGAAAGAGGTGTACATTGAGCAACCAAAAGGATTTGATACCTTCAATATAGAGTTCCATGTGTGCAGACTCAAGCAAGCACTATATGGATTGAAACAAGCACCCTGTGCTTGGTACACCAAGATTCACAACTATTTCACAAGGTTAGGCTTCACCAAAACTAAAGTAGATGCAAACATTTAGCACATTGTGGTTGAATGTAAATTGTTGATTATAGTATAATATGTCAATGATTTAATTCTAATAGGTGATGAGAAGTTGGTAAAATATTTCAAAGAGAATCTTGCAAGAGAATTCAAGATGAAGGACCTGGGGCTTATGCATTATTTCCTTGGTATGGAACTATGGCAAGGAGATGAGGAAATTTTTGTCTCTCGAGGCAAGATGTTACTTCAAGTGAAGTAGTGGAGGATACTATCTATAGGTAGATTGTGGGTTCACTTATGTATTTGGTGAACACATGACTGAACATATGTTTTACAATTAACTATCTTAGTCAAGCAATGGTTAAGCCAAAAAAACTCTATTGAAAGGTAGCTAAACATGTGTTGAGATACCTTAGAGGCACCACTCAGTTTGGTCTTTAGTACAGATGAACAGAGGGAGTGAAGCTGCAAGACTTCATAGATGCAGATGGGGTAGGGAGTCCCTCTGACAGGAAGAGAACATTAGTGGGAATCTTCAGTATTGGATTAGCAATCTTTTCTTGGTATAACAGGAAGCAGAGATCATTTTCACTCAGTTCGACAGAAGTAAAGTACATGGCTACTAGTCAAGCAACTTATGAGGCTATCTGGATGAGGAAGATTCTTGTTGCATTATTTAGTCACAAGATGAATCATACAATGATTTACTGTGAAAATCAAAGTTGTATCAAACTCTCTGAGAATCCAGTTTTTCATGATCAGTTCAAGCATATCGACATCTGGTATCACCATCTATGAGATTGTGTGCAGAGGAGAATCATGTTGTTGGAGTACATTCCTACACAGGAACATGATACATATCATTTTACAAAGGCATTATCATGATTCAAATTTGAGTTTTAAAGATGCAAGATCAAGGTAGAAGATAATCCCTTTCTTGTTGAGAGGGTGTGTTGAAAATGCACCAAGAAAATCCTAATTTAATTTTTTCCTTGGATTAAATTAGGAATAAAGTAATTCCACATCACATGAAAACTTGTATTAGTTAACTAAGTAAATTTGACTTAGTTGGATTAGTTAATTCGATCTTAGGGTATAACATGAGTCATGTAGAGTGTATCCTACTTTATAGGAGCCCTAGTTAAGTTTATTTTGAGTTGTAATTAATTATTTCAGTTTAATTGAGTTAAAGTTAGTTAAAGTAGTTCCACTTGTTGGAGGAACTAGTGGGAAGTCTAGTAGTGTGGTGTTGCCTGCATTGACCAACTAGTTGACTAACGATTCAATCATAAATAACTCATGCATGTCATCTATGAGAGTTACCCAGTTGATATGGGAGTTCAGGGACAATGTATTATCAATTGTATAATCATATGAATTATACAGGTGGTGCATGTAGTTAGAGGAAGGCCTATGATGGATTGCACAATTCCAATTGAGGAACTTCCCTAATTAATAGGGGTTGATTCCCAAGGAAACAAAAAAAGAAAATAGGGACTTGGGAAAACATAAAATTGGTTAAGTATTGTCTTGGTCTTGTCTAGAAAGTTGTGAGACAGATAAAGATAGTTCAGAGGTTTCTCGGGCTTGAGAAAAGCATTGTAATCTTCTAATATTTTCTGACTAATGAAATATACATATAGCATGGGTTTTTAGTTGTGGATTTCCCCAGGAAATCATTGTGTAATGTGTTGATTAAATTCTTTCTCTTGTATTCTTTGTAATTTCACGATCATTTAATTGTTTCTGCTGATGAGTAAAGTATATTCAATTCCATTATTTTAGTAAATTAGAATTAGCAATTTGAATCTACAGGGGACTTCTACAAAAATCGAACAAAAATTAAAACAAAAGAAGCAATACATTGTACTTGTGAATCCTTCACAGTAGAAGTAGAGAAAGGGCATCCCTAAATAGTAGAACAATGGATAGAGCCAAGGTGGAGCACCCTAGGACAACCCATCTAAGACACAAGAAAAGAATGGTAATGGGAAGATGAAGAAAGGCATAGGAAAGTGGTGTGAGTTCCATGAGAGCCCCACTGATAATACCAATGAATCTTTTGCAAGGCAGTCACTAGTGGCATAGCTAAAAGCTTGAAAGTTAGACATAGGTTTCGACTATGAACTAGACCTAGTCAAAGAGAAAAAGACCAGTGATGCAGAACCCAATGCCATTGTTTCCACCACCAACGTCAAAAAAAGTGATCTTGAATATCTGAAGGAAGACGAGTGCCTCTTCCACTCACAAATGTGGGTGAAGGGTGCTCCACTACATTTCATTATCGATAGAAAGAGTCAACGTAAGTTCATCTTATCCAGGTGGATATTGGTGGCCACTTGCCTATTCCACTTGGACCCCTAACACTGTCTCTTTTAGTTTTTTTGTTTCCATAACTATAACACAGTTTGCTACTTTTGGCAGTGTTTCAAGTCCTGAACTTCCAGAGCCATTTTGAGGCCCTAAACGGTGTTTTTAGGGATAACGGGGAGACCAAAAACGTCCCAAATTGGCTTTCTTGTTTTTGTCGACCTTCTCTTTGAGATTTTCGAAATGAGGTATTATGATAGCCAAACGAAGATCGTATGCCAAAGTTACAACCCCAGGAAGTTGATGTTTTGGAACTTCATCTACTAGGGTTAGGTTTTTGGATGTTTAGGGTTTTCAATTGTTTCTCAATAATAAATAGGCCTTTAAACCTCATTGTAACACAGTTCAGAGGCATGTAGCCACCACATCTCTTCTCAGAGATAAGCTACCATCGCCTGAGCTATCTTATTTCAATTATGTTTGTAAGCATAGTTCAGTATTTTTTTATTAATGAAATGAAGTGTTTTTCTGTTGCATATCTATATTTATGATTATATATGTAAGTTGTTGCATTCTTGTTTAAGTTCAGATCATCATCTCAGTAGAACTCATTAAGTTATTGAGCCTATCAAAAACAACACATACACAACCATACACCATCAAGTGGCTCCACCAAGGGTGAGATCTTCAAGGTAGCCAACAGTGCCAGATACTATAAAAAATCAAGCCTTTTAAGAAAGAGGTATTGTGTGATGTTTCTCCCTTTGAATTTTGTAACATTTTATTAGGTAAACCATACTTGTGCAAGCATCATGTTGCATATGAGTATAGAACTTGTAATGTTATTATTACTTTAGGTAGACAATTATATAGGATACAAAATGTATCCCCATCAACTACTATTCCTTTGATCTCTTCTAAGCAATGGAGTAAAGTCATCTCCTAGACTAGGAAAATTGTTTTCTTCCTAATTCACTCTCAAAGTAAGGAAAAAATTGTGGCCTCATCCTTGGCCTCCACACAAGACTCCTCTATCCAATAGAGGATAGTGGATAAGGTCATGGAAGGATGTAGACACATCTTCTCCTCACCCATGATAGGGCCTCTACACGGTTAGGTGAAGTATTCAATCGACTTGACCCATGACACACCTCTACCAAATGGGCCAATCTACCACCACTCACTTATGGAAAATGGGGAAATCGAACAGAAAATCTAAAATACTTAAAAATGGGCACATTCGACCAAGTTCCTCACCATATGGAGGCCTAAATATATTATTGTAGAAGAAATATGGGACCTCGTGAATCTGTATTGACTATTAGGCCTTTCAAAAAATCACATTTGGGAACTAGTACATGATTCCCTGTATTGATGACCTTCTTGACCATCTCCAGGGAGATAAGCACTTCAATAATATTCATTTTAATTTCATATATCACTAAGTCCTAATAGAACCATTTAATGTGTGGAACACTATTTTCAAATCCAAGGAGTGTATTTTTGAATGGTTGGTCATTCCCTTTCGGCTAAAAAATTCCCTAGAAACTTTCATGAGGCTCATGGATGATATGTTACGGCCTTTTACCAACTCTTTTGTGGATTTATATTTGGATGATATCCTAATCCCCAACAAGAGTTACGTGGAAAACTTGCAACATATTTGACAATTCCTTCACACTTTGCAGCAACATAAGTTATGTGCTAACTTAGAAAAAAGCTCCTTTAACATGTAAAAGTTCCAATAGCTAGGCTATATTATTTATGAGTAAGGACTTCATGTGGATTTGGCCAAGATCCAAGTCATTTGGCATTGGCCAGCTTTGACGAATCTAATAGATCTTTGCAACATCTTGGGATTTTCTAACTTCTACTAAAGATTTGTGTTGGGGTTCTGTTGTATTTCTTAAATCATAATTAAAGTGACCAAGGGAAGAGAAAAATAAAATCTTTTTTGGTCCAAGTCATAATAGAAGGAATTTGATGAGCTGAAACACTGCCTTTTCTTTCAAAGAGTCATCACCCTTCCAAACCTGTAACCACCATTTGAGATTAATACAGATGCCTCTAACTATTGTTGGTTCAGTCCTCATTCAAAAAGGACATATGGTGGCCTATCATAGTGAAACACTCTTTGATACTATTTGGAGATTCCCCAACTATGATGAGGAGGTGCATTCCATAATGTAGGCCTGCTAGCAATGAAAACATTATATTCTGGGGAAGGAGGTGATCACCCACACATATCACAAACCTCTTCAATTTATTCAAACCTAAGGGAAGTTACAGAATTATTTCCATAAGAAATGGTCCACATAACTTCAATAATTCCATTTGAACATCAAATATAATAAAGGTAGCACCATTCATGTCGCATACTTCCTCAATTAGCCCTCGTTTGTGTCATTAACCATTGTTCTCAACTTTTGTGGGCATAAGACCTATGGATGGCCACAACTATACAGAAATGACTTGAAATTCACTGCCACGTACTAGATGTTGATGGAAGGCAAGTCAATTCCAAGATTCTACCTCTAGGACGCACTATTGTGCTACCTTGGACACCTTGATGGACTATATGTCTGACCCTCCTACCAAGAATGGTAATGACTATGTGTTTGTGGTCATTGATAGATTATCTAAGATGGCCATTCTCACTGTCTGCAAGAAGAATACCATAGTAGAATCCACTACTAATCTCTTCTTGCAATGGGTGTGGATACTTTTTTGTATCTTGTAGACCATCATATCATATTAGGATAACATGTTTCTAAGAACACTTTTTCAAGCCTCCGGACATTTTTGGACACCAATCTCACCAAATCAATTGCCTTCCATCCTTAGACTAATGGATAGAGAGAGGTCATCAACACGATGATCGTGCACATTTTGTGCATGTACAAGTCCAAGTAGCCACACACATGGGATAAGAGTCTCCCTATGTTCAACACAATACAATATACCTCTCCATATCTCAACTAGTCACATCCCCTTTCAAGTGGTCATAGGATTTCAACCATTAGGTCACTTTGATGTTGCACTACCCCTTGGAACTATAAAGGTAGAACCTACACATGTTTAATTTGAGGCCAACAAAGCTACCAATTTTATTCAATGAATTCAACACATCCACCCATAGGTAAATGTATCTTTCCAAAATCCAATATTAAGCCTCAAACAATGCCATGATCAACACCATGTGCCACACAAGTTTCAAGTGGGAGACAACATTTGGTTGAATTTAGAAAAGGAACAGGGCCCATCAAAGAGCTTGGCCACTCTACTATGGAACTTACACCATCACCAAGGTTGTGGGTGTCAACACTTTTGTGCTAAGTATCGCCAACTTCCTTGGTTTCACCTAATGTTCAATGTGGACTAAAGTTTTCCATACTTTCGACCATTGTTGGATACGTCAAGAACCACAAAACAACTGACACCAACGGAGCTCAACCCAGATTACATTGAACAAGCCATAATTGGTTAGATCATGGACATATAGATTAAGAGCATTTTCCAATAGAGGATCGAACTGCACTGGGTTTCCAAAGCAAGCCAACTCCTATGCAGGTAAATTGGCTCACAAGAGGTGAACTTTAGTAGAAGTTTTCCCAACTCATGGAGGCACTCAACTCAATGGATTCCATTACCTCCTATAGGTAGAGGACCAATCCAAGTGGATATAGGTGGCCACCCACCATCTAGTTGATCACAACACAATTTTATTTTTTGGTAGTTTTGAGGTCCTAAAATTTCAAATCCATTTTGAGGCCTTAAATGGTAAATGGTGTGGGCAGTCAAAAAATGTACATCTCAGATATATCTTTCCAAAATACTATCATACATGCCTAATGGAGATTGTATGCCAAAGTTATGTCCCCTGAAAATGGACATTCCAACTTACTGTATCAAGTTCTAAAAGCCTTTGGCTATTCATCTCCTAGGGTTAGGTTTTTGGATGTTTATGGTTTCTCATTGCTTCTTTATGATAAAAATTCCTCCAAGCCTCATTGTAATATAGTTGCGTGAAGGATTTTATCCATTACATCCCTTTTCAAAGATAAGCTAGCACCATTCAAGGTAGTTTGTTTTCATTCTGCATGTAGAAAGTTTCAATATTTTCCATTTACTAAGAAAAGTCATGTTTCACTGTATCTTTGTGTTTTGGTTATAAATATGTATATCATTTCATTCTATATATAAATTCATATTACCTACATCATATCGGTTTTCTCTTTATCTATTTTTTGGTGCATTTCCCCAACAAGGTCAGGGTATAAGGAGTGCGGACTCGAATTGCTTGAGCTCTTGCAAGACTATCCTCATTAACCCCGATGACCTCCCATAGAAAAAGAATAGAAAGTTGAGGTAGTGGAGATCATATTAAACTATTAATAAAAGAAACCATCAAGCAACAAAGGAATCTGATAATGGATAATTTTTCCCAAATCCTTTGGCATATGCTAATAGGCGATGCATCTTCATCAAGAAACCACTTTGAAGGCATTACCTCTTTTAAGGTACAAGTTAATTATAATATTCCTATATTTAAAGGTTAGATAGATGAAAATTCTCTAGAAAAATGGTGAAATATACTAGAAGGGAATTTTTTGTCCACAAATTTTCCAATAGAGAAAATATTACCTTTGCGCTCAGTGAGACCACTGCCCATGTCAAAGATTGGTTGGAAACTTTTTGTGAGAAAAGGGCCATTGAGGAATCTACATTATTTTTAGTCACACCCACTTGGGACTCTTTTAGGGATGTTTTTAAGGAACAATATTACCTTGTTGGAAGTTTAAAAGACCATACATGAGATGGATCACGCTAAAATAGGAAAGGGACCAAAAAATGCTAGAGTTCACAAATATATTTCATACCTTGCAGACCAAGTTGGGTATTGAAGACTCTAAGAGATATCTAGTGCTAAATTACTATGGATGTATGCCAATATACATCTAGATATTAATGGATTCTCTATACCTCTCCTCACTTGGTGCAACATACTTATATGCTATCAAAATCAAGAAAAAAATTAAACAAATGAAGTGAAAATGTTTATATATGAATCCTTCACAGTAAAAGCAGGAAAAGGGCATCCAAAATTCATAGAGAAAAAGATAGAGCTAGTGTGGACCACACTAAGATAGCCCATTTAAGGTGCAAGTAAAGAATGCTAATGGGAAGATGAAGAAAGACAAAAAATGGTGTGAGTTCCATATGTGCCCGAGTCATAAAACCAATGAATATCACAAAAGGAAGTCACAAGTGGTTGATCTAAAAGCATCAGATTTATATGCATATTTTGACTTTGAACCAGAACTAGACAAGGGGAAATGTATCATTGATGTGGAAGCCCATGCCACCATTTCCACCACCAAGTTCCAACATAGTGATCCCAAATATATAGAGGAAGGTGAGAACCTCTTTCACTCAAAAATGTGGGTGAAGGGTGCCCCACTATGTTTCATTATTGATAGTCAGATTCAGAAGAAACCCATTTCAATAGAGGTCATGAAGTAGTTGAGCTTTATGAAACAACACACCCACAACCATACACCATCAAGGGCCTCCACCAAGGGCAAGATCTTCATTTTATCCAACAATTCCACCTTCCCTATAGCATCAAGCATTTAATGAATGACGTATTATATGATATTTCTCCCCTTTAAGTTCGTGATGTCCTATTAGGACAACCATACTTGTGGAAGTGTCATGTTGTGTATAGTTTGAACTCATATTTTTATTATTACTTTGGGCATACAACTATATGAGATACTAGAGGTAGCCCTGCCTACTGTGATTTCTTTGATCTCTTCTAAGCAATGTAGTAAGGTCATCTCCTAGACTAGGAAGTTTGCCTTCTTTTGTATTCGCACTCAAAGTAAGGAGATTCGAAGATTATGGCCACATCCATGATCTCCATATAGGTCTCCTCCACGTAGTACTGGAAAGTGGATAAGGTTGTGGAAGAATCCATAAACATTTTATCCTCACTCACGGGGGTACCTTTGCACTCTCAAGTCAAGCACTCAACTAATCTGACCCTCAACACACCTCTACCCAATAGGCCAATTTAATATTGCTCACTTCTAGAAAATGAGGAAATCAAGGAACAGATCTAAGAGCTGCTAAAAAAAGGGCACATCCAACCACGTTCCTCATCCCATGGAGACCCAGTTGTACTCATGTGAAATAAATATGGAACCTCTCGACTCTAGATTGATTATTGAGCCCTACAAAAATCATAGTCAGGAACTAGTACCTGATTCCCAAGAACAATGAACTTCTTGACCAACTCAAGGGGTTCAAGTACTTTAGTAAGATTAATTTGAGGTCCAACTATCACCAAGTCTCAATAGAAATAACTGATGTGTGGAAGACTTCTTTCAAGTCTAAGGAGGGTATTTTTTAATGGTTTCTCATTCCCTTTGGGTTGATTTAATTCCCCAACAACTTTCATGAGGCTAATGGATGATATCTTTTGTCAATTCACCAACTCTTTTGTGGTTGTGTATCTTGATGATATCCTTATCTTCAACAAGAGTTGGGAATAACACTTGATGCATATTTAGTAGGTCCTTAACACTTTGCAACAGCATAAGCCATGTGATCAATTGGAAAAATGCTCCTTGAGCATCAACAACATCCAACATCTAAACTAAATTAATGATGACCAAAGTGTGCATGTGGATCCAGCCAAGGTCCAACTCATTCGGGATTGGCCAACCTTGACGACTCTAATAGAGATTTGTAACTTCTCGGGCCTTGCTAACTTTTACTGAAGATTCATGTTGGGGTTCTCTTATATCACTTTTCCCTTTTGCAAAGTGACCAAGGTTAGATGAAAAATAAAGATATTTTGGTTTGAGTGACAATAGATTGCATTTGATGTGATAAAACACCACCTTTTATCTGCACCATTCATCACCTTGCTAGACTTGAAATCCCCATTTGAGATTGAGGGGTATTCCTCCAACTACGATATTGGTGCAATTCTCATTCAACAAGTACATCTAGTTGCCTATCATAGTGAAACACTCTATGATACTGTCTGTAGATAGCCCACCTATGATAAGTATATGTATTCCATTATTCAAGCCTGTTTGTGATGGAAACATTATATTCTAGGGAAGGAGAGATTCATCCACATGTATCATAAGACTCTTAATTTTTCTGTAGGCCCAAGTGAAGTTACAGAATGACTACCATTAGAAATTTTCCACATGCGTACAACAATTCCATTTGAACATAAAATACGAGATGCATAGCACCAATCATGTTATAGACTACCTCAGTCCACCCTTAGTTGTGGCATTGATCATAGTTCTAAACTCTTGTAGGCATGAGACATTTTGGTGCAAAACAATCTTGGAGGTAGTTTTATAAAAATGATTGTTTTTCCAAAGTTCTAGAATCTTGGAAAAAGATCTAGACAACCAACTTTGCGCAAGATGTCCAAGGAGATGGATTTGAATGAGACAAGCCCAAGAGAGGGTTTTGTTGAAAATATTACAAGTTATGTTCCCTCCAAACAGTTTTCCAAAAGTTGCCATGGTTAGGAAGATATGCCAATATCTTTGGGGTCAGTTTGTTAAAATTGTTCAATTTTCCAGAATTGAGGAAAATAACTAATTCGCCTTGTAAATATTATAAATGGCTCAACCATGGTTTGTATTGTAAGTTTTTGAGTTTTGTAAAAGGAAGAGTAGTAGGGAAGGAATAAAGGATGGATTGAAGCTCTTTTGTAATAATAATTTTGAATCTTAATTGAATTTTTGCTTCATCTCTAAATTTTTTGTAAGTATTATGACTGTGTTTTGAATTTCATTTTTATTGAGTTAGTTTAGGTTTTCTCCAAGAGTGGAAAGGGCCCACCATAAGTGGAAACGAGTCCTTTAGCTTATCTAGATCATATAATTTACATTCAAAGTGTGAATTTCATCGAGAAATTTGTTATGTGAAATCTAACATCATTTTGTACTTAAAACTCTATCTTGTAGATTTGAAATTAAAAATTCTAGAAGTCTTCTTATTTTTCATAGCATAATCATTTCTTTGTAAGAGAAATTCCGAGTGTGAATTTGATTGTGAAAGTAGAGATATCAATTTAATGCAGATTGTTTTGTATTTCATTTACTTTTCAGTTTCGATTATGAGTTTCCTGATTATGAAGAGTGAGCTTTCTTTCGAATGATTTATTTTATTTAGATTAGGAGTCTTGAATTGAAGGTTTTTCATAGATTAATTTGCAATGATTTTATTTCAATAGGATCTTTCAAGATAGAATTTCTATCATAAGTGTTCTTTTCAAGCAAGTGTATGGTGTGTTCTTTTAAGAATTTCTTTTATAGCAGTAATTGGTGTTCTTTTATAGCAGTAAATAATAAATCGATTTCATACTCTAATTTAGGTTAGATGTTCTAATCCTCAGTTACATGTTCTTGCGCCTTGAAGCTTATGAGCCCCGGATTGATAATTTAATGTTGGAATTATTACACATATAATTTCCCCAACATTTTTGGCATCATTGCCAGGGAGGTGCTAAAGGGATTAGAGCTTAGCTTCTTTCACAAGTTTTTTGTGTGATCTTAGTTGTAGGGCAATCAAAGGGAAGAGAGTGTATGGTAAGATGTGAGTGAAGAGACACACATCCACTATTGTGGGGTTGCTCCAAAGTTTGGTTGTCCAAATAAGTAAGTTTGGTGAGTTTTATTGCAATTAGTAGTTTTTAATTCATTTAGATTAAAATTTCAAAGCTCTTTAAAGATAAAACATTTTTGGGGTGTCGTAAGAACCCATTTGTACTAATCCATGTTGCGAGACAAGGATCATAAAACAACAGGAGAAATTTAAAGAATGAATGAGAGCTTGAAGAATGTCCCTCGAAGTACTTTCTCAAATCCTAACAGTAGCAAGGATATCTGCCTCTCAGGAAGGGTTCATCTTCACCACATTCAAGAAACTATCTGTCTCTCCACATCCAAAAGAGGATTTGGAAATCTCCCTTGATTCCTCTTGCCTACCTACCAAGGAGATTGAGAAAATATGCACCAAATTTGATGGGGAGCATCCAGCTGAACCTGAGATTAAAGAACTTTCACCATGCCCAATAGCAAGCCTTGTATACATTCTGGAGACCAATTATCCAAGTTTGTCTGACATGACCGAGGAGGACTTTTAGAGTGGTCCAGATGAAGAAATGGGCCAATACCACCAATATTACATTGATCATTGGTCCCAGATCACAATCTAGTCAAAGTACTACTCTCATCTTCAAATACTCTTTGTATCACGTCTTTCAAAGCTGTTGATTTATCATGCTCTTGTATATTCTAACTCTTATATGTTAAATTTGAGCATGAATATATCCTTGTACCTGATCCGCACATGGCTTCATTGGAGGTTCTCTTTCACTTGAAGGAGGACGTCTTTAGTTCAGTATAGTAGGAAAGTTAGTATTGTAATAAATAAATGAAAATAGTAAAGAGAAAAATAAGTCCTTTTGTGAAAACCAGTTTGTCTGGCACAACTGGACACAGACTTTGCTTGAAAACCAGGTAATTGGCAGGAAACATTCCCAATAAAGTTTGTAAATTTGTATGATTTCTTCAAATCATGTATCTTTCAAGTCATTATGTTTGTACTCGAGTTGGTTGATGTGGGATTCCTTAAGGCCCACCTGCCAACAAACCTTGTCCCATCGACATCAACAAATTATTTGGGACCAAGGTTAGGGTTAGATAAGGTACCTGGGAGCCTGCATGCCTTAATGGTAGGTATATTTGTCATCTACTAAGGAAATAAATCAATTTTTCTAGGTGGATGAATTCTGCAGTCCATTTGACTTTGACAAATCCATTCATGGCTAGTAGAATGTACCTAGATTCCCATTAACATGAAAGGTGGGATATCTCGCATTGGTTAACAACATCCTCAATGGTTGGTAATCTAATGATTCTTGATTACATTCAACATAAAAACCATTTATTCACATATGTAAGATTGCACACAGGTGTGTAGCAGTTGAAGACTATATGGTTTTGTGATCTCAACACAGATGTGTAGTATTTTGGTTCTTTGTATCAACATTTCCATTGTCAATTGCAGCAGCAGTCACCTTTCCTCACTGTATGGGGACATACAACTCCTTAGGCATGGGGGCGAAGGGGACCTTTAGTTCATTATTCATATTTTTAGTTCATCCTTCAACCTTCTTCATTAGGTCAAATCAGTAGTCACATCATCTCAAACCATTCCATCATTCATCTTGTAGCACCGAGCACATCAACAAAAAAGGTAAAACTTGAGGTAAAGTTGGCTTAAGATTCTTTAATTCATTAGATATTTAAGAAAGCTTTGATGATTAACCACCACATATTCCGTATATTTTTTTTCCATATACCCTCCATTTGAAAATTCCTCATTCATAATAGAATGCATGCTACTCTAATAAGGTCATAATCATGGAAATAAAAGTATATTGGTTCATGAAAATAGAAGCAATAACTATAGTGCCTCCCTCTCCTACATTCACACTTGTTAGTTGAATGTATCCAATAGAGGATGAAGCCATTGTTGCCTTTCATAAAGGAACCATCCATAAGCATTGGCCTTACAAAAACAAAGTATGCAAGCACCTATTTTACCATCTCCATCACCACCTCATCTCCTCCACCATTTCCATTGGCACATATCATCTCATTCATCATTTCCTCCTACCATATCTATTGTTTATCCTCAATTTGTATTTCTTTTAAAATCAAATATATTGCAGTCAAATAAGAATGGTGTTTCTCCACAAGAACCAACACCCTCAAATATTCACGCAGTGTTGCTCCACAAAAACCAACCCTACCCAAAGCCACGATGCCATAAAATCTATATATGAGCAAAGTCCTTATTTGCATGAGGACATGCAAATCCTCAGGCATGGGGGGATGTTGGGACTCAAATATGCCCATGTTTTCATCATTCAATACCACCATTCATAAGCTATATTCATGTACTATTACACTCATTTCACACCATAGTTCCATCTCTTGTCGCCAATTCACGTCTTACACCTCATGGTTGATTATCATTAGTTTTATTATATTTTCTATGATTAAAGATGATTTTTCCATGATTTACTAATGGTGTTTTTTCTAAGTTCATTTTTCATAGGGTTCCATCAGCAAAATTCTTCACAAGTCAGTTGAACTAGTTGGTACAAGTAGAGTACAGGAATATCCAATTTGGGGTTTCGACATTTCGGCACGCTTCCATGGAAAGCCAAGGGAGGTTATTGTCCAAAATAAATTTTTGATACTTTTCCATGTGTTCAATTGCAACCAGGTCACACATGTGGGTCTCTAGGAGCTAATTAACAATCTGCTCAAAATGTGCACAGTTTCCAAACTTCCAAGTTTTACCTTGATTTCCATGCATCTGGAGGTGAATCTGGAAAATATGAGAAAATAGGTTTGTTAACCATATAACCATTTATCTATATCCAAAACAGTTTCTCTAGATTCGAATTTTTCTAAAAGTTATAAGCGGGTCTTGGAGGTTGTTTTATAAAAAATGATTATTTTTCCAGAATTCTAGAATCTTGCAAAAAGAGCCAGTCAACCAACTTTGGGCATGATTTCCAAGGATATGGATTTGAATGACACAAATCCAAGAGTGGTTTTTGTTGAAAATATAACAAGTTAGGTTCCCTCCAAACAGTTTTCCAAAATTCTCCATGGATAGGAAGGTATGCCAATATCTTTGGGGTCAGTTTGTTAAAATTGTTCAATTTTCCAGAATTGAGGAAAATGACTAATTTGCCTTGTAAATATTATAAATGGCTCATCCATGGTTTGTATTGTTATTTTTTGAAGTTTTTAAAAGGAAGAGAAGTAGGGAAGGAATAAAGGATGGATTGAAGCTCTTTTGTAATAATAATTGAATCTCAATTGAATTTTTCTTCGTCTCTAAATTATTTGTAAGTATTATGACTGTGTTTTGAATTTCATTTTTATTGAGTCAGTTTAGGTTTTCTCCAGGAGTTGCAAGGACCCACCACAACTCGAAACAAGTCCTTTAGCTTATCTAGATCATAGAATTTACATTCAAAGTCTGAATTTCATCTAGAAATTTGTTGTGTGAAATCTAGCATCATTTTGTATTTAAAACTCTGTCCTGTAGATTTGAAATTAAAAGTTCTAGAAGTATTATTGTTTTTCAAAGCATAATCATTTCTTTGTAAGAGCAAGTTCGAGTGTGAATTCGATTTTGCAAGTAGAGATATCAGTTTAATGTATATTAATTTGGCTTTCATTTACTTTTCAATTTCAATTATGAGTTTCCTGATTATGAAGAGTGAGCTTTCTTTCAAATGATTTATTTTATTTAGATTAGGAGTCTTGAATTGAAGGTTTTTCATAGATCAAGTTGGAATGAGTTTCTTTCAATAGGATTTAAGTTAAAATTTCTATCATAGGTGTTCTTTTCAAGCAAGTGTATGGTGTGTTCTTTTAAGAATTTCTTTTATAGCAGTAATTGGTGTTCTTTTATAGCAGTAAAATAATAAATTAATTCTGTACTCTAATTTAGATTAGATGCTCTGATCCTGCGTTACATGCACTTGTGCCTCGAAGCTTACGAGCCCCAGAATTATAATTTAGTGTTGGAATTATTACACATATAATTTCCCCAACAGGTGCCACACAAGTTTCAAGTGGGTGTTGGCAGGAAAAGTTCCCTATGGTAAGGGTTGACAACCTCAACAGAGCAGAAAAAGATCATCAACAAAGAGAAGTCAAACAAGCATGCTAAACATATGGATTACTAAATGTGGACTTGGAAACATACCCAGAGGTCCTACGTCTGATGATGTTCTCTTAGGTTCCAAACCCTCTGCTTCCTCCAGAATGAGAAGGCCTGCAAGTCAATTCATAGAAGCATATACATGATAGATAATTCAATGTGCATACATAAAATATATGTTAAATCATCATATATAAGAATAGAAATTACTATTCATGAGGAAATAACATATGAGGAACAAAGCACAAGCTTTTTTATTGATTGATAACAATAGGTACATGAAAGGTACAACCCGATCCATGCCAAAGCATTGATGAAGCCTTCCTCCGGATCCGTCCAGATTGAGCCACAAAGACCACCTCTCTAACAAATGCAAGGAGATGTTATAAAGATGATGAACATCTCTGTAAAGGAAACCAGGTTTTCCATAGAGACTGGGAGTGCAGGAGGCATGGGAAAATTAGACTTGATTTGGGATAAAAATGGGTATAATGTCGATAGTCCTTCTCTTATGTATTTTAGCCCTACCCAAGGGGTGTATATATACCACCTAAAATTAGTTAATTTAGTTTTGCTACGGGCTCCTGTAGGTGGGCTCTCGGTAAAACCCATGAACCTCGCCCGAAAAATAGCATATTATTTTATTTTTTCATATTTTAAAAGGTATACACGGGTATGTACTTATAGAACCCATGTATGTACACAATTTTTTGTGGGAAGAGTCGCATATGGAGTTTAAAATATATTTTTTTAATATAGGATCAAGTTTGCATGGGAAAATGTTTCCCAAGACCATATAAGAGAATCGAGTCTACACGAGTGCTAGGTGATGCTATAACAAATTCCCCCTAATATATGAGGTCAAAAGGGGTACATGATGGCTAAAATATATTAAGTATAGAGAGAGGAGTCATCTGAAAACTTGGGATGAGATCACCATATTCCATCTCTTCGAATACCTATGGAAGGAGTCAAAAATAAAAATCATGTCTGAGGCAGGCATGCTCATGCTCAAACTAAATAAGCATGTTCATTGATCAAGTATAAAGAAGATCTAGAATGTATACATAAGTGAATAGAAGGAGTTGTAGAATACATAATGGATCATCATATCATAACCGCGAAAGAACACAACAGAGTTATATCTCAATATCACATATAGAAGAATATCTAATTAATGATGCAAGAAGATTGTCTGATCAATGATTTTGCATAATTGATCCTCATAAAAGTACCAAGTCATATAGGTGGAATAGTAGTACTGCATAAACTCAGGTTCCAACATATAGGATGTTGTTGCGAAGGACTACAACATATAAGGGTGGAAGGTGTCACTGGCATAAAACTAAAGGAGTTTTCAAGTTAACCAAAATGCCGACACAACCTGAGGTCTTCACTGACTGCAAATGGTACATTTCTACACTATGGGAATAAATGAGTTGAAGTTGACCATGTGAGAAATCATTTTATTACTAGTAATTAATGTATACCATTAACAAATGCAAGACAACTAACCAATAATGATAATGAGTGTCAAGGTACCCCAATATAATATAACAAGTGTGAATAAATATGTTGAAGTGGAACACTTGAAAGAATCTACCAATTAGGAGACATTGACGTATTATCACTGTCGATAGTGAAGGAGTTTTCCACTAATGACTACTAACCCTAAGGTACTAAAAAAAGACTCTATACCTTATTCCCAGAGAAATGAGTCGAAGTTGATGGGAAAAGATCCGATGTAAGGAAGGAATTAAGGCATCCCACATCAACCAGTGCAAGTGTAACCTGCAGGCCAATAATTTGCAAGAACTCAGACGAAGAGAGATGAAGTAATCGTTTTGAAGTACATTTCTAGCATATACAAGATGTGGCTAGTGCATGGAAGAAATCCATTGAACCAACCAATAATGGAAGCTGACATAGAGGCGACAAAATCCTTCAATAGGGTCAAATGGAAACCAAGGTACTGCATGAATCCAAATGTGTGATAATGTAAGATGACGTTGAACACAAGGGAAACCATTCAATCAAAGAATCATGCTATTGATCGATGTTGAGCACAAGGTAACCTATCAATGATGTAAATAGGGCTAGGGTGAGACTCTAGGGCCACTATCTGAGAAATGTTTTGGAGTCGATAAGAGTAGACCTGCCAGTAAGAAGTCAATGGGGACCTGCTTAACCAGCACGAGTGAAGGACCAAATAACTTATTTTATATTGAAGATAACTTGACAAACAATGTATGGCCAATAGAAATGAGTCAAGAGATACCAAGGAATGGTTGACAACAGGTTTATTTCCCTTGAACAAAAGCATGACTTAATGTGACTTTATGGTAGCACAAAATAACTTTGTATAAGTTTGCAATGCATGAGGCATTAATAAACCCTCCATATGATTGGAAGAGATAACCAATCAGAGGAGGAATGACTCATGAACAAGGTTATGGCTTCCCTAAATTCATACTAATTCCCAACCCAATGGAGGAAAGAATCATTTTAAGTTCTTTGTTCAAGGGTAACACAAATGACTAGCTGTCATCAAATGATGAAGAAATTATCTCATTCCTGCTCTTTTTGGAATATTTAATTTTCTTGCCTTTTTCATATTTAAAGCCTGAAAAAGAATAAAATAATGCCTATAGTATAGTAGAGAGAACAAGTGTCAAGGGAAAGTGCACTAGTTCCTGGGACTGGAACAATCCTATGCTCAATGCAAGGTGGTGGATGTTGGTCATCGACACTCAGGGGATGTTCTCTCCATGAAAAAATAGGTGTCAAGTCGCAAAGGCTAATGAATGCATGGTTTGAACTTGCAAAAAGTCATGTTCAGAAGTGGCTTATACACGAGTCCAAATGAAGTCAAACTAAGGCCAAAAGAGGTACAAATAGTCAAAATGCAATGCAATAGTACAACTTAACACATGGGAGCCTCTAGGGTATAAGGCCAGAAAATAATGAAGAAGAAGAAGAATGAGGCTTCAACGCAAAGTCATGGTGGGACTAA
Organism: Pinus tabuliformis; assembly: GCA_031772625.1. Taxonomy (NCBI): domain Eukaryota; kingdom Viridiplantae; phylum Streptophyta; class Pinopsida; order Pinales; family Pinaceae; genus Pinus; species Pinus tabuliformis. Next base: position 499,203,862 of record CM062804.1, read on the forward strand.
AGAGGACTCCCGAGCCTACACAATACTTGCAGCATGGGTGACATATGTCAACAAGGATCTAAATAAGAAGCCCATGGAAGGAAAGGCTCTACCACTATGTTACGATTTTACAAGATGACGAGTGAAAGTGGTTAAACATCGAAACATAATGGGGTCGACCCTATGGCCAAATATCACAGTATGAGGTCATTGATATGAATAATGCAATGAAAGAGTGATATGCATTAACCTATATGTGAATTTAGAAAATGATACTTACCACGATAGGCCAACGATCGTGGAGTCGAAGCAGTAGCAAAAAAATAAATAAATAAATAAAATAAAATAAAAATAAATAAAACAAAATAAAAAATCACGAAGTCTTCATTACCCTGAAAAATAACCTCTCCCAACACTTAAAGCAAAAATTCAAAAGTTCATAAAATTATAAAAATTAAAAATATTGAGATTTAGAAAGGTGGGTTTTCAAAATTTGGTTATAAAGGAACTTTTTAGACTCGCCCAAATTCATATTCACCATCCAAGTGTTGAGAAGAGGGTCCTTGGAGCAAATTTGGGCAAAACAAGTCGATCAAATCCACCAATGAATTCATCATATATGCTCTCCAGGTACTTCTAATCCTTAAACTCATTCATTTGATCCAAAATTTCAAGATTTCAAATTGATTTTAGGGAGAGATTTTTGTTTTTAAATGATGCTCAACATGTACATGGGTTGACAACTTGAAAACCACAAATAGAAAGCCCTATATGCGAGATTTCAAAGGAAAAGTTACATATGCATGCAACTTTACAAAAGTTGCTTACATGTAGAGTAAAATGAAAATCTTAATTTCTAATGGATAAAATATCTTAATTTTGCAGGATGTCGATCATTTGGAGAGAGAGAGCATACTAATGTTCATAATGTAGTCTTAGAGGATCAAGAATCGTTGGATGGATTAAAAAATTTTGGGTTGTTCAAATTCTTCATGATGCCCAACATGAAAACACATACTTGATTGCTAGAGATGTTAGTTCATTATTGGTACCCAAAGCAGGAGTCATTTATTATAGATCATATGCCTTTGTAGATCGAAGTAGAGGATATCTACTTCATAATAGGGCTTTTTAGAAGAGGAGAAGTGGTTGAACTAAAAGGAAAGGCCCATGGAGGCCTTAACATAGCTGATTATATTTCCGTATACCATGCACCAAATATTGACAAGGTGGGATCATAGGTTCCAACCAAAGCAATCAAAAACCTGCCAATTAAAATCATCCTCTTTACCATTGCTAGGATAGCAGGTTTAGCCTCACTGGATCAGGCTTCATGACCTGCTATGTTCTTAGTAGTAGAATGCCTAAGACCAATTATCTATGATTCATGTATAGCACTCTTGATCAACATGAATAAACAATTGACTTCAGTTAGACAGGGTAAGACAAAGAACTTTGGTTATGGTAGCATCCTTTGTTGTTTCTCTTTGAGCGGATATCGACACTACGACAGAGAGTAGCCACCACCATCTACAGTCCTAGATATCCCAACATGACCATTCTCTCATTTTATTACCAACCTATATGTACAAGTTAAGCATTAGTAAAAATTTGATACGCATAATAAAAATAAAACAAAATTTATTATTTACATCTAATTTCAAACTATGTACAAAAATAAGTTTATTTAAAACTAATCTGTTAGTAAACCATCTCTTTTGGAAAGCATACTCTAAGAAAATATCTACGGGATCATCAAATAATGGATGAATATTTTTTAAAGAGTGAAAACTTACCAAATGAGATGAAAACAAGGCATGTTGTGAAGGAACGTTCTCAATATTTAGATTTGACTGATGATGAAATGATTGGAATGAATTTCTAAATATTAAATTAAACTTAAAACAAAATGATTGTTGATATTCAAGATTATGAGAAACCAATTTGTCGTGTTCACTTCATATATATCTCGAAGATGTTTAATATTACAATATTTAACATTCTTGCAAAAGAAAAAGAAAACAAAAGGAAAGAATGTAAAAACAAACAAATCATTATGAAAACTAAAATTACAAAATAATTTTACAAGGCAATTCTAGAACTCATCATGGATCTTAGCCGATGAATTGCCACTAGAAGTACATTCCCTAGAAAAATTTATAAATGCAAGTTTCTAAAAGAGAATTAGAATGAAATACGTTAGAAACTTGCAACATTAACTCATCAAAATTCTCAAAATTAAGTTTGTGTTCAGAAGAAGGAAACAAAATTAAAGTGTGTGAATCTTCACAAGATAGATCAATTTTCAAAATAGATGCACTTCGTATAAGATGTGATTCTTTATCCTCATTTTCATAATAATTGTCATAAATTACCTTCTCCTTATAGAATTCAAATGGTTCATCTAAACTAACAGAATCAGAAAATACAAAAGAAGAGGGTTTTGAAATTAAATAATTATCATCAAAATGAGTAATAGATGCAAAATTTTCAGAACAAGGATTAGGAAAATTATCACTTGAAAGATTAAGATGATCATCATTGACTATATTCTGATTTGAAAACACATTAGAATAAAGAAAATAATGCATGCCAGAATATAATGACAGCTAAAATTATTCATCTATACAACTTCTTGTTTTATAATCTAGGTTTAAGGAAGTTCTTTCAATTAGAGAAACATGTTCTGAATCTTCTGAGTTTTCCCTTAAAGAAGATAAATCAATATGTTCATTAAATAAATATTGTTGCAGATTAGATTTTACTGAAACTATTGATTGATCACATATATCATTAAAAATTGTTGCAATAACATTTTCAAATTTTGTATTTATAATGGAAACATTTGTTTTAGAATTAAGAAAATGAAAATTACAATTTTCTAGAATAAAGGTTGCGATTTGATTACAAGTTTGGGTTTGATACAATATTTAAATGATTCAAGACTAGTTAATGAGTTAGATGTGTCTTGTTCTTCATTAATTGATTCATTATTTTCAAGATTAGAAGAAACAAGAGTAGTAAAATATTCAATTAAATCTCTAGTTAAAGGAAAATCATCTGAGTGAAATATATAACAAAGCGACCAAAATCTATTATAAAAATCATCTAAAGATTCATTATCATACATGTAAAGATTGTCTAACTCTAAACACAAACTATCGTAACTGTAATTATTATGTACTTTTAGAAATACCAGGCATAAATACTTCCATGAATGAATTGACTTTGGAGGAAGCACCAGGGACCATTTGCGGATTTTTCCTCTGAACATAAGAGTGAAAATCCTACAAATCTCATTATCAATGATTATATTAAAAGACTTACATCTATTAACAAAATCAGAAATATGATTTAATGCAGAAATATTGCTCTCATCGTCATACTTTAACTTTGATAAGGACTCAATCTGCTTCTTGGGCATGCCTCATGTAGGCTTGGGTGAACTAAATGCATGACCAAGTGTAGGAATGCATATGGGAGCCATGATTAGTTAAAAATGATATAACAAAATTTAAACAAATAACTAATTCAAGGTCCTCCTTCTAGGACCAAAATGTTGATGTCTCAAAATTCGTTGCACCAACATGGGGAAAAACCACCCGGTTCAGACCTTAAAGCAACTCCTTTACCATTTGGGGTAGTGGCTCTGACTGGTTTAACTAGGTCCAGTTATTTTTTCCCAATCACTATCAACTTTAAATATGTCTTTAATTGCTAATAGCTATGGACATCGGATCAATTCTTCTACATGATTAGGCAAGAAGAATGATCCTTAAGTTTTTTTTATTTGTGGAACAACCAAACCAATCTAAAACTTTGCCTCAAAGAGAGGACTTCTAAGATAACACATGCATGATTTAACTAGTATGCAATTAATCTATCCTATCTTGATTGAAGGAAAGAAAAATCCTTCTCCCAATCAAGAGCTGATTTACTAAAAGAAAATATTAAGGAATTGAAGTAAAAATGAAGAAATTAGATCAAGGAGATAGCTCTCGAGATCTGACTCCTTGTTAATCTAAATACTAACAATCAAGCACTTAGTAAATAGTTACATAAGTATTTGATAGAAGTATATTCAATCCCTAAGGTATATGCATATAAAAACTATTTATTTCTCGGGTTTACTTGTTATTTGAATGCGATCTAAAATGGTTGTCTTTAGTACATGGTAATAAAAATTAATCATATACTAAAAGAAATGAAAAATTTTAAGTTAATTATTTTAATTAAATAATTAATTAAAAGAATTGTTAAAGCATATATCGCCATCCAAATAAAATAACAATTTTTTGTTAGATGTATTAAAAAATTACAGCACTGGCATATTCAGAAATGAGATGATGTTGAACTATGTTAATAATATACATATAACAGACAAATTGAAAGATGGAATGATTGTAAATTATACAAAACAGAACATTAAAACATTGATAAAAATACCTGATGTATCACGCTCCTTTTGTAAAATACACAGTCCCAGTCCTTTTCCTTTATTCCAAAGCTTCCCATAAGTACAAAAATGAGACTCTTTGAAGTATTTTTAAACAAAAAATAAAAACCTTGATCCAATCATTTTATTAATACAAAAATGTAATCTCCACTCATCTTTCTTCATAAAATTCAGGATTTGGTACGATGTATTAGGACAAACTTGGAGATACAAAAATGCAAGCCCCCAAAGCTTTCTTACTCAGATTTTGGACCACTTGTTCCATCCATTAAATGGGTTTAAATAGAAATACGATTTTTTTTTAAATAACAGGTTTGTGCATAGCACTGAGGAAATTAATGGAATCCCTCAAATCTTGAAAAAATAAAAAAAAAATTCAAAGATAATCTTTTGAAATGCCATTTTGGCTTATTGGCCTTGTATTTCGATCAAAAGTTCCTCGCATTTGCGGATTATGTGTAACTAATCTGCTTCTTTCTCTAAGCAACTTTCTCCTCTTCATTTTCTTCGTTGTTGAATTCTTCGTTTATGCCTAGAAGCGATAAACCATGGATAAACAAACATAAATCAAAATTGTGTTTTTCAGAAAAAAGATAAGATCCAATGAAAATATATGGGTCGTTTATTTAAATCGCAATCGCATTTTAATCCGGGAACATTTCAACCAGAATCAAAATAAAACTAATTCCAATCACAATCGCATTGAAATCAAGGATAGACTTGAGCCATAACATAATCACGGCGAAAGGGATCAAATCACAATCACAATTAAGCTAGAAGCACAAAAGGCGTGAGTCCCATGAATCTCATGATTGCGATATTGCAATCGCATAAGGCTGGGGATAGGGTTGATCGCAATCAGGTCTATAGAGTGGCACAACACTAATTGTTCCTCTTGAAAGTTTCGATTGTGATGTACAAGAATGATGTGGTAGAGGAATGGGTCCCGCAGGTCTTCTATCGTAAATCACAACCGCGTTTGATAGGGGTCTTGCCGTTGACCCTTTGGTAACTTGTGATTGCATGGACATGGGGAATTTATGAATTGGAGTGTATAATCTCGTTGGGTCCCACTGATCACAATCGCAATTGGCATGAGGCAATAGGCATGACCCTTTGGTATTTGTGATAGTCGCGGACATGGGGGATTTATGGGCTGACATGTAAAATCCGGTCGGGTCCGGCTTATATCGCATGTCACAATCGGTGGTGCAGGCATCAAACATGGCCTTTTGGGATTTGCAATAGCAACGGATGTAGGATTTTATTAATTACGATTATTTTCCCATCAGGTTCGGTTAATGAATCACAATCTCATTTCGCTAAAGCCATGGGTATTAACATGGTCTGTTGTTTATTTGCGATGTAGGGAAGTGGTAAAAACTCTGATTATTATTATTTTTTATCAAATAACCCATGTTTAATACTTAGGGCTTAAAAAAAAGCTTAAGTATGAGTCTTGGTCTCGGGGGCTATTTGGAAATGATTTCGATAATCAAGGTTTAATACTTGGGTTTTAATTAAAAAGCCTATGTATTAAACTTTGGTTATGGGATTTTATTAACAACTTTTTGTGTTGATTTTCTATTTTTTAATTCTTTATTTTTTAAGAAGTAAAATCAAAGGATTTTTTAAAACTAAAGGGTCCCTATTTTAATATAATAAATTTCATAGGAAATTTATAATATATTAAAATGGGGGTTGTTGAACAGTACGACACTTACATACCAAATACCATGGGAACCATCCTTGATACAATGTATAACCAAATAACCATATGCATAACCAATGTATATCCAAACTTCTCACCACATCCAACTCTATGCAACAACATGATCATGAGGACCATGGCATCCCCTACTCACACTCTGTATGCAACACCTACAAATCACAGATTCATATGCACATCTCCATGCTAGTATATATGCCAAAGCCAATGCTACTAGGTTGACATCAATGCCAACACAACCATCTCACTATCAATACATCCATACCAACCAATAGGACCACTAATTCACATCCATACATACATTATCATGACCATAACCTTGTTGACATCAATGCCAACACAACAATTCCAACAACCCGATCCAGATTCAAGGCTTGAGGAGAATTTCTCAAAAGAAATAACCAACACTACTAGTTGAAATAGGGAATCCAGAGACTACATCATCTCCACTCACTAGCTAATATAGGGAATCCAGAGACTACATCATCTCCACTCACTAGCTAATATAGGGAATCCATAGATTATATTATCTCTAGCCTCTAGTTAATACAAGGAATCTAGAGATTATACCATCTCCACCCACTAGCTAGTACAAGGATTCCAAAGATTATACCATCTCCACCCTCCATTTTAAATAAGGAATCTAGATATTTCACTGCCTCTGCCCTTATAATAATTCCCTTTGTGGCTCCACCCTAAAGTGTAGTCCATATCTTAGTGAGAATGCCCAAGAAAAAATAATTCTAGTGCCTCCACCCTAAAACAGGAGGCCAAATCTCATTAAAATAACTATTAATCCTACAAAAAATCATAATAAGACACCCTAGACACTCTTTCACCTAGAATCCAAACGAATAGGGCCTCCACCCAAATTGGGAGTCTAGAGAACCTCTTCCCTTCACCTGAGAGATGTCCACCATGTTCTTCTAGTGCCTACAAATAAAAACGTGTTTCCCTCATCAAACTACTAGCAATCTTATTCTCCACTTTCCCACTATCCAAGAATGGTATGCTGACCTCCTCGAACTATTACTGAAGTTTGTAACTCCCTTTCTCATGAATCCTCTGGCTTGTATGTGCTTTTTCTTCTTCTTTTTTCTCTGAATGCCCCCTTTTCTCTTTCCTCCTACCTCATGCCATGCCATGGGATCATTATCCCTGAGGAATCATAGCACCTCATTTTACATCATTATCATTGTAATTGTTTGGTGGTGTTGTGCTATCATGTCAAATTCCTCCAATCACAACTTCCTCTAACAAATGGATATGTCTATTCCACTACATAGATAATTCTCCCACATTTGATTTAATCATTTACATTTATGTTTACAATTAGAAATATAGTGGCATTTCATGATACCATTAAATGATTACTCGCCTCAATTCCCAAGAAATCCCCTCCTCTATAACTCTGAACTCATGTCCCACTTCTCAGCTAGTCCATTTCATTTTCACAATTTCATTACAATATTATCATTCATGAATATTTACAAGGGGATTTTTTTATCAAAATGGGATGTCACAAACTCTACCCCCTTGGAGGAACACCATCCTTGGTTTTCATTACCTAGACATGATTAATTATAACAAGGACAAAAGACTATTGTGAGATTCATATACATAACTTTGTACAATAATTACAAATTTATTTTCATTTGTTAAACCAACAAAAAGATTGATATGTTTCCTGCATTTGATCAACCATCTCCCATGTAATTTCCTTAGGCCCAATTTTCCTCCACTACACCTTGACTTTCTTGATTACTCTATTCTATAGTTTGAGGTAACTCTAATCTAGAATGTGCAGAGGTTCTAGTTGGAATTCTCCCTCTAGTTCTACCTGTAACACCAACCAATCAATCACATGCTTAGTGTCCTCTACATAATTATTGAGTAAAGAAACATGAAAAATAAAATTAAACGTTTACTATCGGCGGAAACTCCAACCTATATGTGACCATCCATTTTTTTCAAGAACTTGAAATGGCCCACAAAATTTTGGTGCCAGCTTGGCACAAGACCCAACTTTCATATAGTTTCTCTTGGGTCTAACTTGTAAATAAACATGCTCCCCTTCCTTAAATTCCTTATGCACTCTATGTTGGTCCACATATCTCTTTTATAATCTTGAGCCACCTTTAAATTATTCCTGATGGTTACCATCTCTTGTTCCATTTCTCTAGGCATATTAGGCCCAAGAAGAAGTCGCTCCAAACAACCAGATTGCATCTTCTTCCATAAAGGGTCTTAAATGGAATCATCCTCAGGGATTCTCGGTAAAAATTATTGTAAGCGAACTCCACTAGTGGGAGAAACTCTTCCCACTTCCTTAGCTGGTGCATAAGATACATCCTAAGCATGTCCTCCAACACTCTATTTACCCCCTCTATCTACACATATGTTTCTGGATGGTATGTTATGCTAAATGCCTATTCGTCCCTTTCCAAAATTTTGAAGTAATCTTTACATCTCAATCAGAGATAATTTTCTTGGGTACTTTGTGCAACCTCGTGATCTCTTTTATGAAGACTTGAGCAACATCATTCATTATATAATTTCACTTTATTGCCACAAAATGACTTACCTTACTAAAATTTTTGACTACAACCATGATGGCATTATTTTGGTTAGCTTTACTTGGCAAGTCGGTGATAAAATCCATTGAAATTACTTCCCATTTCCATTCTAAAATGGGTATTGGTTGTAGAAATTATGGTGGGTGCCTACACTCAGGATTCACTTGCTAACATTTTATGCTTTTACAAATGTAATCAACCACCTCCCTTTTCATTCCATGCCAATAATAACCCTTTTAAAGTATGTTAGTATTTTTTGGTAACTTGGGTGACCAGAATATGGCTTCTTATGAAACTCATTTAATATGATCTTCTTCAAGTTGCTTTCACTTGGCATGTACACCCTGTTTTTAAATTTTATCAAGCCATCTTTGAGGAGGCAAAAATATTTGTTCCTTACTCGTTCTAACTCCTAGTGCAGTTTTTATTTTAATTATTAATGCTTATTGTCTTATTGCTTGACCACTTTAATTCTTGCTTTAAGATAAGTCCCATAGGAAATGTTTAGGTATATTAATCATAACATTAGTGCATGGGCCAATAGATACTTTAGCTACTCAAAACTTGCAGTGCATTCTGCTATCCACTCAAATTTGTGCCCTTTATTTTGCAATGTCATGATTGGGTGACAAATCTTGCAGAAATTTTTAATGAATCTTCTATAATAACCTATCAACCCCATAAATGATCTAAATTTAGCCATATTTCTTGGCGTTGTCCATTCCATAATTTCTTTGACCTTCTCTGGATCAACTTTCATGCCCTCTTTTGAGACTGTGTGTCTCAAGTACTAGATCTAAGGCTGAAAGAACTCGTATTCACTGATTTTTGCATACAATTTTTGTTTCCTTAACAACTCTAGCACTATAGCTAGATGCTCTTATTGTTCATGTTTGGAATTTGAATATACCAATATATTATCAATGAAGACTAACACTAATTTGTCCAAATAAGGACTATGCACATTGTTCATGAGACACATGAAGGTAGAAGGTGCATTAGTGAGCCCGAGGGCACAACCACACATTCATAATGACCATATCTAGTCTTGAATGCATTTTTATAAATATTCTCCTCATTAATATGCACCTAGTGATACCTACATCTCAAATCAATCTTTGAAAATATTTTTGCTCCCCACAGTTAATCGAATAGATCTTCAATGCGTGACAAAGGATATTGATTCCTTATGCTGGATTTATTAAGCTATTTGTAGTCTATGCACAACTTGAGAACTCCATCGTTTTCATTTACAAATAATACCAATACTCCCCAAGGTGACACATTGTCCAGCATTTCCTTGAGTTGTAACTATAACTCTATTAATTCCAGAGTGCTCATTTGATAAGGGGATTTGGATGTGTGCCTTATCCCAAACATTAACTCTATGGATAAATTAACTTATCTATGTGGTGGTCATATTGGGATTTCCTTAGGAAAAATTTCCTCAAACTACTTCAATACTGGATGTTCCAATATGCCATTCCCACTTTTTCTCTCAGAATTGTTTGTGATTTGCACAACAAACAATTTACACCTCTTATGGAAGCTTATCTTAGCATGCATTGATGTGATTATTATAAATTATATAGGCTTCAACTTCCTTTTTAGCATTTTTCTTTATGGTCCCCTTTTAGGAATTCAATCAAATTTTTATAGTAGTTGACCTTCTTATATGGTGTGCCAACCAATCCATCATGAGCAGTGCATCATATGCCTCTAGTGGTAATAAATTAAAATTAGTCACAGTAGGCATGCCACGCAACACAAAAGGCACAATTTAATTATATATTCCACTCTCCTTTTGGTCCCTATGGCTAGTTTGACCAACCACAATTCATTGTGCACTTCCTTTTCCAAAGCAAATTTTTCAACAATTGTTGGATTGATATAGCTAAAATTCAATCCTAGGTCAATTAAAATGGAAATGTTTTGAGTGCCAAGTGTACCTTCCATTTTGATAACCTATGCTTTTTGATCGGCATGTATGTTACCCACGATAGCATAAATCTAGGGTACCCTCTGAGCCACGTCCCTCATGGCCTAAGCTTCTTTTGCATTGTACAATCTCAAGCCAACTTTCTTTTGCTAGGGACAATCCCTTTTTCTGGTGATTTTCCGTACAAATCAAACACCTTAAGGGTTCTCCTCCATAGCCCTTATTTTTTTCTCTTGCATCCTAGGTAAACAAAGAATTATTAACAATGTTGAACATATATTGGGTCTCACTCTGGTTAACCATGGTCATGTTTATTCCTTTCCCTATATTTTACTGTTTCATATTTTTATGCCCCTTCCCTTTAAATTTGAGGCTACTCTTCGATTTCCACTTGGTTCTATACTTTAGCCTACACCTAGATTGTTCATAACAATGTTTTAATATTTTTATTGTATCCTCAAGGCTTTGTGGTTCATCAAACTCAAATCGGTCTTTGAACACCTGTGGAAGGCCACTAATATACCTTTGAACTTTCACCTTTTCATATTTGAGGTAGGGGACATACCTTAAAAACTCTACAAATATTGTGGTGTATTTCTCAATGGATAGCTACCCCATCTTGAGTTCATAGAACTCCTTGGAATTGTTGTCATGGTACCTTTTATATAGGTAGTTTCTCCTTAAATTTCTTTCAAACTCCTTTCTACACAATTCTTCCTCCCTAATGTCTTTCATGTTCCCTAGATCCTCCCACTAAATGTTAATTTTTCCCCTTCAAGCTAAATCTAGCCACATTTTCTTTTGTGTTTTCAAAGTAACTATGAACTCTGAAAAAATTCTTCATCCCAAGAAACCATGCCTCAACATCCTGTGTTTTCTTTATCTCACCATCAAAAGTAGGAGGTTTTTCCTTCTTAAATTCTTCTAGCATGTGGTCATTTTCCCTTCTTCTCCTATAATGGTATCTTCTAGTAGTAGCACCAGATTACTACCCATGGGTGATTTTCCTCCTTTCTAGAGTACTCAATTGAGTACCTCCCTTCATTGTATCTTCACTGTACAATTTGTGCCTCTTCCTAGAATTGATGCATTTTGCACCATCAGTCCTTAATTCTTGTCTCCATTATCCTAAAGAACACTACTTGAACTTGTAAATAGTTCCCAGTTCATGATGCTTTGTCTCTGCAAATATAATAAGCTTCACAGTATGACTACATTTACTTTAGCTTCTTTTTCCTAAGATTTGGCAAGCCTTTCATTCTCAGCCTTATAACTCCTCAATTCAACCCTTATACTCCTTAATGTAGCCATCCAATCAGCAGAACTTTCCTCTTCTCTCTTCTCAACTGATTCTTCCTCATGCCCATGGTGAGATCTGTCAGTGCCATATTGCACCATCATGTTGTTAATTCCCTACTCTTTTATGGTCCCTTAGCATTCTCTTATGTATTGCCACACACACCCATAACTGTTACACAAACCAAAACATAAACACATAATATAAATTATCACCTTGGCTTGTTACTATGAGTTCGTCCACATAAGGCTTGCTGAAACATCACACCTCAACATAGCATGTCCATTAGAAACAATAATCATATCAAAATTAGAACACACGTGCTATATGCATATATCACAATTAAATGCCACAAGCATCATATATCATCAATCAATATGAATTCCATACTAACAGGTCCTAACACCCTATTATACTATGTTAGATCCCTATCTCATCTCTAAAGGTCCAACACTTAAGATTTTTATCTACTACCACTATGTAATGATACATCCCATTCCTTGTACCTTCCAAGCTATATAGGAGGCATAATTACTTTGTTATAACATGACCTCCATTGTCCTATCATGGAAATGGGGTAAAAAAACTCCTCATTTTTCAACTTATTTAGAACTAAATCCCTATAACACCATCGCATTTCGCTAAGTTTTATTGAAATACAACACCTCAATCAAAATTTAAGGTTGCTTAAATTTTGGCCAATAAACTCTCCCCAAGTCAGCAAGGTAATGCCACGGGGCACCCATGTGGCACCCACATGGTGCCCACATAACAACCCCATCTCACCAATGTGGTCCATGTCACCACCTTTCTACCCCATGTTGAGCCCCATGGATTTCGATTATGACATATGCCACATTACCTTGCCTAGGGCCCATCAAACCGACCTCAAATGGTCTCTTTGATAATTTGGGCCCAAGGTAGAAATGATTTCACTGAGCATTCCCCAAACTTACACTAGGCCTTGAAAAATTTGTGCCCAAACTACATTGGTCCCACTTAATATTCGGGCCTTCGGCCATTTTTCCTTCAAGATGTTTTTGCCAATTCTTTTTCTTTTCAACCCTAAACCCCAAAATCCCAAAGTTTTATGCCCCACCTCGTTGGGTTTTTTTGATTTGTGTTCTCTCCTGCTCTTAACATTGATTTTTCTCAACACTTAGAAAACTTCTACCTTTTGTCAAATTCCTCTTAACACTTAGGGAATTATGGCTACCCACCTGAGCTTTAACGTAATGGAGAATCTTGTTGGAACTCTCCCTCATATACGCAGTTTCTCTACTTTATTTTGTTCATTGGAATAATGAATTTACCGGTTCAATTTTCGACTTAGAGCCCTCGGTGGCCATTTTTCCCTACCTGAAACCCAAGAATCCAACCACCAATTAATTAATAGTGGGACTTGGGCACACCCATTCTAGGATTAACACAAACACCATATCAGAGCATAAGAACTACTCAATAAGCCATAAATAACTTATTAAAGACATGACCAAGTTATAGGGAGTTTCAAGCCTCCCCCATATGCATATTTTTTATTCATGCATTCATATGAATTACACAATGAACAAGAACCTTTCCATAACCTCACATTCCATATAACAACAACATATCATAACACTGAAATGACATTCACAACAACATAAGAAAAAACACTTATCTTGTAATATAGATGAGCTTGGAAACTAATATTTTGACTTTAACTCTACCCAACCATAGAATGACTGCACTGTAAGTATTTCTTGCAATCAACAACCCCCGATCCATATTCAGAGCTTGAGGAGGAATGCTAAAGGGAAATAACCAACATTGTCAGCTAAAACAGGGAATCTAGAGACTACACCATCTCCACCCACCAACTAATACAAGTAATCCATATATTATACCGTCTACGCCATCTAGTTAATATAGGGAATCTAGAGATTATACCATCTCCACCAATTAGATAATATAGGAAATCTAGATATTATACCATCTTCACCCTTTAGTTAATATATGGAATCGAGAACCTACACCACCTCCACCTTTATAATAACACCCTCAGTGGTTCCACCCTAAACCAAAAGTTTAGATCTCACTAAGAATAACCATGAAACAATTCTTCTAGTGGATCCACCTTATAATAGGAGTCTGAATATCACTAAAATAATTTTTAAGCCTATAGCCAAGCATAAGAAGACACCTTGGACACTCTTTAACTAGGAATCCAAAGGAATGGGGTCTCCACCCAAACAGGGACTCTAGATAACCTCTTCCCTTTCCTTGAGAGATGCCCAACCTGTTATGCTAGTGCTCACAACTGAAAAAAATTTCCCTCACCAAATTATAGTGGCCTTCTTCTCCTCTTTTCCACTATCTAACAGTGGCATCCTATTGTCCTCGAACTACTGTCTAAGTTTGTCACTCCATTTCTCCTAAATCCTCTAGATTTTATGCAATTTCTCCTTTTTTTCCCTCCAAATGACCCCTTTTATCTATCCTCCTACCTCCTTCCATGTCATGGTATCATTCCCCTGGAGGAATCTCAGACCTTCCTTTCCCAAAATTATTGTTGTAACTCTATGTTGGTGGCATTCTATCATGTTGGCTTCCTCTAGTCGCAACTTCCTTTGGCCAATGGATCCATCTGTTCCACTACTCAGCCCAATTTTCCACATTGTTTTTAATCATTTTCATTTATGTTTACAATTACAAAATATATCAACAGTTTAGGTTTCCATTAAATGATTACTCTCAATTCCCAAGTAATCTCCTCCTCCACAACTTTGAACAGTGTCCCAATTCTTATCTAATCCATTTCATTTTCATAATTTTATTACAAGATTATCATTCATAAATATTTACAAGGGGGGGTTTTATCAAAAGGGGCTATCACAAGGTGGCTCAGACTCCATGGGTATAAAAATGGGCTCACATGACTTAATAATCATAAAATGTGCACATTATTATAATAAAATTACATTAAGTGATTTTATGAAGTGCCAAGTGTAAAAATAAAATACATGTACATAAAAGAAAAGAGGTTAGGATAGCAATACGAATTTCTAGAGTGACATTGATGCTTTGAACATCCCTTTATGGCTGAGTTAGATTCCCTGGAGGTAGTGGTGCATCCCGAGGGATTGCAAGTGAAGAGAAGGGTGTGCACTACTTGGGTATGGGCTAATGGGGTATGTGAGCATGGAGGTTAGAGGCTACTAGGTTTTGATATGAGGGCCTAGAGGGTACCTAGAAACCTCAAATGGTAGTAGGAACTCCTATATCAAAAGGACTCTGAGAAAAGAGTAAGACACACTAGAGGTGGTGGCACAACCTGAGGGACTACAAGTGCAGAGAAGGTTAGGGTGTGTATTAATTTTGTTAACATATCTACAGGATTTTGGCTAGCGTGTATCTTTTCCATCTTCAACTGTCCATCTTCTAATGTTGATCATAGGAAATGGTACTTGAGATGTATATGTTTAGTCTTAGAATGAAATGCAGAGTTATTTGCAAGATGTATAGCACTCTGGTTGTCACTGTATAACTTGCCCAACTCCTGCTTCTTACCCAATTCATCCAGAAACCTTTGTAACCAAACCATTTCTTTACTAGCCTCTGTAGCAGCAACATACTCTGCTTCTGTTGTTGATAGTGAAACAACACTTTACAGTTTTGAGACCCAATTGACAATTGTTCCACCTACAGTAAACACATACCCTATGGTGCTCCTCCTATTATCTTTATCACTCGCCATATCTACATCAACATATCCTTGTAGAGCAATGTTTGAACCACCAAAGCATAATGCTTGATTTGTGGTACCTCTCAAATACCTAAGAATCCACTTCACTACCATCCAATGTTATTTTCTTGGATTTTTCATGTACCTGCTTACAACTCCCACTGCATGTGCAATATCAGGCCTTGTGCATACCATTGCATACATTAAGCTTATAACTACTAATGCATATGGAACTTTAGACATATCATCCATTTCTTCCTGAGCCTTGGGACACATTTCCTTAGTTTGAAATGGCTAGCCAAAGGTCTACTAACTGGTTTTTCATTCTACATATTAAACATTTTCAACACCTTTTGTATGTACTCACTCCGAGACAATGTTAATTTACAATTCTTCCTATCTCTAGTTATTCTCGTACCAAGGATTTGTTTTGCAGCACCCAAATCCTTCATTGCAAACGAGTTTACCAATTTTCTTTTGAGCGCATTTATTTCCTGCATGTTAGAACCTACAACAAACATGTCATCTACATACAATAACAATATAATATCGCTGCCATCATTTTGTCTTTTGAGATAAACACAATGATTAGAGGGACATCTAGTATAACCTTGTTCAGACATAAACCTGTCAAATTTTAGATACCATTGCCTTGGAGCGTGTTTTAAGCCATACAAGCTTTTCTTCAACCTACACACTAGTTTCTCCTTCCCTTTTGCCTCATATCCTTGTGGCTTTTTAATGAGAAATTTTTCGGCGTAAATCACATGAAATTTCATTTGTCGACGCATTTCGAACCAGCAAGTGTGGTTCATCGTCAGGACAAGTTGAAGAATCAGATCTAGCCTTGCATATTAAATAGTAAGAGCAGAACATCCAACGGCTATATTTCCTAACGACTATTTTGTCTAACGGCTAAATTTGACCAGGAAACGGTTAGTTGAACAGGATTAAGGGCACGACCTTTATTTTAATAATTAAGTCAATTCTAATGAATATTAAATTGATAGTTAGTCATATATTTATTAAAATAAAGGTTAAAGGGACTTAAAATAGATAAATTATAAAATAAAATAATTTAAATTAATAGTTAGTTTAAAAATTATTAAATATATAAATAATTAGTTATATTTTTATTAAAAATTTAAAGGGTTATTTTTTGAACTTATAATTCGAAATATATATTAAAATAAATTAATTATAAAATAAATTCAATTTAAATTATAGAAATTAATAAATAAGTCAATTCCAATGAATATTAAATTGATAATTAGTTATATATTTATTAAAATAAAGGTTAAAGGGACTTAAAATAGATAAATTATAAAATAAATTATTTTAAATTAATAGTTAGTTTAAAAATTATTAAATATATAAATAATTAGTTATATTTTTATTAAAAAGTTAAAGGGTTATTTTATGAATCGAAATATATATATTAAAATAAATAAATTATAAAATAAATTCAATTTAAATTATAGAAATTTTAGGGGTTAGAAAGAATATTATATATATATATATATATATATATATATATAGCATGTTATCCTAGATTGATATCAATATATAGAATTATTAATAGAGTTTTGAAATGAATAATTGTATTGTAACTATTAATAGAATTATCATAATAATATTCAATTAATTTTATTGATAAAGTCGAGAACCTATGACCTAAGTAAATAAAATAACCCTGAAGAGCAACTAAGAGGCGAGGGCAAGGAACCAATAGCTAAAGATTATCCATAACTAATACAATAATTCAAAACAACTCATCAAAGACTAAAGGCCAAAGAGAGAAGGATACGGGAAAACAAGGGGAAGATTAGACCAAGAACCAGCTAAAAAGGAGGGAGGGGAGGAAGGGAAGAAACCGACTAGGAAGAGAGGGCTGGGATCCAACAACTACTAATCTTTCATCCATCCTCTCTATTGAGATTGTTCAGTCTTTTCTCAATCTCAACGCAAATTTAGGGAAGCCCTTGAGATTGAGAAAATACCAAACAATCTCAATAGAGAGGACAGATGGAAGATTATTAGTTGCTAGATCCCAACCCTCTCTTCCTAGTCCGTTTCTTCCCTTCCTTCCCTCCCTCCTTTTTCGCTGGTTGTTGGTCTAATCTTCCCCTTTTTTTCCTGTATCCTTCTGTCTTTGGCCTTTAGTCTTTGATGAGTTGTTTTGAATTATTTTATTAGTTAGAGATAATCTTTAGTTGTTGGTTCCCTACCCTCACCTTTTAGTCGCTCTTAAGGGTTATTTTATTTACTTAGGTCATAGGTTCTCGACTTTATTAATAAAATTAATTGAATATTATTATGATAATTCTATTAATAGTTACAATACAATTATTCATTTCAAAACTCTATTAATAATTCTATATATTGATATCAATCTAAGATAACATGCTTTATATATATATATATATATATATATATATATATATATATATATATATATATTCTTTCTAACCCCTAAAATTTCTATAATTTAAATTGAATTTATTTTATAATTTATTTATTTTAATATATATTTTTTGATTCATTAAACTAACCCTTTAACTTTTTAATAAAAATATAACTAATTATTTATATATTTAATAATTTCTAAACTAACTATTAATTTAAAATAATTTATTTTATAATTTATCTATTTTAAGTCCCTTTAACCTTTATTTTAATAAATATATAACTAACTATCAATTTAATATTCATTGGCATTGACTTATTTATTAATTTCTATAATTTAAATTGAATTTATTTTATAATTTATTTATTTTAATATATATTTCGAATTATAAGCTCAAAAAATGACCCTTTAAATTTTTAATAAAAATATAACTAATTATTTATATATTTAATAATTGTTAAACTAACGTCCGCATGGGGTAGCTAAAGTGGCAATGGCCGTGGAAATGAAGTCTCACCGAACCGGAGATCTTGGGTTCGATTCTTGTGCTACCCTCCCTGGAAATGGGGTGAATAACGGACATGTAAAAACTCGAAAATGAGAAGGTCCCACCTAAGCTTACAAAAAAAAAAAAAAATTGTTAAACTAACTATTAATTTAAATTATTTTATTTTATAATTTTTCTATTTCAAGTCCCTTTAACCTTTATTTTAATAAATATATGACTAACTATCAATTTAATATTCATTAAGATTGACTTAATTATTAAAATAAAGGTCGTGCCCTTAATCGTGTTCAACTTACCGTTTCCTGGTCAAATTTAGCCGTTAGTCAAAATAGTCATTGGATGTTCTGCTCTTACTATTTAATATGCAAGCCTGGATTTGATTCTTCAACTTGTCCTGACGATGAACCACACTTGCTGGTTCGAAACGCGTCAACAAATGAAATTTCATGTGATTTACACCGAAAAATTTCTCATTAAATTGATATGGATCACAGAAGCCTCAATTCTACAATCCTTGTGGCTACTGCATATATATCTTTTCCACCAAATCCCCATGGAGAAAAGTTGTCTTTACATCTAGCTGATGAAGATGCAAATCTTCAACTACTAATAGACTTAAAATAGTTCTAATTGAAGCCATTTTAACAACAGGAGAAAATATCTCATCAATGTCTATACCCTTTTTATGTGCAAACACCTTCACCACAATTCTAGCTTTATAGCTTTGTCTACCTCCATCTTCTTCCTTCAACCTGTAAACCCATTTATTCTACAATGTTGTTTTACCTGCAAGCAACCTGACTAAGTCCCAAGTCTAGTTATGTGCTAAGGAGTCCATCTCTTCTTTCATGGCGCGCTCCCACTTCTTCCTGGTTTCTACCTATACTGCTTCTTCATAACATTCTAGTTCACCAAAATTAGTCAACAATACATAATATAATGAAGGAGAGTATCGTTCAAGGGGTCTACTTATCCTGGTAGATCATCTAACACCACTTTCAGGTGTTTGAGGTGCTTGTTGTTGTTGTGGCTATTGTTCTGGTTGTTGATCATTATGATTTTCATACACCATCACTTTTTTTGTGATCTCTTCAAGCACTGTATATTCTCTGTTTTCTTTTTCCTGCTTCTTTTCCTATAGTTGATCCTTATACAAAACCTTTTCATTGAATATGACATCTCTGCTCCTAATGATTTTGTGTTTTTCATAATCATAAAAGTGATAACCAAAATCAACACCATATCCAATAAAGGTACATTTCTTTGATTTTGCCTCAAGTTTTGTTCTATTTTCTTTATTAATGTGGACAAAAGCTTCACAACCAAAAGTCTTGAAAAAATAGTAGTTTACCTTTTTACCTATCCATGCCTCCTTTGGAATACCACCATCTAAGGAACTTGAAGGCCCTCTATTTATTAGATAAACAATAGTATCTATAGCATCTACCCAAAATTGTAAAGGCAATCTTGCATGCAATCTCATGCACCTTGCACGCTCCATGATTTTCCCATTCATCCTTTCTAACACACCATTTTGTTGTGGTGTTCCTAGAACTGTCTTCTCTCTGTGAATTCCATTTTCTGAATAGTACCTATAAAACTCTTTGCTGCAATATTCACCTCCATTGTCTGATCTGAGACACTCCAACCTTTTTCCTATCTCATTTTCAACCAAAGCTTTCCATTTCTTGAAAGTATCAAATAAATCAGATTTATTTCGAATAAAATAAATCCAGGTTTTTTAGGTTGCATCATCAATAAAAGTAACATAATAACGAGAGCCACCAAGAGATGATACCTAAGTAGGCCCCCATACATCTATATGCACAAGCTCTAATTTTTCGCTCTTCTTTTCTTTCCCAACTTTGAGAAATCTGATTCTCTTCTATTTTCCATGAACACAATTTTCACAGAATTCCAAATCAACATGCTTCAAACATGGCAACAAATTTCTTGAGTGAAGGAACTGCATCCCATTCTCACTCATGTGCCCAAGCCTATGACACCACAATGTTGTATCTACTCCTGTAGAGGTTAAAGCATTAACCGAATTAGAAATACCATTGCATAAATACAATATACCAACCTTTTCTCCTTTTTCTATTACCAGGGCTCCTTTAGTGACCTTCTAGGTTTTATCTCTGAAAGTAGTTACGCAACCTTCACCTCCCAACTGCCCTGTTTAAATAAGATTTTTCTTCAGATCTGGAACATGCCTTACCTCCTTCAATAGCCATTGATTTCCATTCTGCTATTTTATAAAAACTGTACCCATTCCAATGATTTTACAGGGTTTATCATCACCCAATCGAACCTATCCAAAATCTCCTTGAACATAATCATGAAAATGTTTCCTATCAGGTGTGGCATGGAATGAGGCCCCTAAATCTACCACCCAAGCATCAATAATATTTTCTAATGAAAGAATCAAAGGATCTTGCAACACATCACATGTTACATTCGCTTCATGATTATTTTCTTGCTGCGTGTCTCCTTCTTTTCCCTTCCAAGACTTGCAATCTTTCTTTAGGTGTCCTTTCTTCCCGCATTTCTAGCACACTATCCTTGATCTGGACTTGGATCTGCCTTTTCTTGACTTAACTGCAATATTCAAGGCTCTTTCCTCGTTCCATTTTTCTTCCCCTAGTCTCTGCAGTCAAAGAATTACATGATGTCTCACCGGAGCTTTTCCGTCGCATTTCCTCGCTAAGGATTGCACCAACAACATCATCAAACTTTAAAGTACTAGATCCAAAGATAGAGTTACTAATGGTCATAACTAAACCATTCCAATTTTCTAGCAATGAGCATAGAAATAATAGAGCCCTAACTTCATCATCAAAAGTTACCCCTACAGAACTTAACTACCTGGTAACTATATTAAATTCATTTAAATGATCAGCAATAGATCCACCTTCTAACATCTTCATATTAAATATGTTAGCACCTAAATCTGCCTTAGGCTGAAGGAAGGCAAAAATTAGGGTAACCACAAACTACGCTCAGTCTGGTAGCTAGCCCAACCAGAGCAGGAGAGGGCTCTCTCTGAGTCACGCTCAATGAATATATGATCGAAAATGGTCTGAGATGACTTACAATACACTATTTACCTTAGGCTAGTAAGTGGATAGGGATTTTGGAAAAGATTTTATGAAGTGACCGAGCTTCTGGGATGTATATGGGACTGGCGCTCAACAAAGAACAAATAATTGAAAATGAAGGCACAGATTATTCCATGAGGAAAGGTAGGCGGCAAGCACAGTAATTTCGGCTTAAGGTAATGCGGAATGGAAAGATTTCTGGAGAGAGTGAAAAGGGCATGGTCACATGAATCCTTTTCAACAGAAGAATAACACTGCACATGAAATTTTCCCACAGGCAGAGCAATATAAATTGAATTCTACCTAATCTCACTTAGAAAATTTCACTGAAATGAAGCATGAAATGAAATATGAAACATAACAAGATACAAATGGAACATAAGAACACATTTTCTACACTCACGACCACAAGAATCTCATGAAACAGAGCCGATGCCTTTCATTAATTCTCTGTCAAAATACACAGTGCAGAAACAGAGTTTCTTTCCCACACTATCCCAGAAGTTACAAGCCAGCCAACCCTTTGCAAATAACTTGCATACAATATATAGAAAGTTTAGAAGAGTGGAATGCCCAGGGGTTGGGAAGTTACTCAATTCATTTCGAAAAGGAGATGGAGAGCCAACCATCAGCTACAGGTGCAGCGCTCTCAAGCATGACATTTGGCTGTAGTGACCCTTTGCATTCTTTGCCACTTGGATAGATGCCCATATGGAGAGAAAAACCTTTAAATGCCACCTATGGTGCCAAAAAACCGAAGTGTAAATGACTGGGCCCACTTGGAGAAGTCGCGACCCGAAATTTCACGAAATGGGAGCAAATTGGCCGTTTTTCCCATGTGCGCCGCGCCAAATTCTTTGTGCATTGCGCCACTTTGGAGCCTATTTTGGGGCACTTGTAGGTGTCCAAAATGTGTCCAAGTGGGCCTGTTGGAAAGCCTGTCCTGTCTACTTTCCATCCCAACTGGAATTTCTGAATTTGAAGCTCATTTGCCCCTCCAAAACTTCATTCTCCCAAGACTGGTCAAAATGTGCCCAGTGAGGATGCCTCAAGGCAGAGTGATTTTACAGTCAACTTTTGAATGCCTTCCTCAACTCCAAATTGAGCTCATGATAGCTCATTGGAAATATATTTGTGTCTAGTTATCATTTGACTCATCAAGCAAGTCATTTGGCCAACTTAGCTAGGAGAAAACTTGATTTTCCCAAGGTCACTTCAGAGGTGCATCAATTCTCTTGAGGCAATTGTATTTTTGACATTTCTCTAAAACCATGACACCTGTGTAAAAAGTGAAGGAGGTTTTTCTTCCTTGGCCTGTTTTGGACAAAAACCTCTCTCAGTTTTCATAAATTCATCTTTGATTGCTCATAAACATCATTTGAGTGAAACCTACCCCGATGTGTGGAACAAGGGATTTGTCGAAATGAAGCGAAATGAAGGGGATATGGAGCTTATAAATTCTTCAGTAAATTTTTGGAAGTAGGGAGGGATGTTAGGAAGTAGGGGAAAGTGGAATCTCTGAAATTGAGTGAGGGGGAGGGGTCCAAAAAAGCAAAACACAGGTCCAACCTAGAAAATTGCCAGGTTGTAGCAAGAAACTAGGGTTTGTGCGAAAATGAGGAATTTGGGGGATCTCAGTGATAGGAAGTGTTTGATAAGGTACTTTAAGGATAGGGGAAGGTGTATGAACACTTGGATACAAGTTTTTCCGATGATTTGGCTGTCCAAGAGAAATTTCCTTCAAAACCCTAGGAGAGGGAAATGACCTTACCTAGGCGCAACTGAAGCATGAACAATGTGTAAAATGACCCAGTGGGACTTGACATGATAATGAACACTCTCTGAATGATGGTACACTCAGCTGAACTGTGACATGGATCGACATTTGGACAACTTTGACAAGGGTAAAATCAAACCCTAGACCCAATGCCTAGTGACCAAATTTTGCTTGAAGACTCACTGAAATGACAAAATTTGACCTTGACACATTAAAATCACTTTGTAAGAGCATGTTTGATCACTGGAGGAAGGCTGTAAAGACTAACACTAACATTGGCTCCAATAGGGATGGCAGCTCCTTGGAGGTGCCAAGAATTACAGATATAGTGCCTTCGTCCATTGGGCTATGGAGTCCATTATTTCGACAAACCAACATGACTTAATTTATTGATTGAAACTTGACTCAAACTGACTCAATGCAAACTGAAATGACTGAAAAACTTGAATCTATGAAAAAGGAAATGACTCATGACTGACTTAACTAAAACAAGTATTTACAAAACTTGTTCAATGGCAGCAGTCCATCAAGATTCGAGGGTTTCAAATCAAGATGACAGCCACCTGCGTACTAATGCAATATGTACAATCATGTGTAATGTGTCCTCCAATGTAACCAATCAAGTAGATGCCTCCTTGATTGATTCTCCTGATCGAATCTTCTGGTCAACAACAAATACTGGTAACTGGGCCTCTAAAAACACAGTTGACCATGATCTCCTTCATCACTGAATACTGCAATAATCACCTTCACTGTTGACTGCAACAAATCTGCCATTGGATCCTGAAAAACATGAAGATTCTCTTCCTGCTGAAGAAACAAGGTGTCCTTTGCTTCGAATTCTGATCTTCCTTCATCATGTGCTTTAGTAAAACTATGCTCCTGGGCTTCAAAAAACTCTGAACAGGTAGATGAGTAGATATCTTCTTGGAAAAACATTTCAACACATGAAACATATGAAGAGGAATTTGAATGGAAATCCTGAATGTTTTGATCTTCTGTGGTGTGAATATATTGAATGAAGGTCTGATCTTGTTTTTCATACACTGACTGGATTACCTCCTCATGAAGGTTGTATTCTAATGAACTGAGAACATTTGGATCCAAAACTTTGTCTTCTTCATCCCAGATGATTTCAGCAGCAGAGTTCTCTTTCATAGGATTTCGTACTAGGCATTCTTGGTCATCACAGTCTGAATCTGGAACTGAAATAGTTGTCCTGACATTATCACATTCTGAAATTAGAACTGAACTTACTTGCATGCCGTCTTCTTCTATTGACAGATCTGAACCGACACTTTTTCTTTCATCAACTTTAGCCATATGGAACTCTTCAACCTGCTAATCTATTTCATATAATTCATGTTGACTGTCAAGATGCAGAATTTTTTCATCTTCCACTGTACTACAATCTTGATCATGCTGCAAATTTTCATGATCGTCTTCACACTGCTGAAAGGGATTTTCATATAGGGCTTCCATGATCTCATCATCCATGAAATTATCATCTTCATAATATTTTTCAAGGCTTTCAATAAAAGTAGAAGCATGTTTGCAATAGTCATGAACTAGATTTAATGATGGATAAGATTCTTTATACTTCTCAAAGAATATTGAATGAAAATACTTTAGACAATAAATGGAAGAAAGTGGCAAACTTTCATACCAAGATCGGGCTTCGTCTTCCAGAGTAGCCATAAATATTTTCATCAAACAGTCTTCAGGAAAATCGATCTTTAATTTATGCACGTGAATGTGAAATTTCACCAGATGAAAAGCAGCATCATTACCTTCCACATTTTTGAACACAGGAAAATTCTTTGACCAATCTACCTTGGGCATTTTATTTGGAAAACCTGGGATGTGATCTCGGCTCATGGGAGTGTATCTTCTTGCAATCTGATCCATCTTAAGAAATCTCAAAGCTACTGATCCCTCTGCAGTGGAGTCACCATGAAGGATTAATTGCATGGATTCTTCAATGAATGGAGTTGCCAGGTGAATGATTTCAGATGTCTTCTTATGTCTGATCATTGTTCACCATCAACAATCAGCTTTGAACTTGAGATATGTACTGGGGCAAAACAATCTACAAGTAAACCATTTCGTCCCTAGTATGGTCGCCACTATGTTAGCACCTAAATCTGCCTTAGGCTGAAGGAAGGCAAAAATTAGGGTAACCACAAACCACGCTTAGTTTGGTAGCTAGCCCTACCAGAGCAGGAGAGGGCTCTCTCCGAGTCACACTTAGTGAATATATGATTGAAAATGGTCTAAGATGACTTACAATACACTGTTTACCTTAGGCTAGTAAGTGGATAGGGATTTTGGAAAAGATTTTATGAAGTGACCGAGCTTTTGGGATGTATATGGGACTGGCGCTCAACAAAGAACAAAGAATTGAAAATGAAGGCACAGATTATTCCATGAGGCAAGGTAGGCGGAAAGCGTAAAAATTTCAGCTTAAGTTAACGCGGAATGGAAAGATTACTGAAGAGAGTGAAAAGGGCATGGTCACATGAATCCTTTTCAATAGAAGAATAACACTGCACATGAAATTTTCCCACAGGCAGAGCAATATAAATTGAATACTACCTAATCTCACTTAGAAAATTTCACTAAAATGAAGCATGAAATGAAATATGAAACATAAAAAGATACATATGGAACATAAGAACACATTTGCTACACTCACGACCACAAGAATCTCATGAAACAGAGCCGCTGCCTTTCATTAATTCTCTGTCAAAATACACAGTGCAGAAACGTAATTTCTTTCCCACACTCTCCCAGAAGTTACAAGCTAGCCAACCCTTTGCAAATAACTTGCATACAATATATAGAAAGTGTAGAGAAGAGATGGAATGCCCAGGAGTTGGGAAGTTACTCAAATCATTTCGAAAAGGATATGGAGAGCCAACCATCAGCTACAGGTGTAGTGCTCTCAAGCATGACATTTGGCTGTAGTGACCCTTTGCATTCTTTGCCACTTGGATAGATGCCCATCTGGAGAGAAAAATTTTTAAATGCTGCCTATGGTGCCAAAAAAATGAAGTGTAAATGACCGGGCCCACTTGGAGAAGTCGCGACCCGAAATTTCACGAAACGGGAGCAAATTGGTCGTTTTTTCACCTGTGCGCCGCGCCAAATTCTCTGTGCGTCGCGCCACTTTGGAGCCTGTTTTGGGGCACTTTCATGTGTCCAAAATGTGCCCAAGTGGGCTTGTTGGAACGCCTATCCTGTCGACTTCCCAACCCAATTGGAATTTCTGAATTTGAAGCTCATTTTCCCCTCCAAAACTTCATTCTCCCAAGACTGGTCAAAATGTGCCCAGTGAGGCTCCCTCAAGGCAGAGTGCTGTTACAGTCAACTTTTGAATGTCTTCCTCAACTCCAAATTGAGCTCATGATAGCTCATTGGAAATATATTTGTTTCTAGTTATCATTTGACTCATCAATAAAGTCATTTGGACAACTTAGCTAGGAGAAAAATTGATTTTCCCAAGGTCACTTTAGAGGTGCATCAATTCTCCTGAGGCAATTGTATTTTTGACATTTCCCTAAAACCATGACACCTGTGTAAAAAGTGAAGGAGGTTTTTCTTCGTTGGCCTGTTTTGGACAAAAACCTCTCTCTGTTTTCATAAATTCATCTTTTATTGCTTAGAAACATCATTTGAGTGAAACCTAGCCCGATGTGTGGAACAAGGGATTTGTGGAAATGAAGTGAAATGAAGGGGATAGGGAGCTTCTAAATTCTTCAAGAAATTTTTGGAAGTAGGGAGGGATGTTAGGAATTATGAGAATGTGGAATCTCTGAAATTGAGTGAGGGAAGGGGTCAAAAAAGGAAAAACACAGGTCCAACCTAGAAAATTGCTAGGTTGTAGCAAGAAACTAGGGTTTGTGCGAAAATGAGGAATTTTGGGGATCTCAGTGATGGGAAGTGTTTGATAAGGTACTTTAAGGATAGGGGAAGGTGTATGAACATCCGGATACAAGTTTTACCGATGATTTGGTTGTCCAAGAGAAATTTCCTTCAAAACCCTAGGAGAGGGAAATGACCTTACCTAGGCGCAACTGAAGCATGAACAAGGTGTAAAATGACCCAGTGGGACTTGACATGATAATGAAAACTCTCTGAATGATGGTACACTCAGCTGAACTGTGACATGGACCAACATTTGGACAACTTTGACAAGGGTAAAATCAAACCCTAGACCCAATGCCTAGTGACCAAATTTTGCTTGAAGACTCACTGAAATGACAAAATTTGACCTTGACACATTAAAAATAACTTTGTAAGAGCATGTTTGATCACTGGAGGAGCCTGTAAACAATGACACTAACAAAATAAATGCTTCATAAAAGATACCTCATTTGAGGCCGAGGGTTTTTCATATAGTTTGGCCAATGTCGACATTATACCCTTTGTTGTCGTTTCCTTTGAAATATTAAACACTACCGATGCCACTAGGCACAGCCATATTGTTCCAAGTGCTTTTCTGTTAAGAATATCCCATTCTGTGTCTGTCATACTCGTCAGCTTCTTTGCCTTTCAGTTCAATGGTTGGCATAGATCTCTCTGGTACAAATAATCTTCCAAATGCATCTTCCACAAATGGTAGTTTTGGCCGTTAAATTTTTTGACCCTAAACCTACCATTTTCCACCATTGCTCCCACTCGAACCAGGAACCATTTTATCCTTTGAATTTATCAACCAAATAGACCTTCGACTCTGATACCAGTTGTTAGAAAATTATATATTACAGAGCAATGGAACACATAAAATATATTGCAAAAATATAAACACAGAAAATGCATAAAACAAGAGAGACACAGATATATGTGGTTCACCTAGTTTGGGCTACGTCCACGGAGAAACAGCCAGTCCTTCCTTTTATATTATCCAACAAAGTGAAGAGATACAACCTACAAGAGATTTGTTGTAATTCCCTCTTTACTCTCACACAATCTCCACTCTCTTTCTCACTCAGAATACAGATCTACATAGACGCAATATAATTCCATCATATATAGTGAGGGGGTTCCTTCTAGGGAAAAAAAACCCTAAAGTAAACATAACATCTACCATCAGATCTCCACCTAATGAACGACCCAAATTGACTATGAAATTACAACATTTTACAAGGCAATTTTACATCTGTTTTTAGCTTCGGGGGCGCTGCCCCTGATCCCCCCACCAGGGGGGGGCTCCTAAAGGTCGCAACCACCCCCCTTGGACCCCCCCTGCAGCGTATATTTTACGAGCAGTGTTGCTGCCCCATTACGATCTTGGGTCCAATGCAACAATACCTTTGAATATAGAAGATAATTGTTGAGATTTTCTGTTAATTAAATTTGGAAAAAATCTCATGAATGTGACAACAATAGGATTTGTTGCTAAATTAGCTCCATTTATTCCTGAGGAGAAGTTATTTCATCCTATATTTGTTGTGAGAGAATTTATGATTCAGTTTTCTTCTCCCAGCTATAAAATGTAAGCCCGTAGAGAATATGTGAGCTGAGAGGGTGTGAGGAATTATGTTGTTGTAATCTCCTGTTGAATAATAAGATTTTTGATGCCTCTGTTTGGTGGACGTAGCCCAGATTGGTTGGGTGAACCACGTTAAAATCTCTGTGTCTTCATGTTGGTTTATTCTGTGTATGCTTATTTAGTTTCCACTGAGTTTTTTGCTCTTACAATTGGTATCAGAGCAATGTTGTTGAGCTGGTACATGCGTGGCGTCTGTTGCATGTGCCTGAGTGGCTGAGAGGCCAAGTCTACTGTGTGTGACAGAGATGCCAGCGATGACTCTGGATCAGCGCAAATACTAGTGGTCGTGGATTGTCAGACCACGAACCGGTGGACTGCGAGCCTGGCAGCGTTGGACTGTGAGCCTGGCAGCAAGTGCAGTGGACTGCGAACCTGGCAGCGAGTGCGGTGAACTGCGAGCCTAGCAGCATTAAACGATGGTGAACTGCCATTAAAACAAAATTTGGTTTGCAAGTGTTTAACGACATGGTGTTTTTCAAGTTTTTTGTTTTTTGACATCGATTATTAACATGGTGTTGAACTTTTGAATGTCGTTGAACTGTTGACACCAATTATTAAAACGCCCTTGAACTGTTGAAATGTTTTGGAATGTGGTTTTTGAAATTGGTCTTTCAAAAGGAAAAAAACGTTTTTCAAATGGTTGCCTTTGTACATGAAATCAATAGGTCGATTTGAAGTTTTTTATAAAGTTGTTATGAAATGCCTTTTGTTTTTACAAAACAAAAGAAACGATTTGTATGGGTTGTATTATATATGATACTATATTTATATCATATATATATTTTTTTAAATTGTAATATGCCATGACATTATAAGGCAGTTAAGGCATTTTATTGATGAATGGCAGTTTTTAAATAAAAACTTCATTTATTAAAAGTTGCAATTGGAGATTTTGTGTGACAAAACATGGCAAAAACTCAAAGTGCTCGATTTGAGATCAAGAAGTTCAATGGCATAAACAACTTTGAGATCTGGAAAGTAAAGATGTATGATCTACTCGTGCTACAAGGCGTGGTGAAGGCAAGGTTGGGAAAAGCTAAACAGCCTTACACCATGACAGATGAGGAATGGAGTGAATTGGATGAAAGAGCATTGAGCGGTATTCGACTGTGTTTGGCAGATGATGTTTTGTTTAACATCGTGTCAGAGAAAACTGCTGCTGATTTGTGGACAAAGCTTGAAAATATGTACATGAAAAAATCCTTAACCAATAGGATTCTTCTGAAGCGACAATTGTATAGTTTGCGCATGAAGGAAGGTACATCCATTACGGATCATTTGAATACCTTTAATACTCTCCTGGTGCAGTTAGAAAGTATAGAAGTAAAATTTGAATCAGAAGATAAAGCTATAACTTTATTATGCTCGTTGCCCAAGTCATGGGGTCATTTTGATACTTCTATAAGTCTTAGTTCATCAAAAACCCTTGAATTTGATGATGTTGTTGGAGCTTTGTTGTCTGAAGAAACAAGGAAGAGGTTAAATTCAGAAACCTCTACATCAGAAGTAATGATGGTCAGAGGTCGTTCTAAAGAAATACGCTTCAGTAAGCACAACAACTCGCATTCAAAATCGAAAGGGAAGAAGAGTAAGGTAAAGTGCTGGTTTTGTGGAAAATCGGGACATTTGAAGAAGTACTGTTGGAAGAGACAGCAAACATCCAAAGAAGACTCTTCGACAGAGAAGAAAGAAGCAAACACGATAGATACAGGTTCGACATCCATTTCAAGTATGAGTGATGAAGTGTTATTAGTTAGTTTGTCTAATCATGATCAACGTTGGCTGTTAGATTCTGGTGCATCAAATTACATGTGCATTCATAAAGAATGGTTTAAAACTTATAAATCAATCAATGATGGAGTATTTTAGATGGGAAATGATGTCACATGTAACATTGTGGGAATTGGAAGCATCTAGCTTAAAATGTTTGATGGGACAAATAAAATTCTAACTGATGTAAGACATGTACCTGAACTAAGAAAAAACCTCATTTCACTAGGAGTACTAGACACTAATGGATATAAAACTTTTATTCAAGGTGGAGTAATGAAAGTTTATAAAGGAATTTTACTAGTAATGAAAGCAAAGAAAGTTGGAAATCTTTTTCAGTTAGAAGGAAGAACAGAGTCAGATCATGTTTCTACAGTATCTGAAAACGACAGTAATTCTATTCGTTTATGGCATCAAAGGTTGGGCCATATGAGCGAAAGAGGTTTAAATATTTTATCTGATCATAAGTTACTTCCTAATTTAAAGTCTGTTAAGTTAGATTTCTGCAAACATTGTCTATTTGGGAAACAAAGCAAGCATAAGTTTAAAACTGGAAAACATACTAGTAAGTAAATCCTTGATTATACCCATTCTGATGTTTGGGGTCCATATCCTACAACCTCATATGGAGGATCATCATATTTTGTATCTTCTATTGATGATTTCTCTAGAAAAGTGGGTCTACATGTTAAAGAAGAAGTCTGATGTATTCACAGTTTTCAAACAATTTAGAGCATTAGTTGAAAACATCACTGGAAGAACCATTAAATGTTTAAGAACTGACAATGGTGGTGAGTTTACTTCAAAGTAATTTGATAATTATTGCAAAGACGCTGGGATCGAAAGACATAAAACCACTGTATATACTCCTCAGCAAAATGGAGTCGCTGAACGCATGAACAGGACTCTTTTAGAGAGAGCAAGAAGTATGCTTAGTAACGCCAATTTGCAGAAGGATTTGTGGATAGAAGCGGTTTCTACAACTTGTTATTTGATAAATCGATCACCATCAACTGCAATAGGATGCAAAATTCCTCAAGAGGTATGGAAAGGTCATCCTTGTAATTATTCTAAACTGAAAGTTTTTGGTTGTGATGCATATGCTCTAGTTCTGGAACATCAGCGTTCTAAATTAGATCCTAAATCAAAAATATATATCTTTGTTGGATATGGTGATGGGACTAAGGGATACAAATTGTGGGATCCTACTACTCACAAGATCATCATTAACAGAGATGTTAAATTTAATGAATATTCACTTTAAAATCCAAATGTAGATGATAAATTGAAACAGGATCATGTATCTAAGCTTCAACACATTCAGTTTGAAACCAGT
The DNA here is from genome assembly GCA_031772625.1 of Pinus tabuliformis. Lineage (NCBI taxonomy): Eukaryota > Viridiplantae > Streptophyta > Pinopsida > Pinales > Pinaceae > Pinus > Pinus tabuliformis. Next base: position 499,236,015 of record CM062804.1, read on the forward strand.
TCAAATACTGATGATAGTCAAGATGAACAAGTTTCAGATGCAGATCATGAAGAAGTTCCTACAGATAATAATTAGCAAACTGTGGAAGTACCGGAAACATCTTTAAGGAGGTCCACAAGAATGAAACGTCCTCCTAAAAGGTATGATGATTATCTTACCTCAGTTGCTTTAACCGCTAATGATGATGAACCTTTGTGCTATCAGGAAGCTGTAGAAGGTTCTAAAAGTGAAAAGTGGAAAGAAGCTATGAAGGATGAGATGATTGCATTAGTCAAGAATTGCACATGGGCTCTGGTAGAACTTCCTAAAGATAGAGAAACTGTGGGATGTAAATGGGTTTACAAATTGAAAAGGGGTGCTGATGATACAGAGGACAGGTACAAAGCAAGGCTGGTCGCAAAAGTTTTTTCTCAGAAAGCAGGCATTGATTTTCATGAGATATTTTCACCAGTTGTAAAAATTGTTTCAATTCGAATTGTATTAGCATTAATTGCTTTACTTGATTTAGAATTACAACAACTAGATGTTAAAACTGCATTTTTACATGGAGATTTAGATGAGGAGATTTACATGGAACAACCGAAAGGGTTTTTTCAAAATCAAAAAAAGAAATTTGTCTGCAGGCTCAAGAAATCATTTTATGGTCTAAAGCAGTCGCCTCGACAATGGTACAAGAAATTTGATTCTTTCATGATGAGTCAAAATTATATAAGAAGTGAATATGATCCTTGTGTTTACTTTAAGAAATTAAGTAATGGAATGTTCATTATCTTAGTGTTGTATGTTGACGATATGCTTTTAGCAAGCAAAAGCATAATAGAGATCAACAGGTTAAAGGCTCAGATAGCTAGGACATTTGATATGAAAGATCTAGGAGCAGCAAGACAGACTTTGGGCATGGATATTTTCAGAGACAGGAGCAATGGTAAGCTGTGGCTATCACAACAGAAGTATATTTAGAAAATACTCTTGAGGTTTGGTATGAACAATGTGAAGCCTGTTTCATTCCCTTTAGCTTCCCATTTTAAGCTTTCTTCAAGTTTATGTCCTAATACAAATGAAGAAAAAGAATATATGTCTCGAATTCCATATGAAAATGTAGTAGGTTGTTTGATGTATGCGATGGTTTGTACTCGACCAGATATTTCACATGCAGTTGGGGTTGTCAGCAGGTATATGGAAAATCCAGGAAAAGAACACTGGTCAGTAGTAAAATGGGTGCTTTAGTATCTGAGAGGCACCAGTGATTACTGTATCACTTATAACAGGAGTAGTGAATTTGTTTGCGGATATGTTGATTCTGATTTTGCAGGTGATTTGGATAAGAGAAGGTCAACATCAGGGTATGTCTTTACTCTTGCAGGTGGTCCTATTAGCTGGATGTCAAAGCTACATAACATTGTTGCTTTATCCACTACTGAAGCAGAATACATAGCTGCTTCACATGCTTGCAAAGAAGCGATTTGGTTGAAAGGTTTGTTTGGTGAGTTTAGTAGGTTACAGGACAACGTCAAGTTATTTTGTGATAGTCAAAGTGCAATTCATTTGGCTAAGAATCCGGCCTATCATAGTAAATCAAAGCATATACCTATCAAGTACCATTTTGTAAGATAGGTTATCATTGAAAGGGGAGTCTATCTTGAAAAAGTGCATACAAAGGAAAACTGTGCAGACATCTTCATGAAACCAATTTTGTTAGAGAAGCTACATTGGTTTCTGGCTTCTCTTGGCTTGCAGAAAAGATAAAATAATAAAGGAATAGGGTATCAGGCTAATTGTTGTCAAGGTGGAGATTGTTGAGATTTTCTGTTAATTAAATTTGGAAAAAATCTCATGAATGTGACAACAATAGGATTTGTTGCTAAATTAGCTCCATTTATCCTGAGGAGGAGTTATTACATCCTATATTTGTTGTGAGAGAATTTATGATTCAGTTTTCTTCTCCCAGCTATAAAATGTAAGCCCATAGAGAATATGTGAGCTGAGAGGGTGTGAGGAATTTTTATGTTGTAATCTCCTGTTGAATAATAAGATTGCCGATGCCTCTGTTTGGTGGACGTAGCCCAGATTGGTTGGGTGAACCACGTTAAAATCTCTGTGTCTTCATGTTGGTTTATGTTGTGTATGCTTATTTAGTTTCCGCTGTGAGTTTTTTTCTCTTACAATAATCAGGTTCCACAACCAACACCTAGAAACCTCAAATGGTAGTAGGAACTCCTATATCAAAAGGACTCTGAGAAAATGCCTTTTTATCTGAGTAAGACACACTAGAGGTTGTGGCACAACCTGAGGGACTACAAGTGTAGAGAAGGGTAGGGTGTGTATTACTTAGGTGCAGGCTAATGGGGGATGTGAGCCTATAGGTTGGAGGTTCCCATGTTTCCAAGGTTTGATACTTTGGCTAGTTGATGCTACTATATATATACCTATATTTGGGCGAGATGTTTTCCCATGGATTCAAATCCCTAGCTTGGGATTGACCCGCTATGAGAGAAAATGAATAGTGGGGTCTATGACTGGGAGGGATGTCTTAGGCCTATAGCCAATTGGCCATCTTACCAAATAAGTGTTATCATTTATGTTAATTAATTATGTTGTAATTAATTATCTATATTTCATGTATTATGTGTGTGAATTTATAATTATTGCGTGTGAAGAACAAATCGAGTAATTATATGCATGTATATGAGAAATTACATTTAGAGTGCATTTAGACATGCATGGAACCCATACATGGAGAAAAATGAAAAGGGCATCTCCTAGGAAAATGAGTCATATCAATAATTGGCATGGAGGTAAGCCTTAGCTAGAGGTTGGAGGTATTATTGTAATTGAAATAGAGGAAAATTTGTCAAAAAATTATTATAAATAGACACCTAGTGTGGGTATACCACAACAGGTATCTAGAATACACCTGCAGTTGACCAAAAAGGGGATAAGGGATGTCACAAGTGTTATTAGAACCTAGGGTAACAACACTCAAGCAATATACGTTGAAAATCATTACAAAGGAAATCATAAGTTTTAAACCAAATTTTTCACACAATTCGTAGGGAATAGAGATGAGTGAAATTCTCAACTCAAGGTGAGATCTACAAGAAAGATAAATGTAAAGGGTAAATTTATGGTTTCTAGATTAGTATCAATGAAGTGATATGTGAATTTTAGTAGTGAAAAATGCTAAATCCGACACAGATGAAAATTATGGAAAATAACCATTACTAATGGAAAAGGAAAAAGAAATTAATAATAATATTAATATTAATAATAACGTCCCCATGGGTGTGGCTTGTTGGCCAACGAACACACTACTAAGGCATTTGTGTCATTGTGCAGATCATAGGTTCAAACATCATCTTACCTGTGCGTTATTATTGGTGAAAGTGTAGTTGCACTTGGAGGTTACAGTGGCACCCATTAGGGATCGACCATGTGTCATGCGAGTACGAGAGTAGATGTGTTATCGATTCTACCAGTCATAAAATAATAATAATAATAATAATAGAAATAATAGCAATAAATTTTATGGTGGTGTCAACAATGATGTGGCGACTAAGTTGGCAGGTGAGGAAGCTAGGTGGTAGACTATGGCATGACTGGAAAACATTGGGGGGATGTAGTGTGCTAAAGTATTATGTTTTTTAATGTATGTTACACACCACAATTGTTGACCATAGGAAATGCGATCCATTGGATCCATTGGGCACTTTCTTCCCCATTTATCAACCCATAATTTTTTCCCGATGTGAATATCTATTGTTCGATGTGCTTCACCATTAGGTTCATCATAGGTGTAACTTGTTGTAAACCTCCATTCATGTTCCAACTTGATTTATATTGACCATTAGATTCATTGGAGGAGCAACTTTCCATAAACCTTTTTGCATGTTCTATCATGATATTGTTGTAGCGCCTACAACCACCCTCCAAAATTTTTCTTTAGCTTTGTTTTGGAGCCTCCATACCAACCTTTCACAACACCTTGTCTTGCTTCATCAAGTACACAAGCTTCAGTGATTTTCTTGCAGAAAGAAAATGTTTCGATCAAATCTTGATGCATTCCCATCACAGGTTGTTCATCCAGATTTCATCTACCTACAGGATTAGAAGCTCCCCCAAGATATTGCATAATTCTAGAGGGCAACCAGCCTTCCTTCCAGAACTTGCGCAATTCTGTCTGGCAGCATACTGGGCTCCAAAATTGCGCAATTGTGTCTGGAAACTTGCTGTGCTCCAAAATTGTGCAATCCTACTAGTCAGGCTTTAACCAAAAAATTGTGCAATCCTTCCTAGCAGGGCTGCTTAGCCCAGGAATTGCACAATCCTAGGTAGCAATCAGTTGCTCTACCCAGAAAATATGCAAATATTCAGGGCAGAAAACCCAACTCCCATCCAGAAATGCGCGTTTTCTCCCAGAAGTTGAGCAGCCTCATGCATTAGTAGTTGGGTTGCCCAGTTCCATCCAAGACCAAGGAAACTTGACTTGCATGCATGGCTTGCTTTTTCCCGGAATAGAAAAAGGAAATATGTATAGGCATCCCATGACTCAGGGAGCTATTTTTAGCTACTGGAGGTTACATGCAAAGTTCATTTTAGAAACCTTCCTCCAATTGTCGCTTTTCCTAGATTTGTGGCATGTGCGTCATGAGCTCAAAATTATTTATTCGATGCATCAGAGCTCATTATTTCACATCGATCTTGGAGCTCCGACATCCCACAGCACATCCAGGACTCTTCAACACATCTGGCTCAACTATTCATGGGTAAGTGGTCTCAACTTGTCTTTTTCATCATTTTTATCACTTTTTATGTTTTCGATTGTGTGAGTGTTGTTTTCTTGATTTCTTTGAACACTTGTTGTCATTTACATGCATACTATCTTGTACTAGCACCATTTCAGTTTTTGTTGCTATCTCATTGTTGTCACATGCATGAAACTATTTTGCACGAATAGTCACCAATTCAGCGACTCACTTCACCCACATGCATGTTGATCTATTTACTTAATCTTTCATTCAATGTTTTCATGCACAATCAATCACTTCTGCTTTCACTTAGTGTCGCCATGCATTCACTTTCACATTTTCTTTCAGTTGCTCGTTGGCGAGTCTAGCCAACCTTGGCCCGGACTGTGCCTCCACCGAGACATCATTACGCAATCCAGGGAAGGAAGGCCCAGTATTCCTCTCTAGAATTGCGCATTTTTTCCCAGGTACTGTCCTCTAGGAATTTTTTGTGCATTTCTGAGGGATAGTGATTGCTGGCCCAGAAAATTACGCAATGTAGTCCCTGAGCTTACAGTCATTTCCAGCTGGAATTGTGCATTGCGCAATCAGCAGTTAATAGTCAACGTGGATTGCGCATTGAAAAAATCCAACAATGAGCCAGCCTCCCCAGAAAATCCATACTACTTTTTGCGCAAGTCCGACAGCTAGTCACCCAACCTCCCAGAAGAAATTGTGCAATATTTGCCTATCAATCCCCAGGTATATGTTATGACATTCCCAAATTTGATTTGGTTTTCATAGATAGATTTCTTGCCATGCATGTTCCTTCGTCTCCAGATATTGTAGGTGTTCATCTGCCTCTTAGTAGTATATGATCAATGGCCTCCAAGAGAGCAGGATCAAAGGACATTGACAGAAGTGCGACTGGAGTAGCAGTTGAATGAGTGTCCGCATGTCTACCGATCTATGAAGATACCAAGCTACTTCTAGACAAGGACATCAAGATGAAATGGCAAGGGGTCAATGAAGCATTTGTAGGAACTTTTCGGGAAGACCTCGAAGACAGTTAGGTGTATGTGAACATTCACAAGTCTGGCTTGTGCCGGATTGCATGCAGATACCCCGCATTCCCATGCGTGGACATGATACACTGGATCGTCTCGCACATTGATCTCGAGACGATGACTTTGAGCAGTGTAAGTGGAATGAAGCTTGGAACCTACTGGTCACAGAATTATGATGATATGTATCAGATGTTGGAGCCCATGACTGTCATGGAGACTCCCTTTAGCTTACCCAGCAACAATGCCAACTCCAGACACATTCTGAAGAACTGAGTAAAGGAGCTAGCTAGATTTAGGATGACACCCAACTAGATCTATAAGATGAAGATACTACAGAAGGTGTATCAATACTTGGTCATATGTTCATGCCAACTGCATGGAAAAGAAATCACAGAAACCTTCCCACAGAGTTGGGTGATCGTACTGGAGCAACTGGACAGAGAAGGAAAACCATGTAATTGGTCTGACATGTTGGCTCATCATCTGAAGGAACAGGTAATGAAGGTTTGACAGTCACCCAGATGTATAAAAGAAGAGATATACATGTCCACCTACATCTTAGATGCAATTTGTGCTCGACAGGAGTTCCTGGGCTTGGAGTGGGCATGGTCACTGTCGGAGACTGCTGTGAACCCATATTGTAAGTCATTGTTCGAATGCAGCTTCAGAGGAGTTATCACATGGCTGTCCAATCATTTTTTCACCCCAATTTACAAGATGATATTCAAATAGGATCCACACTGCATGTCGAAGGAATCAATGGGGGCACTGATAGACATTGCTGATTGGTATGCCTCACCTTCCGGCACCTTCATACGAATGTTCAGCACGGAGAAGCCTCTGCATGTTCTACTGAAGTTTGACTTGGACATACTCCTCATGCAGGAAGTAGCATATCACATCTCGGCACAATTAACAGCTAGGCTGCACTAGAAGAAGAAGGCACCTTAGCCCGCTCTTCTATTATGGATTGGGTTATATGAGATCTTGAGTATCAAGCAAGCGGATGTCGAAGTAGAACTGATGAAGAAGTATCCATTTGACCTCCAAAGTTACAATCTATGTGACCCACATTGTATTGTGAAAGATCACTACATGAGAGTACAGTTCAACTGAATCCACGGAGCATTTCATTGGTTTGAGGAGGACCCATGGAGATATTTCTACAGTTTCTCCAGACCAAATGAACAGGTTGGCTTCACTGTGGGGTGGTTAGCAAAGCAACATGAAACAACATCCTAGAGAGCACCAACACCAGCAGCAGTAGTAATAGAGGAAATCATACCAGTGCACGACAAGGGAAAGAGTCGATCGCATGGAGGAAGAGAAAAGCTACAAGTTTTTAGTGGATCCACTGGTAGAGAAAGCAGTTATGGCTATAGATGCGAAGAGGCAACAACACGACAAGTGAATCATGCAAAGGCAAATGGAGAAGAGAATAATGGAGGAAACAGAGAAGGAGTTATATGAGCTGAAGGAGAAACTTTGGAAGGAACAAGAGTTGTGCAAATAAGAGAGGGAAGCACAACAACAATAGGTACAACAAGGGGTGCAACATGTGAAAATAGACAAAATAGCGCTCGTACAAGTAGTGGATTCATCAGAATAGTTGGCATCCGGCAGACAGGGTGAATCATCACAGGAGTAGGACTTCACTTGTGAAGTAGAGCAAGCACTTCAACAATTGGATATGGATATGGAGTAGCAAGAATTGGAACAGGACATCGACCTCATGCCTCATCACCAAGAGGTCGACTTATCCACTTCATCGCATCCAGATGATGAGCAAGTCTCAAGTGACCAAGGAGGCACTGAGATCCTTGGAGATCATCCAGAAGGAGAGATGCACAACATCTCATTCGATGAGTTTCAAAATAGAGTTGTGTAGTCTCACAGAGTGTCGACTCCGGATGATCATACATCTCGTGCGCAAGTTGAGGAACGAGTGATCGTGTCTGACATGGGAAAACATCTAGCAGCCTTGGGTGGTGTAGTTAGAGTGCATGCCAAAGCCACTAGCTCAAGTGTTCACTTTCTGATAGCTAAGAATGATCGAATGGCTAAGGAACTACAGATGACCAAGCAAGGATGAGAGTGGTGACAACATCCACCCAAGCTGAACTGAAGAAGGAAATACTAGATGAAGAATTGTCCCTTGACACAGTTATGTGAGGATTGTACTCAAAGTTTTTCACCCTGCATAAGGCAGTCATCCATCTCAACAGCTGGAAGCGGCGATGTGCTAGGAGAGCATGTATCTTGACGATCAGGAAATATGAAGAGCTCCTACAGCTCATCACTAGTATAAAGGCTTCCCATGCACGTGTATTCAACAGTATGGATGTTGTGGTGCATGCACATGCGATCCCATCTATTGGTACTCTCACCCAAGTGAAGAAAAAGGCATAGGTCTGACTATATCTTGACTTGTACTTCGACGAGTTGATGCGCATTGCCACCAACCCAAACTTGCCCATCAGTGCAAACATCATGCACAAGTATGTTTTTGGTTTAGCCACATTGAAGACAATGATGTGCATGCTTACAGATGAGTTGGATAGAGGAGCCCAAGCAATGTACCCAGATTCTATGGAGGCGAGAGTCACGTTCTAGAAAGATGTCATCTTGGAGCACACAGACACCATCGCGGACTACCGATCTTCTCATCAATATGTTAGTGTTGATCATCATGATGATGTTGAGGAGTTGGACTTACATTGTTGTGTAAGTCATAGTGATCTCTAGCATGGCTTGCTCAAGCCATTTTCTATCACATGGGTACATGTGCATTGTAATGTAATTTCTTGTCAAGTTTATGTCAAGTGTCGATAGTTGGATGTAACAGTCATAAAGTAGATGAAGAGTCATGAGGATAGTTGAACTATCACAAAGGGGAATGTCAAGGGTCACCCCACCCTTTGCTATAAATAGTCCCTCATAACCCATTGTATAGGCTTTTGGTCAACCAAGCTTCTAATAAGACTACCTTGGAGAGAGCTTGGATAGATTGTAACGAGCCTTGGCTTCTCCACTGTGCAGAGCTAGTACATCTCTTTGGAGGAGTAGGCGATTGTGGCTGTAATGTTCCATTATTGGAACTAGTGGTTGGACATGAATGTATTGTATGACTGGAACTTACACTTCTTAGTATAACAAGAGCCAACACGTTTCATGCGTATGTTGTATTGTATTCTATGCTATCTGGTTTACTCTAAATGATAGATGTATATGTTTACTTACGCATGCATGTATAGCTATCTGTGTATGTATGTATGAATCTTTTTGAAATGTGTTGTTGGTTTAACCATCACTTCGGATTGCTTGCTAACTTTCCTTCCATGCTATGATGCATCTTCGCTCGTGTGTTCCCTTCTTAACCACATGCTATCATAGGTTTCCAAGGGGCGCACTCATCTCAACCCCCGTGTGTTAGAACCTCTCATGCACCTTCCTTGGCTCACTGCAATTGTCACACCCTTGCTACCAACAATGTTATATTACTTGCCTCTGTGTGAAATCGCGGTCAAGGCATTACCATATGACCCACTGCTAGGACTCCTACACCAAATGGTTTGAGGTCTAATTGGGACTTCTTATGAGGGAGATCCCCTGACATGTTGGCGGGTTCAGCACCATCAAAATTTCTGGTGCTAGAAGGAGGGCTAGATGACAATATGTGTCCTCTCATCCTGTTTTGAACCTTTGCATATCTATCATGGATTCTTGCACTCTTCTCCTTCCATGATGTTTTTGGAATCACGAAGATGTCACCATCACGAGGGAGTTTTTTGGTCACTTGTCCACTTACACATATGATGGTGAAGGTGAAGTGGCATGGCCTGAGTTCATACATGACTTTCTTTCCATGATTCATGAGGAAGATGGATGCTCTAATGAACAGGCCAGCCTGTTGCTTTCATGCACACTCCGCGAATCTCCACATCGGTGGCTGTGCAACCTACCAGCTGACAACGTGCACTCACTTGAGCACTTATGTGATCTCATTGAAGACACTTTCTATCATTTGATCCAGAACATCTTGACCAAAAAGTGTTACAACAATGGAAGGCTCCACATGAATCGACGACGGATTTTCGGCAGCGCTTCCGTAATTTGCAGTTTCAAGCTCCGAAGAGCCAGATGGAATTTTTTTTATCTTTGGGACCGATTCGAGTATTGCATTAAGAAATTTGCTCATCCCAAGAAAAAGTTTGAAATCAAGCCTTGCTCAGCGTTCTTCAGTGATAGAGCTACGCAATCCCAGATAGATGTGGTCACTGTCACAAGTGATTGTCCACCATCCCATCATCAAACAGCTCCACCACTGTAGAGTGATGTTGAGGATCATGCTCACACACCTATTCAGCAGTCACATCCTCCCAATATCACTTCACTTAATTTTCGCACAGATTTGGTTGTGAGTCCAGCAATTTTTCATATGCATTTTGTTCCACAACCTTCGTCTTTGCACTTAGTTGTTCCTCCGGATGATACTATCTTTTTTTCTTCCGTTCTAAACTCTACACTTGTTGTGAACGAGGAACAAGCCACTGGCAGAGTTAGTGTTGCAAAACCAACATGAGCTTGAGCGTCAACACTCGGCGAAGGATGAGTCCCTTCTGTCTGAGCCTCCTTTGTTATTTCCTGACATCTTTGGTGAACCTGCCATCCATGATTTCACATGTGTATCTTCATCTATGGATGCACCCATTATTGATCATTCGTAGGACACACTAGATGTCATTCCATCATTCGACAACAAAGAGGATGAGTTATTCATTAAAAATCCACATGATCTTTCATCGGCCTTTTCTGGGAACACAGACGATGAATTTGTTCGCTTCTCATCCACCCCTCTGTTTGATTCATTAGATCATGAGGATGTCGATGAAATCATTGATTTTTCTGATCGTGGAATTCGTGATCCATTTACTCCTATATTTGATCATGATCATGATCCTATTGCAGTTGATTTTTCAAAGCCATTGGTCTATGATGATCTATCTGACGATGAAGTCAAAACACCCAAGACTGTCGAGGCACTTCAGCCCAAGCTGGTGGTTATGTCAGGCCCTCGCTCTCTTATGGTTAGTCTCACTTCTGATTAAGAAACTACCCAAGGCTCCTCATAACTCATTTGTATGCATTGAAGATCAATACCACACATAGATCATGCTTCCTCCACTTGACCTAGATGATCCTATTGCTCATGCATTGGAGGAGTCTTACATTGCAAGCATGCATGCACGACACAAGTTATCTTTGTTTCTTTCATTTGCTTGCATGTCACAATCAAGAGTGTGTTTATGCTTCAAAGCTACACGTAGTGTCATACAACACCATGATAAGTCCAGGGACTGCTTTTCATGCACTTCCACTTACTTATGTCCTAAGTGCACTTTCAAACATGAAGTGTGGTTGTCTTCATTGTTATGTCTTTCTTGTTTACTGGTTCGCATAACTAGGTTGCTCGCAGACCAAGCCTTCACCAACATGGGTCAACCAATGCGTCAGTGGCTGCATTAGAAATATCACTTCACGCCATCAGGCCCATGCACCATTAGTTTAGGAGTAGGAGAATTGTTTGTTTTCAATCAGTTTGCTTGCATGCTTTTTTTCTTACTTGCTTTGTTTGGTTGTTTGTTTGCTTTCTTGTTTGCTTACTCACTTTTCTTTAACTTTTGCTTTTGCTTCTACTTTTCTTTGTTGTTTTTTAGTTTCCTTGTTTTGTTAGTAGGTTAGTTTTGCATGAAACCATCTATGACTCTTGAAACAAGTTGGGTAAAGTACAAGAGGCCTTGTGCAGCTATCACTACTTGGATATCTGTCATCTGCCTCTGTATAAAGAACTTGTTACTTTTAGTCCATGATATGTCGAAGGAAAATACAAACTGTTCAAAGTGAAACTTGGTGAAAACACAATGCTTGCATGCTAGCTAGTGTCACCTACTCTAGTCAGTTGTTTTTGGGTTAACCCTTGTCAGCTCAGTCAAGTAGAGTAAGGTGAGGGGGAAAACCTTAATAGGCATGCTAGAGGTATAATAAACTACTTTCTAATGGAACAACCTCTTTTTCTCTCAATAAGTCGGGATCCCTCTTTCGCCTCTGAAGTGAATAAGTGTTATGCACAGTTGAAAAAAAATGAAAAGTGAAAAAATTCAAAATGAAAAATGAATAAGGCGAAAGAAGAGAAAGGTTTCCTACTCAGAGAGGTGATGCAAGTAACTTTGTCAGGGTACTGACCAGGCTCACTGGTAGCAGAGCCATGCTTGTGTTCCTATGTGACTCTGTCGGGGTATTGTTCAGTCCTGCTGGCAGCGGAGCAACACCAAAGATGAAACTAAGACTTTGACGACTATACTGCTTGTGCACCAATATACCCCTCAACCCCAATTGAAACAATTGTGTTGCCTTGGCTTGGAATGTGTGTCAATTGACCAAGAGCTTGGAAGATGCTACATCTTACAATCAAGCTAGTGTGAAACCAAGACAAACTGAGAATTGAACAATACTTCTGGAGGTGTTAGAGTTGCTTTTCACGAACAAGGTCCATTCAGAGAGCTAGAGTTCTACCAGTGTGTTGCCAAGTGTTGTAATAGCTATAACCACCCTCCAAAATTTTTCCTTAGCTTTTTTTTGGAGCCTCCCTACCAACCTTTCACAGCACCTTGTCTTTCTTCGTCTAGTACACAAGCTTCAGTGATTTTCTTGCAGAAAGACAACCTATTGATCAAAGCTTGATACATTCCCTTCATAGGTTGTTCATCCGAACTTGGTCCAGCTGAGGCTGGGAAGCTCCCCCAAGAAATTGTGCAATTCTGGAGGGCAACCATCCTAATTCCCTCCAGAAATTGTGCAATTCTCTCTGGCAACCTGCTGGGCTCTAGAATTCCGCAATCCTTCCTAGCATGGTTGGTCAGCCTAGGAATTACGCAATCCTGGGCAGAAGTTAGCTGCTCTGCCCAGAAATTGCACAAATATTCTAGGAATATAGCCCATATCCCATCCAGAAATGCACATTTTCTACCAGCTGTTAACCAGTCTCATGCATGAGCAGTTGGATTAACCAGTTCCACCCGGGACCAAGGAAACTTCACTTGCATGCATGGCTTTCTTTTCCCGAAGTAGAAACAGGCAACATACAAAGGAATCCCTTGATTCAGGGAGCTATTTTTAGCAGCTAGAGGTTACATGCAAAGTTCATTTTAGAAACTTTCCTCCAAGTGTCGCTTTTTCCTAGATTTGTGGCATGCACGTCATGAGCTCAAACTTATTTATTCGACACATCAAAGCTCATTCTTTCACATCGATCTTGGATCTCTAACATCCCACGTCACATACAGGATTGTTTGACACATCCGACTCAGTTATTCACGGGTAAGTGGTATCAACTTGTCTTTTTAAGCATTTCTGTCGATTTTTGTATTTTCTCTTGTGTGAGTGTTATTTTCTTGATTTATTTGAGCACTTGCTATTTTTTACATGCATACTAGCTTGTACTAGCACCGTTTCAGTTTATGTTTCTATCTGACTGCTATCACATGCATGAAACTGTTTTACACAAACGGTCGTTGATTCAGCAACTCGCTTCACCCACATTCATGTTGATCTATTTAATGAATCTTTCATTCAATGTTTGCATGCACAGTGAATCACTTCTGCTTTCACTTAGTGTTGCCATGCATTCTCTTTCACATTTGCTTTCAGTTGCCCATCGACGAATATGGCCAACCTTGGTCCGGACTATGCCTTCACCGAGATAGCATTGCACAATATAGAGGCCCTGTCTTCCTCTCCAGAAATGTACATTTCTTCCCAAGCACTATCCTCCAAGACTGCTTTGTGCATTTCTGAGGGACAGTGACTGTTGGCCCAAAAAATTACACAATGAAGTCCCTGAGCAATCAGCAATCAACCTGGATTACACATTGCGTAAATCTAGTAGCCATTCAGCCTCCCCAGACAGTCTGGGCTACTTTTTGTGCAAATCTAGCAGCGAGTCTCCCAACCTCCTAGAAGAAATTGCACAACCTTTGCCTATCAATCCCAGGTATGTGTTATGTCATTCCCAAATTTTCTTTGGTATTCGCTAACAGATTTATTTCCACGCATGTTGCTTTGTCTCCAGATATTTCAAGTGTTCATCTACCTCTTAGTAGTACAGTATCAATGGCCTCCAAGAAAGCAGGATCAAAGGATACTGAAGAAAGTGCAACTGGAGCGGCAGTTGAACGGGTGTCCGTACCTCTACCGATCTATGAAGATACCAAGTTGTTTTTAGACAAGGACATCAAGCTGAAATAGCAAGAGGTCAATGAAGCATTTGCAGACACTTTTTGGGAAGACCTCAAATACCATCAGGTGTATGTGAACATTCACAACTTTGGCTTGTACTGAATTGCATGTAGATACCCCACGTTCCCATGCGTGTACATGCTACACTGGATCATCTCGCACACTGATCCTGAGACAATGAATTTGAGAAGTGTCAGCAGGACGAAGCTTGCAACCTTCTGGGCATGGGATTATGATGAGATACATCAGATGTCGGAGCCTGTGATTTTCATGGAGACTCCCTTCAGCTTATCTAGCAGCAATGCCAACTCCAGAGACATTCTGAAGAACTGAGTAAAGGAGCTGGCTAGATTCAGGATGACAACCAACCATATCTATAAGACAAAGATACTGCAGAAGGTGTATCAATACTTGGTCATATTTTCATGTCAACTGTATGGCCAAGAAAGCATGGAAACCTTCCCATAGAGTTGGGTGATCACGCTGGACCAACTGGCCAGAGAAGGAAAACCATGTAACTGGTCTGGCATGTTGGCTAATCAGTTGAAGGAATAGGTAAGAAGGCTTGACAGTCACCCAGAGGTATGCAAGCATAGATCTACATGTCCACCTACATCTTAGATGCAATTTGTGATCGAAAGGAGTTCCGGTCTTGGAGTGGGCATCGTCACCGACGCAGACTTCTATGAAAACATATTGTAAGTTGTTGTCCGAATACAGCTTCAGAGGAGTTATCACACGGCTATCCAATCATTTTTTCACCCTAATTTACAAGATGATATTTGAACAAGATCCACCCTACATGTCGAAGGTAGCAATGGAGGCATTAATAGACATTTCTGATTGGTATGCCTCACCATCCGACACCTTCATACGAATTTTCAGCGTGAAGAAGCCTCTGCATGTTCTACCAAAGTTTTCCTTGGACATACTCGTCATGCAGGAACTACCATATCACATCTCAATATGATTGACAGCTAGGCTTCACTGAAAGAAGAAGGCACCTTGGCCCACTCTTCCATTATGGATTGGGTTATATGAGATTCAAAGTTTCAAGTAAGTGGATGTCGAAGCAAGACATATGAAGAAGTATCCATTCGACCCCTGAAGTTACAATCTGTATGACCCACATTGTATTGTTAAAGATCACTTCATGAGAGTACAGTTCAACTAGATCCACTAGGCATTTCATTAGGCCAAGAAGGACCCATGGATATATTGCTACAATTTCTCCAGACCCAATGAACAGGTCGGCTTCGCTGTGGAGCGGTTAGCGAAGCAACATGAAGTAGCATCCGGGAGAGCACTAGCACCAGCAGCAGAGGAAATCATACCAGTGTGCAACAAGGGCAAGAGAAATATTGTTGATCGCATGGAGGAAGAGCAAAGCTGAAAGTTTCGAGGAGATCCATTGGTAGAGAAAGCAGTTATGGCTAGAGAGGTGAAGAGGAAACAACGCGACAACCAAATCGCGCAAAGGCAGAGGGAGAAGAGAAGAATGGAGGAAATAGAGAAGGAGTTGCATGAGCTGAAGGAGTAACTCTGGAAGAAACAAGATCTGTACAAAAAGGAGAGGGAAATGCAACAACAATAGGTACAACAGGATGCACAACATGTGCAAACAGATGAAACAATGCCCATACAGGTAGTGGATTCATCTACATAGCTGGCATCAGGAATACATGGTGAACCATCGTAGGAGCAGCACTTCGCTTATGCGATGAAGAAAGCACTTCAATAGTTGGATATGGATATGGAGCAGCAGGAATTGGAACAAGACACCGACCTCATGCGTCGTCACCAAGAGGTCGACTTACCCACTTCACCACATCCAGAAGATGAGCAAGTCTCAAGTGACCAAGGAGGCACCGAGATCCTTGGAGATCATCCGAAAGGAGAGATGCACAAAATCACATTCGACGAGTCTCAAAATAGAGTTGTGTAGTTTCATAGAGTGTCGACTCCGGATGATCATACATCTCTTGCGTAAGTTGAGGAACGAGTGATCGTGTCTGACGTGCGCAAACATCCAACAGCCTTGGACGATGCAACCAGAGTGTATGTTAAAGCCACTAGCTCAAGTGTTCACTTTTTGATAGCTGAGAATGAGAGAATGGTTAAGGAACTATAGACGGCTACGCAAGGAGGAGAGTTGGTGACAACGTCCACTCAAGCTGAACTGAAGAAAGCAATACTAGATGAAGTATTGTCCCTTGAAACAGTTGTGCAGGAATTGTACTCCAATTTTGGCACCATGCATAAGGCACTCATCCATCTCAACAGATGGCAGTAGTGATTTGATGGGAGATCACATATCTTGACGAACTTGCATGTTGTTGTTGATTACATGAAAACATGGATGATGAGATACAAGGGAGCCCTGCTTCACTTACCTAAGATGATGAAGGCCAATGCGGTCGAGCTGAAGGCACATATCCAGAGTAAGATCTGGAACTATGAAGAGCTCCCATAGCTCATCACTAGTATGCAGGCTTCCCATGCACATGTATTCAAAAGTATGGATGTTGTGGAGTGCGCACATGCAATCCCATCTATTGGGACTCTCACCCACACGAAGACAAAAGCATAGGTCTAATTAGAGCTTGACTCATACTTCAATGAGTTTATGCACATTACCACCAGCCCAGACTTGTCCATCAGTGCAGACATCATGCACAAGTATGTTGTTGGTCCAACCAAATTGAAGACAATGATGCGCATGCTTACAGACGAGTTGGACAGAGGAGCCCGAGCAGTGTACCCAGATGCTATGGAGGCAAGAGTTAGGTTCCAGAAAGATGTCACCTTGGAGCACATGGACACCATTGCAGACTACCGATCTTGGCATCAATATGTTACTGTTGATCAGTGCGAGGATGTTGAGGAGTTGGACTTCCACGGTTGTCTAGGTCATAGTGATGTCTAGCATGGCTTTCTCAAGCCAATTTCTCTTACATGGGTACATATGCATTTTAATGTAATTTCTTGTCAAGTGTAAGTCAAGTGTCGATAGTTGGATGTAACAGTCATAAAGTAGATGAAGAGTCATGAGGGTAGTTGAACTGTCACAAAGGGGAATGTCAAGGGTCACCCCACCCTTTGCTATAAATAGTCCCTCATAACTTTTTGTATAGCCTTTTGGTCAACCAAGCTTCCGATAAGACTATCTTGGAGAGAGCTTGGACAATATTGTAACGAGCCTTGGGTTCTCCACTGCGTAGAGCTAGTACATCTCTTAGGAGGAGCAAGAGGTTGTGGCTGTAACGTTCCACTATCGGAACTAGTGGTTGGAAATGGATGTATTGTATTACTAGAACTTACAGTTCTTAATATAACTAGATCCAACATGTTTCATGCATATGTTGTATTGTATTCTATGCTATCCGGTTTACTCTAAATGATATATGTATCTATTTACTTATGCATGCATGTATAGCTATTTGTGTATGTATCTATGAATCTTTCTGAAATGTGTTGTTGGTTTAACCATCACTTTGGATTGCTTGCTAGATTGCCTTCCATTATGTGATGCATCTTCGCTCGTGTGTTCTCTTCTTAACCACATGCTATCACAGGTTTCCAAGGGCCACACTCATCTCAACCCCCGTGTGTTAGAACCTCTCATGCACCTTCCTTGGCTCACTACAATTGTCACACCCTTGCTACCAACAGAGTTATCTTACTTGCCTTTGTGTGAAATCACGGTCAAGGCATTACCGTATGACCCACTGCTGGGACTCCTACAAAAACGGTCTGAGGTCTAATTGAGACTTCTTACTAGGGAGATCCCCTGACATGTTGGCGGTTCTAGCACCGTCAACAGATATATAACTAGGCCATCAAATTATAGAAATCTTAACTGTTAGATTCATTGGAGGAGTAACTTTCCATAAACATTTGTGCATGTTTCACCATGATGTAGATATGGGCTTTTGGATTGGGGAAATATCAATTGTTATATCCATCAAGTGCACGACTCTATATAAACCTCCATGCATTTTTTAGCTCGATGAGAATCTTAGTCATTTATTTACTTCAAGACCAACCATTACATTTGTGAGGGAGCACGTCACTTTCCATGTGGAAAAGTGGGGAATGAACCTCGCATGTATTTGTATCTAATCAATCATTGCCACATGGAAGGATCCACTTGGATGACAGTTCCTAAGTGGGGACCGACATGTAAAGAGAGAAGGTTGCATGCATTCCAAGTGTTTAAGGGAAGCTATGCGGGCCAGATCATGTCGAATGGGAACTAAAAGATAAATATGTACAGGAAGTTACTTTCCAATGAAAAATAAAGGCACACGGAGGAGGTTCATATTTCTAATGACAATTATAGAACACAATTATAGGAAGATATGATTGCTCAAAGGGAGTTAACCAACTAAAATTATAGCAATTTTTCTAAAGTTTTGATATATTTTCAAGTCATTTACTCGTAGGGAACTTTTGAGAGCCTAAATGACATTTTTAGGTAGTGAAAAACCATAACGATTTCTTGTATTATTTGTAGCTCAAATAAAAGAGCTCGTAGAGATATTTCAAATGACATATTACAATCACAAAATAGAGCCAGTATGAGGAAGTTATCACTAATATTAGTATGAAGGAAACATGGGGTATGCAATCAGTTCAAAATGGTTTAACTCAAGAATGAAATCTCATATTGAGGTGCCTAAGTGTCCAATGAAAATCTATGGGACTATAAAACATAACCACGGAGATAGATTTGAAAATTTGAATACATAATTACTTAGAAAATTGGAAAGAGTTGTAATAAAACAAGGGAAATTGGGGTAAATGGGCCAAACTTTTAGAGGCCATAACTTCTAGCATAGGACTTGGATTTGGGGAAACACATAGTTAATAGAAAGCTATTGAGAAGAAGAATATGCACACCAATACATATTTTTTTTATCTAGGTTGGGAATTTCTTGAATATTTCAAAATAATGCTACAAGTGGCCTAAAAGGTAGGACCTACATGAGGATTGGAGTATGGGGGATGCTTAGGGGTCCTACAGCCATGAAGAAGAGGTAAGAGCCATGAAAATTAACATTTTTAAAGATAGAAAAAAGTAAAATGGACATGGATTGGATAAGATACATGATAGAGACTTGGAGGAAACCATGAGGAGCCATAAAATGGTTGTGCTTCGCTAAAAATTTGATAATGAGAGACTGATAAGAGAATAAAAACAAATTAATACTAATATTTTATAGAGCTTGTATAAATTATAGATGATAATGGACTAGATATCTAATTCTAGGAAGGCAGAGGAACATGACTTATGAGTTAGGGGGAAGGATGCTAAAGGTTCAAGGCACTCTAGGACTATTACTAGGTAGCATCATTATGAATTAAGGAAATCAACTAAGAGAGATTATGTTTCCTTAGAATCAGGAAGTAGTCCATGTTAGAATCAGGAAGTAGTCCATGCTTATCACTTGTAAGGCACCCAATAAGGAGACCCTACTTGGATAATTTGCAAGGAGAGATCAAGAAGATCAAAGCTACTAAATTTAATGGGGAGCATAAGGAGAGGAGGTTGAAGCTGGTTTGTTGGAAATAAGAAAGTAACTTCACCTACATGATTACTCATCCAATTTAGAGGTGCAAATTACAATCTATCAGTTGAAGGGGAAAGTGCATTTGTGGTGGGAGCAACTCAAAGAAGTAAAACATTTGGATGAGAAGAAGCTATCATGGAGGAAATCTAAAAAGTGCTTCCAAAGGAAGTACCTATCTAAGAATTATTATGAAAGTAAAATGCATGAGTTCTTCAAGCTCAAGTTGGACAACTTGACAATGGAGGAATATGGCCAAAAAAATCATTAAAAATTTGAGGTATGTAGATTTTATTAGGGATGAAAAGATGAAGATACATAGATGTGTGAGTGGGTTACCACCATTCTATGGAGAAAAAGATAAATTTGATGAACTGATGACTTTAGATGAAGCTATGAGGAAGGTAGAGTACTACTTTGAGCATGGAAACAATAAACTAGCCTTCCAAAGGACTTAGGATGATAGAGAAAAAAGCAAGGTGGTGTAAAGGAAGAAGGGGTCCAAACCCTCATTTTTTAAGAACAATTCTTAGGAAAATCAACAAACTCATCTAACCCATAGTGACCCAAAGGGGGGACATTCCTTTAGTAAGTTTCCAAGATTTCATCCCATTAGGTGTTGGGGTTGTGTAGAAGAGAACCTATATAGGGAATTCGCTAAAAAAGAATGAAAAATGAGGATTCTACACCACATCAAAGGAGTTGATACAATGTGGGATGTGAGTATAAACATGCCCATGATCTATGCATCATTGGAGAACAAGCAGTCCAAGAATTAGATACACATGATCAAAGTGGAAGGAAGTTAAATAGTCAACCCATTTCCATTATAATTGATTATAGAGATATTAATAGTTACCTTGATCCTAATTTGGTTGAAAAATATAACTTCAAGAAAACCAATCATAGTAGGGATTGGTTAGTTTAGTTAACCACATGAGCTTAAAGAGAATAATTGAATTGGTAAAATAATGTCCCATCAATCTGAATGTTTTACATACAAATGGAGATTTACAAATAATAGCATTAGGATCATATGATTTCCTAATTGACATGGATTGGTTGGAAAAACATCATATAATATTAGACTATTACAATAAAACATTTACTTTCCTTAATAAAGAATGGAAACGAAGACAACTGTAGGGAATTCCAAGGCCAATTTATGTTAGGGAAATATCAGCCATGGAACTAAAGAGAAATTTTAGAAAGGGGTGTCAAATTTATGTAGCCCACATGGGGGATATAGTTGAGGATTGGGAACCAAGCCTTTAGGACCATTTGGTACTTAAGGAATTTGAAAATGTGTATTCTCAAATTCCAGGGTTACCTCTCAAAAGAGACATTGACTTCTCTATAGACTTGGTACCTAGAGCTTCCCTTATGCCCAAAACACCATAGAGGATGAACACCCTAGAACATAAAGATTACAAATGCAACTATAAGATCTCTTAAAGAAATGGTACATATGCCTAAGTGTGTCACCTTGGGGTGTCATAGTTCTCTTTGTTAAAAAGAACGATGGTACACTAAGACTTTGTATTGATTTGAGGTAGTTGAACAAAGTCACAGTAAAGAATAAATACCCATTTCAAAGAATAGACAACTTGTTTCACTGGCTTAGGGAAGTTAACCTAAGATCGAGGTATCATTAGGTAAGGATTAAGGAACACGACATTAGTAATATGAAATTTTGAACTTGATATGGGAATTATAAATTTGTAGTAATACCATTTTGGCTATCTAATGCACCAGGTGTTTTCATGTACTTCATGAATGGAATTTTCCATAATTATTTGGACAAGTTTTTTATTTTACTCTTGGATGACATGCTAATGTATTCTAGACCTGAGAAAGAGCATGAAAAACACTTAAGGATGGTTTTTAGGTACTTAGAGAGCATCAACTGTATGACAAGTTGAGTAAGTGATCATTTTATCAAAGAAAAAAAACCATTATTTGGGTCATATCATTTGAAAGGAAGGGATATCAATAGACCTAGAAAATATTAAGGCAATCAAATAGTGACCATCGCCTAAAAATGTGAGAGATGTGAGATATTTCATGTGTTTAGCAAGCTACCATAGAATATTTCTTGAGAAATTCTCAAAAATAGGACATCCTATTACTTCCTTGCAAAATAAAGGTGGGAGATTTGAATGGCCCCATAAATGTGAAGAGGCCTTTCAACATTTAAAGATATTGTTAGTATGTGCACCTATATTGAAGACAATTGATCCAAATGAAGGCTTCCTTGCATGCACGGATGCATGTAAAGAGGAAATGGAAGAATTCTCATGCAAAATGGGCATGTGTTATGTTATAAATCCAAGAAGCTAAAAGGACATGAAAGGAAATATCACACTCATGATTTGGAGCTATAAAACATGCCTTGAAAATGTGGAGACACTATCTCATGGGAAAAAGGTTTAAATTATTGATTGACCACAATGGGATGAAGAATTTGTTTAGACAACCAAATTTAAATTCCAGAGAAATTAGATGGATATAAGTTTTGTCTAATTATGACTTTAAAATTAAGCATATAAAGGTTAAGGAAAATAAAGCGTTTGATGCACTCAACAGAAGGGTGCATACAATCCATGCTACATTCATAAGCATAATAAATCTAATTTAAAAATCCAAAATCTAGAGGCTAGAAATTCATATCAGCAACACACTATAACAAGGTAAATTGCAGCAAAAATATAGGCATTACAAAATAGGAAAACATGGAATTATTTTGTATAAAGGTAGGATTTATGTGCCAAAGTTATAGGGGTTGAGAAATTTGGTTTTAAATGAGATGCATAAAGTACCTTATATTGGGCATCTAGGGTACAAAAGTACAATCTCAACAATAAAGAAACAATACTTTTGGCTAGGTATGAAGAAAGAAGTGGCTAATTATATAGTGAGGTGATTGGAATGTCAAAAAGTTAAAACTAAACATAGACACACAACTTGCTTGCTACAACTAATACCCATTCCCAAGTGGAAATGAAGAATTGTTTCTATCGATTTTATTACAATTTTTCCTAGAACTATGATGCAACATGATTCCGTCATGGTTGTGGTCGATAAAATCACCAAGGGTTCCCACTTTATTCCAATGAAATCAACACACAAGGCAGCTAATATTCTCTAAATTTGCATGAAGGAAATTATCAGGCTACATGGTGTGCCCAAGGCAATTATTTCAAACAAAGATCCCAAATTTATGTCCAACTTTTGGACAAGATTATTTAATGGATTTGGAACCAATTTAAATTTTAGCACAACATATCATCTTGAGTCATATGGTCAAACATAAAGAGTCATTCAAGTTATTAAAGACATGTTGAGGATGTATTTGATGGACAAACCATCAAAATGGGAGGAATATTTTCACTTGGTGGAATTTTCTTATAATAATGGTACCAATAATTTTTTAAAATGAGCCCAATTGAAGCCTTGTACTATAGGAAATGAACACACCTGTGAGTTGGGATAATCTAGTTGATAGGGCTATTTTTTGTCTATACCTACTTTAGGAAATGGAAGAGAAAGAAACAAAAATTAAACAAAATTTTAAGGTTTCCTGGGATAGAAAGAAAAAATATGCAGATAAGAACAGGTCAAATAGGGAATTTAAAGTTGGCGATCATGTCTTCTTGAAAGTGAAGGCAAAGAAGAGTTCATTAAAATTGGGTAGTTGTGCAAAGTTGGCAACTAGATATTGGGGTTTGTTTGAAATCCTAGAGAGGATTGGTCAAGGTGCATATAGAATTGTGTTGCCAACATTCATGCATATTCATAATGTGTTTCATATTTCATTGCTTAAAGAGTATGTTCATGTTTCTAATGACATAATTGATTGGAATATGATTTAAGAGGAGCTCAAGGTCGACTTTCAAGTCCAATCAGTGAAAATTTTGGACAAAAAATTCATACTGATTTGAAATCAAGACATTGCCTTGGTAAAGGTGTAGTGGACCCATTTCAGTCTTAAACATGTTACATGGGAGCATGAAGATGTAATAAGGGAAGAGTGCCCTAATTTTTTCGAATATTATTTTTGTATATATAATGCACTGAGGGATAAATAAACTTGTCCAGAATCACCTTGAAAATACTTTCTATGAGGCGTGGCATCAGATGAATCCTTTGACTCTACCACCCAAGAATAAAAAAATTATCTACTGAAAGGATCAAAACATTCTATAACACATCACCTACTATATTTTCTTCCTTATTATTCTCCTGTTGTCAGTCTCTCTCTTTTTCTTTTTCTTTTAGAGACCAACAATATTTTTTCTTGTGTCATTTCTTCACACAATCCTAATATTCCAACATCCCTTTGGATTTGGATCTTCCCCTCTTAGACTTTCCATGATTCTCTATGCTCTTTTATCTCTCCCTGTCTTCCCTTGTTCTCCATAGTCAAAGCATTACCTGGCATATCACCTGTGTCATCATTGAAATTTACTCCTACAGAACTTAATTAAATAGTGATCATGTCAAATTCATTTAAAATATTAGCAATAGACCAACCTTATAACGTCTTCATATTAAATAAATGCTTCATAGAAATACCTTCTTGGTAGTTAAGAGTTTTTTGTATAATTTAGACAATGCCATCATCAAAATATTTATTGTGTTTTCTTTTGAAATTTAAAATCCATCATTGTTTCCAAGCATAACCATATTTTTCTTAACGACTTTCTATCAATAATCTCTCATTCTTTATATTTCATAGTTGCTAGTTTTTTTAATATTTCACCCAATGGTAGAAAAATATTCTTCCACTTTCGTCTTCCATAGATGGTAGTTTTGACCATTAAATTTATCAAACCTAAAACCTTCTTCCGCCATTACTGCCACTCAAACTAGGAACCATCCTTTCCTATGAGCTTATTGTCCAAATAAACCTTTGGCTATGATACCAAATGTTAGGAATAAAATCAAAGAGCAATAAAATCAAATTGATTGAAAAAATAAAACATAGAATAAAACAAAATAAATGAGACACCAATATATGTGGTTCACTCGATTTTGGCTACATCCATGGAGAAATAGTCAATCCTTCCTTTTATTTTGTCCAACAAAATTAAGGGTTACAACCTACAACACATCCATTGCGGCCTCCATTCCTCTCTCAGACACAGTCTCCTCTCTCTTTCTATTACAATGTTATCTCAATAATACACATCTACAATACATTTCTCTCATAAAATAGGGTTTCTTTCTAGGAAAGAAAAAATAAATAACATCTACCATCATATATGTGACCTAATGATGAATGATCCAAATTGATTATGAAATTACAATAGTTTACAAGACAATTTTTACAAAATATTCTCTTCAAGGGCATTTCCCCTAAACACCCATCAAGAACGGCTCCAAAGAATTCTTGCCAACTAGTTGGATCCCTTGGCAACAGTAGCGTTATAGACATTTTTGGGCACTACAACCCCAATCAAACATATCCATAAACCAAGGGCTCCTAAGTCCCTAAAAGTTTTGTTCCATCCCCTAAAAGAACAAGGTCAGCTGATTACATCATCTCCCAGAAGTTCTCCATGAAAAACTACTCAGAACTGGTCAAAACTGGACCATCTCACCTGCTCCATGGTCAAAGTGCGATGCATCCCACCTAAATGCACACGGGAGGTGCGATGCATACTAAAAATTCCTTCTATGGGGTGTGATGGGCGAGAGTGCACCATTTAAGTTTTACCATTCAGAGGCTTTCCACATCTATGAAGAGTTCATATATTTATCAAATGAGAGTCATAAATATTCTCTAATTTTAAGAAGTTTATGTGGTGATGGTTTATGTTTTGATCTTTTCCTTTGTATTGATATGTTTCTCAAATATTGCTTCTAAAATTAGAAGTTTATGTGGTGATGGTTTATGTTTTGATCTTTCTCTTTGTATTGATATGTTTCTCAAATATTGCTTCTAATTTGTGTATTTGTTGTGTATCGATGTACTTTATTAATTATAACATCTTTATTTTCTTTATTAACATTTATAATCTTTGTGATCTGGAATGAAATTTCTTTATCAACATTTATAATCTTTGTGATCTGGAATGAATGGATAATTATGTAGATCTTTAGTTGCGAAAATTGTAATTATGTAACTCTATGTAATATCCTATATCAAACCGTGTAAATTTTTTTCATGGTTTGAGGTTCTGCATACTTTGTTGTCATTTAAATAGAGTCTTCAAAAAAATATATATCTCTATTTAAGCTTGAAATTAATTTTTTTTTCATGGTTTGAGGTTGTGCATACTTTGTTGTCAATTAAATAGAGTCTTCAAAAAAATATATATCTCTATTTAAGCTTGAAATTAAGTTATTTTATTTCTCGGAATTATAATTTGTTTTAGAATTTTTAATTTATTTTAAGTGATAGTGTATTTTTCATTTATTTAAGATAGCTCAAGTGGCCGTGGAATGAAGGCTCACCAAACCAGAAATTTTGGGTTCAAATCTTGTGTTACCCTTCTCCCGTAACCGGGTGAATAATAAACATGTAAAACTCCAAAATGGGAGTCTTGCTAAACTTACAAAAAAAATAGTTTTTTTCAATTTATATCATTAAAAAAATAACAAACTATAAACTATATAAGATTTTTCATATGTTTTTGTAAAAAAACAATTTTTTGAAAATATTTTTATATCTTTTTTGAAAAAGTAAATATTCAAAAAAATATAAATTGGGAGGAATATATATATCTCAATCTAAAACTAAAAAAAACATTATACATATTAGCGTATAATATAATAATTATGCATTTAAAAAAAAAAAAAAAAAAATTGAAAAAAAAAAAAAAAATAAATATATATATATATATATATATATATATATATATATATATATATATATATATAGATATAGATATAATTTTAATTATTTTTTTTTAATTAGAAATTAACAATAAGATGGGGCAAAGAATAATTATTGGAATCCGGTTCACCAACTATGTCACACCACCCCCATATATATATATATATATAATTTTAATTATTATTTTTTAATTAGACATTAACAATAAAATGGGGAAAAGCATAATTATTGGAATCCGGTTCACCAACTATGTCACACCACCCACTTATTAGGTTCTTGATTCCCTAAGGTGTGTGGCACCAACATAGTTTTCTCTCAATGTCATGACCAACTTGATTCTACTATCTCCTAGACTATACTTCTACCCTATGTACCATTATCAAGATAGTTTTCTTACTTACGGAATTAGTAATCAAACTGATACCTCAAAACTTTAACTTATTTTCAATTGCAATTTTACTATATTGACCAATTCACACTCTACTTCAACAGTTTAACAGTTTAGAAATACAAAACCATTCATTAATATAAAATAGCAATGTGAACCATAAACAATAATATAAATTTCAAAAATATAATAGCAACATAGTTTTATGGTGGGAAAAGGGACACCCAAATAAGCTTCCCACAAATCTTCAATAATCTTTGGTTCACAATATACAACTTAAATAGTAGTTCATTTGGGTCGAATCTCAATTGTTTGTTGCCACAACCATTCTAATACACAAATTACAATAACTATGTTATGGCCCCTACCAAACCACAACCGATACCCAAACTTGCAGTCATTCAGACTCACGGTGGTTAGAGTCGCGGTTGTCTAGAATTCGTGCAGAAAGAGTGACAGAAACCAGATTACTTCTCCCTCCTTGGCTTGACTAGCAAGCCCTCAGACTACTCAATTCATATTTCATCTTTCATCTTTCCTCCTAGTCTTCTGCAGTTTGGTTGACTCTTCGTTTTTCTAATTCTTCACTCAGTTGGTTTATATATATGCAACTTGCCTTCTTCTTGGACCGTTGTGTCCCTTCACATTCATTTGGGCCAAACCATCATCGTGCAAGCTGATCTTCATTCCTTCTTTTGGTCGGGCTTCGTTCATGCAGCAGAAACCCCAAATCATTCTGTGCCTTCGTCATTCAAAGTTGGCTCCATTGTTCCACCTCACGTCATGCAGGGGTCTTCACCTTTGTGCGGGTGTGCTCTTCGTGTGGGTGGGCACCCTTAGCTGTGTTGTGTGGTGCTCATTGTGTGGGTGGCCGCCCCATCTCATCCATCGTGATGGCCACTCATCTCAATGGGTGCCCATGACTTCGGTTGTGTGGGTGTTCATGTGGATAGATGCCTTTGCATCATGCAAGCACCTACCCTCCTGGTCATGCTCTTTCATGCACCAACCCATTAACTCATCCACAACATTCCAACTTCGATTGGGCACCTTCATACGGTTTGCCATGTCATCTTGGTTGCACCAAGTGAACTCATGCATGTCTTTCTGCACGCTCAAGCCAAGCGCTTGACATCCTCTCCAGTGATCCTTAGAGAAACAATATCCCTAACATCGAAGTGTATGTCTCATCTATCCTTATGTATCAATTTATTCATTCTCCCTGCAGCATCATACAACTGCCGTTATGCTAACTCCAAAGAATCCTCCCATGCTGTCAAGAAACTCTTCACATGTCGACTCCTAAAAAATCCCCTCAGTAGCACAATGTGTGGAGCAACTGGCATCTGTCCATTGACCAACTCAAATGGACTATACCTTGTTGTGGATCTCTTCTGCAAGTTGTAGCTAAACTAAGCCACATCTAAGAGTTCAGGCTAATTTTTCTGATCATCCCTCACACAATGTATCAAGCAGTCCTCCAGCAGTGCGTTAATTTCTTTAGTCTGCCCATCTTTCTGTGGATGGTAACTCAAACTCTACAAGAACTTTGTCTTTACCAACTTGAACAAAGTGGTCCAAAATCTACTTATAAAACACAGATCTTGGTCAGACATGATACTCAAAGTTACTCCCTAGCACTTCACAATATTCTTGAAGAATAACTCAGCAGTCTTCTCTTCCCTACATGGTATCTTTGTTAGAATGAATACAACATACTTGGAAAAATGATCAACAATGACTATAATCTTGTTATGCCCCTTAACCTGTGGTAACTGAGTGATAAAGTCCATCGAAACACTCATCCAAGGTCTCCCCATAATCGGTAAAGGCTGTACCAATCCTCCTTGTCTCTAGTTATGTAATTTTCCCTGCTGACAAATGATGCACATATGCACATACTCTTCCACATCTTCCCTCATCTTTTCCCAAAAGTATCCCCTCTCCAACAATGCAAAATAATGACACTTCCCTAGGTGGCTAGCACATGGAGAATTGTGGCACTCCTTCAAGAGGTGCCTCCTAAGTCTAGATTACTTTAGAATGCATATTTGGTTCCCATAGAACAAGAGTCCATCTTGTAGGAAAAAAAATTGAGTCTTCCCCTCTTCACCTGCTTCAGAATGCTCTTCGCCTGAATATTTGTCTCCACACTAGCACATACTCTACTTTGCATTTCATCGATCATATGAACCCAAATCCTACTTCGCTCAGCATGGTCCTCTCCCTTGTCAAGTGCAGCTAACTATCCCTTGCTGTTGAGGGCATCTGCAACTGAATTTGGTCTACCTGTCCTGTACTCAATAGTCATGTCGAACTTTACCAAGAAGTCCTGCTAACGAGCCTACTTTGCTGACAACTTCAGTTGGGATGCAAAATAACTCGCTGCAATTTTGTTAGTGTTGACAATGAAAGGCTTCCCAATCATGTAATGCCTCCATACTTGTAAACATTGGATGATCTCAACTATCTCCTTCTCATGAACTGGATACCATCACTCTCTATCCTGCAACTTTTGACTGTCATATGCCACGGGATGCCAATCCTACATGAGTACTCCCCCAACCGCAAAATCAGAAGCATTTTTGTGCACCTCAAACAATCTCTCGAAGTCAAGTAGCTTCAGTATTGGTGTTATAACCATCTTCATCTTCAAATCCTTAAATGTTGCTTGACACTTCTCCATCGAATTCCATCTCTTATCCTTCTTCAAAAGGTTTTCCAGTGGCGCAATCACCTTGGAATACCCCTCTAAAACTTCCACTAGTAGTTGGTCATCCCCAATAAGACTTTCTTATCACGGACATTCTTCAGCTCAATTGAATCCTCAATTGACCCTACGTAGCTCCATCCATATGTGACCTTGACCCACTATGTGTCCAAGGAACGAAATCTCAGTCTGGGCAAACATATACTTCGACTTCTTCAAGAAAAATCTATTCTTTCTCAATGCCTCAAATACCAAATTCAAGTGCTTCTTATGATCCTCCATGTTATCACTGAACACCAAGATGTCTTCCAAGTACACAACTACTAAAGAATCCAAATATGGATGCAAAGCATCGTCCATCAATGTGAAAAATGTAGTAGGAGCATTACAAAACCCGAATGCCATGATAAGGAACTCAAAACTCCCATATCTCGTCACAATCACAGTCTTCTTCTCATCACTCTCTACTATTTACACCTAATAATACCCATGCCTCAAATCAGCTTAAAAAACACTTGGGCTTTCACAAGCTTATCAAAGAAATCTGTAGCAAGTGGAAAAGGATATTTGTTCTTTGTCGTATGCTTATTCAGTGCACGATAATCACAGTGAATTCATAACTCATTCATTTCCTTCTTCCTCTGGAACAATAATGGAGCACCATATGGGGACCTTGAAGGTCGTCTGAACCCTGCATAAGCCAAATCCTTCAATTGTCACTTCAAATCCTCCAACTCCGACCTTGAAAAATTATAAGGAGCTTTTGCTGGTGGTTTCTTCCCTGGCTCTATGTCGATGTTATGGTCCACCGCACATCTCAGTGGTAGTACTTTCTGCAACTCATCAGGTATTAGATCTTCATATTTGGCCAATACATCAGAAATCTCAGTTGGAATAGGCTTCCCCACTCCATAATCATCCTCAACCTCCCTTATGACTGTTGCATACGTCTCAACATCTGAATCCAAAATCGCCCTACTCATACTTAATGCAGACCTATGTTGCACCTTCACTTCCCTTCTCTGCTAATGACTAGGAAAAGTCCATGTCCATGTGTCTCCAATCAACAGAATCTCATCACAAAATGGAACAACAATTGCCTTGTTTCCCTTCAGAAAATGGTGCCCCAATATCATGTCAAAGTCATTCATCTCCATCACCATGAAGTCCAAACAACCTTGCTAATCTACAATTGGAACTGACAGATCACTTGCCAATCCTGACACTTTAGCCCTTGATTTCACTACCTTGACCTCCACATCCTTGGGTGTAATCTGCAGCACAACTTCCTTTGCTAAACATGTTGCCATAAATTTATTAGTGGCACCTATGTCCACCAAATCTTGGATGGTTCTGCCACGAATCTCTAAGTCAAGAAACCCCAAACTGTGTAACCAACATTTCTTCTGCTAGAAAATCCTTGCTTGCATACATCTCTAGTCTTTGTTTCATTTTGTTGTACTGGCTCTGATACCATATGTCACGCCCCTGAGTCGGTTCCACCATTCGGGGCATTGTAAGACACTGGTTAGACTTCCATACTTAATTTTTTTCTCATCTTCCAGACTACACATACTAACATTATTATATGTTTTCTCTTTCATTATTAAGTTATGTGTGGAAATAATATAACAATACAACAATGCCAAAATCGAGACCAATTACAACAATATATAAAATTAACTCTTCATTATAAAATTATGACATTTTTACAATATTGTACAATGGGGGAGGCTGTTGCTACCTAGGCGTAGCCCTCACCTGAACTTGTTTGCCTATGGTCTAGGTCGCAGCATGAACTGCCACCCAAAAACACGTACGAATTTACCCACGGCACCACTGTTCACTAAACGTCCAACTCGTTATAAGTTTCTGAACTGTTGTGCGTTGTCGAGTTGTTGCACATTGCCAAAATGTTATAACTCTGTCCACCTGCAGGGCAGGCACATTTCTGCCCAAACCACCAGTTTTCGACCATGCTTACCTTGCCTCTTCGCACTGTGAACTCGCTCGAATGGTTAAGTCGTGTGACTTACGGTGATGTCCCTCTTCCAACTCACCGTCTCCATAGATGTGTCATTTGGGGCATCAACCCACCAAGTTGACCTGCCACCAACACACACACACCCCTTCACTCACTGTCATGTGTCGACCCATTGCATTTTCCCACCGTCATGTTGGCTCATTGCACTTCCCCTATTTGTTTTGGCTCGTCTCACTTGACGCACTGCCATGTGTCGTCGCAACTCCACCCATCATGTGTGTCATTCGGTCATCCACCCATCTCACCTGTGTTGCCCTCGTTTGGTTGACCCGCACCTAGGTGTGGGCGTGCCGTTTAGGTGTGCACCCCCGTCGCATGTTCTATCCCGTTGCGTTTAACCGAAGTCGATTTGTCATCGCCACTCCTCGTGTGGCCTTTAACCCAACTTTATATCAGGTGAGCTCATCTGCACACCTTTAACCTAAACCGAGTCGGGCGAGCACCTGGTGCACCTGCTACTATGTTCCCATGCCCGTTGCACATCAAGGGTGCGCCCATACCCGTGACTCGCTTAAGTGTCATGTGTGCCCAATTGGGCGCCCAACTCGCCCAAGGGCGGTGATGTCAACTCGGGGCCCTAACAAAAAGGGTCTCACCATCCCGAGTAGGAGGTAGTGAGCCCATCTCCATCATGTTCTTGGAAATATGGTGGTGTGGGGAAATCATATGATTTCCCTTTCCCCACCATAATTCCATCTTTCCTCATCATCAGGAAGAATCCACTTGTGCTCAGTTTGAGCCCTCCATACTTCTCTACAATGTACTTCATCAAAGGTAGATATGAACACCTACCCTCACTCTCCTATATCAACTTTATCAAAATTAGA
This sequence comes from Pinus tabuliformis, assembly GCA_031772625.1. NCBI lineage: Eukaryota > Viridiplantae > Streptophyta > Pinopsida > Pinales > Pinaceae > Pinus > Pinus tabuliformis. Next base: position 499,268,481 of record CM062804.1, read on the forward strand.
TCATCTTTTCCTGGTATACTTGTCTCCATGGTCTTGGCCTGGTCCACAAACATTCCTCTATCGACAAACATTCCTCTATCGACATCCTCATCCTGTTCCAACATCTCAATCCATCTGTTAACATCCTCCTCTTCTAATATCCTCATATACTCCACACAATCCTTATCTCATCTACGCTCTTCATCGGTATAATTTTAGGCATCAATCTTCTCATCCTCAATGACCTTTCACTCTCCCATGAAAGTCTCCACATCCATCATCTTTGGCTTGCTTGACAAACTCAAAACACCATTTGCTAGTGCTTCTATAAATTTCAACTATTCCATGAGTATGGTATCCACGTGATCCAACCTCTCATGAACATCATTTTCCTTTGTCTTTTGTTCATACAAATGGTTGTCATCTTGCACTTTCTTGCCACAACTCCCATGGTAGGAATGATCACAAGCTCCTCCACTCCTGCATGATTGAAAATTTTCCCCAAGTCTTGCACTGGAAAAGCCTCCTACTTAACCATAAACTCTATTTCATGTACAACCTCATAGTCATCCATCTTGATGAACATGAAGTCAAAACTTCCCATTCCAACTTCGAAACTTCACTGAAACATATTTAGCAATCCCAAGGACTCTACTTCCTTCCAAATTCACTCCTTTGAAAGATGCACAGGTAGGGACATACTTTAATCCAAACCTCGGAGCCACATCTTCCTTCATGAAGTTGTGAGACACTCCACTATCCAACATAGCCATTAACGAACACCAAACAACATCCATCCCCACAAAATTCAACTTCTTCCTTTTTGAATCATGTTTTAGGGTAGCCTCCTTCATAGTAGCAACTCCCAAAATCTACATGACTCCAAGGATATTTTTAATTTTTAAATTGTGTCAAGGATATTTATGGCTTAATAGGGGATATGATTATTATTATTATTATTATTATTATCTAATTTTAAGGTCACTCGCACAGTGATTTGACTACTAAGTTTACAAAGGCATATAGACTCTACCCCAGGTTTGAAACATATGACCTCTTTGGAAAAAACACATGCTCTTAAACATTAAGACCACTCTTAATGTTATACTAAAATAAAAAATAAAAAAAATTATATTAAAAAAAATAATAATAATTAAAAAATCTTTCAACATCATTTATAAATAAAATAATTTAATTTTCACTTTAATTTTGCATTAATTTTAAATAAAAAATAAAAAAATTTATAATTACATTGATAGACGTACCTATTTCAACTTGAGGATATAGGCTTGTAAAATTTCCTTTTTTAAATCGATGAATATGATTCAATGTTCAGGGAATATGCTTCGTCCAATAAAAATATGGAGGGTTGTGATTTCTCTCAGCGGTGTCCTCTTCTGCATTACTTTCTTAATTCAATTAATTTAGACATTACCAGGATTGGAATTTTCCAAGACATTGCAAGATTTAAAGGTTTAAATTTAATGCATAGAACATTTATAATTTAAATTGCCAGGTTTAAATTTAATGCATAGAACATTAAAGTTGATGAATAGAATATTAATAATTTAAATTGCCAGGTTTAAATTTAATGCATAGAACATTAAAGTTAATGCATAGAACTTTAATAATTTAAAGTTAACTTTTTGCGTTTAAAGCTAATGCAGGGAACGTTTGATTATATATGTAAAATATTTTAAAATTATAAACATATGATATTTTTTAAATATTATTTTTTATTTGGAAGAAAAGAAGTTATATTTTATGATATTCATAAAGTATTTTGATTTAAATTTATGTAATAGGAATGAAATTTTTTTTTTTTTCCAAATGAAAATATTTTTAATTTTACATTAATTTAATTACTTTATATAATTTAATTTTTTTAATGTTGATAATTAAAAATATTTTACAAGTTAAGTTTTTAATATTTATTTATATTTATCAATCATTTAATTTAAATGGTTATGTTAGTTTAATCTATAGTTATTTTTTAATTTGAGTGAGGTGTAATTTCTTCATGTAGTTGACACAAGGAATCAAAAAATAAAAATAATATTGATTTTATAATTTTGTATGAAGGAAAACTGTAATTTACTTTGTTTTTAGTTAACATGTAAAATTTTATATATATATATATATATATATATATAATTTACTATCAGCGATAAAAGAAAATATTTAAATGTCTATATTAAGTAACATGATTTTATAATTGAGAATTAAAAAATTTATCATAATTTTACTTTCCATTGTGAAAGAGTTGTATAATTTCTATTAATAACAAAAAAATTCAATGTGAGTTATAAATAAAATATTTGAATATACATTTTGAGCAAAATAGTTCAACATATATATATATATATATATATATATAGAGAGAGAGAGAGAGAGAGAGAGAGAGAGAGAGAGAGACTCACTCTCTAATTCAGTGTATGAGGGAGATTTGTAATTCCTTTAATGCCTAATAAAGACTTGACATGTAATTCTGTGTGAGGAGAAAATCTATATCAATAAAGCATGTTTTTCACTTTCCAATATGAGAGGGATGTGTACCTAAAAATACACTGAGTGATTTTAAGACAACAAGGGTTATAAATAAAATATTTCAATAGCCATGTTGAATAAAATATTTCATTGTTAATTATGTATATACTATAGAAAACAAATGAAAATAAAAAATTATTCGAATTCTAAAATCTCAAAAACATGAGCTCTTTTTATGTCCCCCATCGCAATTTATGTATGTACTTCATCATTATGTAGATCTATTGCATGCATCTCATGTGCTTCTATGCGATTCTACAACTGAGATATGTTTCCATTATGGTCTTGTGCATCCACTTCAACATGGTTTGCAAGGTTCTCCATGGTTTATTCTACTTCTTCAGAGAAGTGGAGATCTAAGGTTTGTTATCCTTTCGATTTGTAGACTTGACCCTTTTTCTTTTTTGGGTTCTTTTTTTCTCTGTGGACATGTGTTCTAGAAATTACCTCTTTGGTAGCATATATGACATCAAAATGTCATGTTCTCATAATCTAATTCTTCGTTCCACTGAATGATTTTATGATTCAATTGAATGTGACTAGGTAGACCTTTGCTAAGGTCTATTTCTACACAAATTCTAGCAAAGGAAAATAAACCTTTCTTTGTTCTTTCAAGGTTCATCTTTTTGAATTTTCCAAGAGTTTTTCCAATTTCCTCTAGAACCTTATGGTGCTAGAAAGGGAGGGGTAAATTTGGTAGTCGCACCCATATGCGCATTGTTGAGACCATTTTAGTGGCATCAAAATATGGAAACCAAGGGGTAATGAACAACCCAACTCTTCCGCAAAACCAGGGCCCCTCGTATAAGACTTTCTCCTATTCATCTTGATTTTCAAATTAGACAATAAAAAACATTTAAAGTATAAGTAGATAATAGTTTGGGTCTAGAAAGAAAAGAACCATTGATGTAAAGAATTAGATTTAGGTCGTAAGCCATTGAACCTACATATTACAGTCTTGGATTGAAGAATAGAAAAAGGGTGGTTTACCTCAGGGAGGTTGCCTTCCATAGAAGGTGCTTGTTTCATTTATTCAACAATATAAGGTCCTAGGTTGTTTTGAGGTTGATATATAAGGAAGGAATCCTTTCCTTGCATCACATCCTTGTAGGAGGCTGATCCATTAGATTTCCTGGGTTCCAGAGCTCCTCCATGCATCCTCAGATTCAGGACTATGGTTGAGTTCCTTATGATGCAATACTCTTTAATCTGGAAAGAATCCCTAAGCAACTTCCCTTCATATAAATGACATTGATTTTTTGTAGGGATGCCCCACCAAGTCTCTATGTGTTGCTTTAGGTTGTTGACTGAGTCTGAGATCCCCAACCAGAAAAGGGAGGACTTCCCACTTATATTCTTGATGAGAATCTAGAAAATATTATGCCCCAACTCTTCTTATGGTTCATTTTGCTCAAACTTATTAGTGAGGTTGCGTGCAATTTGAATAAATGTATCCCATTTGTTCATAGACGATATATACTCAGCAGGCCACAACTCCCTCGATGTTGAATGTGCACATGAGTTTGGAATAGAGGCTGTAGGGAAATTGATAAACAACCCTATTGGGCTTGGCCACCGCGTCCGCCTCAAAAGTACCAAAAAAAAACTAGAGAAAATGGTTTTAGGTCCCTTTGTAAGTCTTCAATCCTTGACTTTGGGCACATAACAATCCAAGGTGAATGAGTTTTCTACAGGACTTTGCAACCTTGTTCCCATGTAGACCATGAACAAACAATAATAGTGAGGTAGTTGTTCCACCACAAACGAAAACTTATTCATCCATCTGTTATCACCCATAAGATTGTTGATGCATGCTACTCCAATCCATGGCACACCCTCGCAGCATATCTCAAACCCTTGACCCACGACGATTGATGGGAATCAAATTCATAAGTGCCAAACACTAAATCTCAGTGAAAACTCCATTTTTACACAATTCATAAGCCCTCTTAGTGGTCTTCATAGTTAAATCATTTTATTATTGTATTGGCCAAAACGAAGGAGGTGTGTAATTTATTTCGTGTTCAAAATGGAGTTGAAACATGGTGTTGTGTGTGTGTGAACAACATAAATACATGTTGACACATATAAAAAGTACAAAGGGATCAAATCTCTCAAGGATCAAACCTTTCTTCAAGTTTTGCACTGTAAAAGTGGTTTGGATCTCAATATATTTGATACCTCTAAGTGCTTAATACCTTTCTTCAAACACTTTAAAAGAGGTTTTTGTTTCAATATATTTGATCCCTATGAGCGCTCAATCAATCAAGGGTTGACATGGATCTATTCCAATGTCATTAAAATGACAATAGTTGTGAAGTTCCATTTATTGATAATGATTTAAATTTTGTTACTAAAATAACAATAATTATTATGTTTCATAAATTGAGAATTATAATTTAAATATTTTATTAGTTTTATTGTGCCAAGAGGTTCTTTATAGTCCATTATGGGAGAGAGGTTGTTCCCTAAAGTTACATTTAAAAATAATTAAATAATATCCGCATCAACAAATTAAAAATAGTAATAACAAAAAGATATTTCAATATTAAGCCATAAATAAAATACTTCAATTTCCATCTTAGTTTTACGTCAACTTTATATAAAGATAAAGTAATTGAAAGTAAAAAGTTTATAATTTAGTCTATAACACTTTTTACTTTTTACTTTAATGGAGATATGTAATCCCTTCACTATTTAATATAGAGTTGTATCTAAAATAATGTTGATATTACATTCTAGAATAAAGGAGAACACTGATTCATTGTTTATTTGACATGTGGTATTTAAAAAATTGTATATTGATAATAAAAAAAATAATGTTGTCCATTAAAATGAGATTCAAGATTCATATCCTTCATGGGTCAATCCTCTCTCTCTCTCTCTCTCTCTCTCTCTCTCTCTTTCTATATATATATATATATATATATATATATATATATATATATATTAAAAATTATTGATAAATAAAAAGAAAGATAAAGTGATTGAAACTAAAACAAATAAAACCACATTCTCATTTTCAAATGTGAGGGAGGTGTGTAATTTATTTAATTTTTAATATGGAGTCCATATGTAGCATTTAAAAATTATTAATAACAAAACAAAGTCAATGTGGATTATAAATCAAATATTTCAATACAGTGAAACATTTCAACATCATATGCATGCAACATCTATTATATTTAATGTCCATTTTAAGTAATACCATTTCATATTAACTTTACAAAGAGAAAGATAAAGTGATTTAAATTTTAAAAAATGTCAATATTTGACTTTCAATTGTGAGAAAGATATGCAATTTATTTAATTTTTAATATGGAGTTAATATGTAGCATTTAAAAATTATTAATAACAAAAAAAGGTCAATGTGAGTTATAAAAAATATTTCAACATCATTATGTGTGTGCACACACATATATATATAAAGATCCTTCATAATGGGATCTATAATTAAATATATAGTAATAACAAAAAAGGGACAAAGTGGGTCATAAATAAAATATTTCAATGGCCATGTTGAGTAATATATATTTCCATCTCAACTCTGTATATATTATATAAAACAAATGAAAATAAAAAAATTCTTATGGTGAAAACATTTTATAAATGTATCATTGTGTGTGTATATTTTAATTTTTTTGTTTTTTTGTAAGCTTGGTGGGACTACATCTTCATTGTGTCCAATATATCACTCATCACTCGGGCAGGTAATTGAACCAACAACTTCACATCAAAGATTTCCTTAACATAGCACCCCATCACCATCTATCCAAGACCCATCGACAATCTATATTTTAAATTTTTAATTAATATGATCTATTATTTTTTTAGTTGTTTTAAACCCTTTTTTAATATATATTTGTTTAATCTTATCTTTATTATTATTATTATTATTATTTTTGGGTGAATTAAGATTTCTAGTAGTAACTAAAAGTTACATAAAGCATTGTTTATTTTTGTTAATAACATGTCGCTGTGAAACCAAACCCCTCACAAAACATAATTTTTTCTAAACCAAAAAGTTAATACCAACATAAACAAAAAAAAAACTGTAAATGTGTAAAGGCTTTAGAAGATCTTATTATGTGTTTAATCTAGAAGTGTTGACTTTAAAATCCTTATTAAGAAGATGGCTAAAAACAAAACGGGCGTGGCCATCATCTATAGCCCATGCAAACACATCTTCTACCACCTTTGAATCTAATAAAAATTGGTGGTCCCCTCTTAAATTAGTTTTGACCTCTTTTATATGAGCTCTAAGTTGTAGGGGAATTTTCTATCTATATAGTTTAGCTTAGGTATTCACACACAAATGAGCCCATGTCCCTCCCTACGAGCTCCTATCTCCACTGTGGCATAAAGTTTAATAATGAAACCTAGGTCTAAACCACCAAGGAAGAAAGAGGTTAAGAGTAACGAGTGATTATGGAGGGAGAGTGAAGAGAGAAAAGATGAGAACCCACCAAGAAAAAGTAGTTTGGGAGGAAAAAAACTTTCCAACAAATCTCTAGGATTGTGAAAGAACTAACACCAAGTCTTAGAGAAGTAATTGCTGGTGGTAGAGAACATTAGCCAAAGAAATATCATAAAATCTTATAAAATTACTAAACAATGAAACATACCATTATTTTTCCTTTTTATTCATATAAAATATTTCAAATTTTGCCTCTTATTTCAATTTTATACTTAATATTTTTTCTTTTTAAATTATATATATATATATATATATATATATATATATATATATATATAGATAGATATATATATATATATATAGATAGATATAGATATAAAATTTTCATTCAGCTTCATCCTCAACTCTAACTCACTAAGTGGTTCTCAGCCCTAAGGAAAGCACTTAGTGGTGGTCACACTACTCCACGTAGTCATTTTGTATAACACCATCCTCAAACCTGAATCACTAAATGGTTCTTAGCCCCAAGGAAAGAAATTAGTGGTGGTCACATTGTTCCACGTAGTATTTTTGAATAGCTCCTAATAGATTCATCATGCTCACCTCCCAGTGAGCATAGGCATATTTCTTCTCCTACCAACTACTCACCTTTACGGGACCAGGAAACCCCGATTCCAGGTACTTTTCATGTCCAAAGGATTTAGTGCGTGGGAACCTATTAGTCACTCACTCTTTTGGGCCTAGGAAACCCCCATTCTAGGCAGTCTCCCTATCCAAGCTCTTTACTACATAGGCCCCTGTCAATCACTCACCCTTCAGACCTAGGAATCCCCCATTTATGGCAGTCTACTTGTCCAAGGGATTTCTTGTGTGGGGTAGTCATTAGAGTGTTATAGCCCAGTAGCTATTTGTCATGTTCTAATGAAATGTGCATAGATTCTTAATGCCAAGTAACAATCTAACATAATCCCTGCACTATGCATGGAGTCATATAGTTAAGGTCTCAGTTATGAATTGCTCCCATGAAGTAAATAAAGTGCCATATGTTGAAATTCCTTCCTATAAATATTCTTCCCAAGCTCCCACCTCCATCATGCCACCTGTGTCGCAACATTTAATTTATTTCATGAGATACAGTCAAAATTTCAAACCAGAAAGTTTAATTTCTCAATCCTTGCTTCATCCAAAAGGATAATATCATAATTATGATACTTTAATCATGTTGTTGGCTCCTATGCAGCTGGTGATAATATATCATGTGGCTTTGAATTCCCATCATTTCGACACTTTTCGTGCAACCTGATCTTTGAATTAGCTAACACTTGTCAATGTTCATACATACATATATAATAAACATAAAATTACAAAGCCCGAAGTGACTTCGGAATCGTTACATCCATAACAATTCAATCACTTTGGTTTAGATAAGTTGAAATGGTACTATACAAGTGTATCGCATTTGTTTTGAGAATTTCATAATGTAATTAAGAATTCATTCAAATAGACTACTAATTTAGGACCAATAAATTCATGTCTCTCAATTCATTAATACTTTAATTCACCATTTCAATCAATACACATTGCAAATTTCATTGCAATATTTCATACCAAAGGTTCCCCACCTTCATCATTCCACTTGTCGATATACATGCAATCATACACAATTTGGAAACAACATATTTTCAATTTTAGCTAAAGTATTTCCTACCAAACTCCTTCATTTTTGCCTCTTTACCTAGGATCACCACTATCTTCATTTACTTGGTTATTATTCCCTACATTTTCAGTTGAAAAGTTTTGAAGCATCCAACTAGCATATGATATTCATTAGGGGAATTTTGAGGTCTAAAATGGGCCTCCTAAGAAAAATGTACAATCAAAGTAAACTTTATAAGAAACAATAGGATTCAAGATGATGATGTCAACCATGGGGGATGATTCACCATTTTTGGAGTAAAAAAGTAAAAATATAAAAAAATAATAAAATAATAAAACTACTTTTTCAACTTGTATTTTTAACTTATCTCCCTAAGATTTTACTCAAATTTCGAGTGAGGGTACTCATTGGATGCAAAATTTAATTCTTCATCCAAGGAGTACCCAGGTTGCATACTTTTAATGGACCCTACTACATGAAAAATGAGAAATATATGAAAAAGAAAGTGATTGCAATCATGTTTTTCATGTATTTCTCATTTTTCATGTAGCAAGGTCCATCGAAAGTATGCAACATGGGTACTCCTTGGACGAGGAATCAAATTTTACAACCAATGAGTGTTTCCACTTGAAATTTGAGTAAACCCATATGGAGATAAGTTAAAAATAGGAGTTGAAAAAATAGTTTTTTATTTTTTCCCTCTAAAATTTGATGATGTAATGTAATCTTATTTTATTATTTCCACTATTATTTTATAATTTACTTAGGAGGCCCATTTTAGACCTCAAAACTCCCCTAATGCCTATTGTTTGCAATGCTTAATAGTACCTGAAATGGACTTAACATCACACACATTTGCCATAATTTCATTAACTTAGCTATTTATGGATTTCAATGAAAGATTCATAAAGGCATTTTCATTTTCATTCACTTCCAGCATGTCTTCATCAATGCTAACCACATGTTGCCAATTTTATTATTTTCATTCATGGATAAAACGAAAGTCAGAAGCATCAATATAAATAAATTAGCAATTGTAGTTAACAACAATAGGTCACTTTGCACACAAGCCCAATGGATATTCCATGTGGCATAGAATCCGTTAAATAACTTCACTATGCTACCCACAACATGGAAAATAAAAATTCCATTTTCATACCATTCACACAATGATCATATTTTAAGGATTAACCACTTATCTTACTATTATGATGGTTCTCAACCAATGACCTTTCGAACCAAAATGTATCATTATACCTTCATTGCATTTTCTCTTATTCATAAAATAAAGAATGCATATAACACCCATGCACAATTTCAATTAAGAGAACTCCCTTCTTATGTCATTTTCATGGTTGTTATATTGCTCCCTGTTATGTTCAAGTAGACTCATCCAGGTCCATTTTAGTTGTTCTGTCATATTCTTCTACCCTATGACTTCCATTTATCTTATGCATTAGGGCTAACAAATATCTTTCAATTCTAGTTGAGTTCTACCTCAGCTCTTATCCATGGCTCCTCTTATTTCCTTTCCCCACACTCAACAACCACCAAGACCAAAACATAAAGACAATAATAAATAAGAGGAAAGGAAAATTAAAAATATCACAACAGCAACCTAATAACAACACAAACAACATGGCCATGCTTAAGGTCAACAGTAAAAAAAATAATCAAAATATAAAGCCAATCAATAAAATACAACACATATAAAATATTTATTAATCCACAACAACTCAGTCCCATGAGTTTTGGTGTTTAGTGTGTCCCTCACCACCACCACACACACAAAATCAGATTGAGTCTTTTCCAAGTTTTTATGGCAACCTTAAAATTATAACATCCCTTGAAATAGCTTCTAAAGGGACCTACTCTTTCAGGGGAACTTCCCCTTTCTTGTTAATCATGGACTTGGTCCATGCTATGTTGTACCATACCACTATCCATGCTTTTAATTCTTCTTTCAATTGATTCTTCTTATGTGTTGTCACACACACCCAATTGTTAGTTATATCAACATGAAAAAATGTGTTGTTACCTTACCATGCTAATACCAAGCACATTACTTTGTAGCCATTAACACATCTAGAAGCCATGTCAGTCACATTTTCCAAAGATTAGGAATACATATCAACATTCTTTATAACCATGTTTTTACAAGATTGGAAATCAACCTTTTACAAAGACAATCATCATCAAATTTTGAAATTGGCCTTTTACCAAGGTTAGTAGCCATGACATAATCTGCGATCAGTATAATCATCATCCATAATGCTACAAATAGTACCCACATGCACTCATGTTCATATCAGTTGTCTCAACACATATGTATTAGTACAGTTGTCGTAAAACATGATCATTCCTTCATGTAATCTCATAAGCACATACTCATATCATGCACTTGATTAAGCATTCCATCAATACTTTGAGTGTGCATAAAGTTAAAGAATCATAATCAATAATTTTTAGACCAACCATATGGAGAATACCACTTGTTGTTAGCAAACCTCATATTAATGTACTCGCCACATTGTCACAACATGCATATCAATAAGCATATGTGTCACCTTTTCCAAGTTGTTAAGCATAGGTATCACCTTTGCCAGGTTGTCATCAACACCTTATTTTCCATAGCTTTGGTTCCCCAACACTACAGGCAACACTTTCATTGGCTTCCCAATTGTGTTTTCAACCTGCTCCTAATTACATGTTTATCATTAACTACTATTAGTCTTCTGAATCATGTTATGATAATAAAGTACTCGGATTCTTTAAGCCTGCACATCCATTATTGTACGCAACCAACATACCTTCATATTTCTAACATATCATTATTTAATATTTATTTTATGAACATGTATCTTTAAATGCTTTCATCTCTTGCATTTTATCATGCTTATGCTATTATTTATCAAATTATGACAAGTTCTCAGAAAATCTATGAAAAGTTTAAACTAGCAAGAAACAAGTTAAGAGATTCCCCCATAATTTTGGCTACATCATTCAGTAATGAACTTTTGTAATATTGTTGGGCCTCTCTAGGGAATATGTTTACCATTTTTCAAGTTTATATTGTTTTATCATCTCAAGTCAACCTTGAAGTAACATTAGTGTTTTTGTATATACAAAAAAATAATTTCACATAAACACATATGCATGTAGTACAACATCACCAACAAAATTCAACAAACAACAAACACCCGCACCCAACAAACAATCATTAATTTAAAATAACACAGATTTCCAAATTTTAATCTCCAAAGGTTCAACATATCACCTTTACTTTTCATTTCACTTATCTTAGATCCTATCTAGTCCAAGTGTTGAACCTAGAAGATATGGTACCACTTTTCAACATACCTAGTTCTCTCAATGAATTACAGAGGTTACGGGGTACCCAATTTTATTATTTTTCCTTTTATTCACATGAAAATAAGCTTTGATACCATTTTTTCACATACCCCTACTAAATTTATCCTAATCACACTTGCAAAACCTAATTTTCATCTCTGGTGCATTTTATCAGACACTTTACATGTAAAACATTATTCAAATACTTTGTACACAATCAATTAAGTAGTATTTTTCATGTATACATTTTGTCAAACATCTTGTATGAAATCAAAATAAAAACCTTGCTCTATTTCTTCTTGTAACATACTAACTGAAATATACGACTTAATCATGCAACTTTAGATTTTTGTCTTTGATCCAAGCGGATAGTGGTGGCCACTTTCCTATTCCACTTTGACCCCAACATTGTTTCTTATTAGTTTCCTACATTTCAACATAGTTTTCTATTTCAACAATTTTTCATTTTTGGTAGTTTTTTCAAGTTGTAAACTTCCAGAGCCATTTTGAGTCTTTAAATGGCCTCTTTTGTGGAAACAGGAAAACATAACTTAGAGATTGATGTTCGTAATCAAAAGTTTTTTCCCTTGGATAACAATTTATAATGGGCTATCATGTGCATCAAATGAAGATCATATGCCAAAGTTACGACTCTGAGAAGTTGGCATTCCAACTAACTCCATCAGGGCCTGTTAACACCATAAAATGGTACATATGTTTTCACAATCCAGAAGAAGCTAAAAGACGTCAAACAAAATGCACAAGTAAATATTTTCCAACTGAAGACATCATGAATTTTAAAAAATTTAATTTCTCCTAAGGTCCAAAGTTTATAAGGTTAAAAAATTGAGGATGTTGCGACTATTTCTTCGATAGCCACACGAATTTTCATCAAAATTCATGTGGTCGAAGAAATGGATGACTCAGTGAACTTGGGGCCACTTCACACACTTGGAGGTGATTCCCTGACAGGATCACAATCCAAGAGAGTTGAATTCAAGTCACCCTAAAGATATGCAACCCTCAATTGAATCATCTTGTCCTACTCATGGGCCATTGTCATGCATGAACCAAGAGAGGGAAGATGGATTCAAAAATTCTATATAAATAGGCCATGGGAGAACCAAAATATGAGACATTGCTATGCTGGCCAAATTTCTATCATAGAAAACGAAAATTCCATTTTTTAAGCCAAATAAAGTAAGAGCACTAGCATGTTGGCCATATTGCTTCTAAGAAATCAATCATCTTAGTGAGAGGAGAAGAGTCAACTATTGGAGAGTCTTCATACTTCTTTAGAGAGAGGAGAATCTTGCAAAGAGACTGAGTAAAATAACCCCCTTGTTGAGGATTTTTGAGCACCAAAGCTCAAAGAATTATCTTCAAGTGTTTAAGATTCATCTATCGTATTCAACTTCTACTACCAAAAATCAATAAAGGGAGATTTTTCCATTATTTTGTTGACTTGTTTTCTCCATTGAACATTGTTTTTTGTATTTATCTCTTTGTTTTAGTTTATGTTTGTATATGCATTGTTTTCACTATTTGCAATTCTTTGTTTATCTAAGTTTGTTCACTAACAACACCAACTATGTCTATGATTCTTTACAGGGAACAAGCCACTTCTAAGGAGGTGTATTTTTGTACACCATTGCCACAAAAACACTACCACAGGAATGGCGACCATACTGTTGTCTTTTCTTCAATATCAAGGTTGTGTTTGTAGGATCTTCTCTCTACATAACCACTCTACAAGGCACTCAACATCTCTTTGGAATTTTTGCAAGACCTATGGGACCTACACTGAGCCCAAGGAATTGATTTTTCATTTTATTTTCTTGCCCATGCGACTTTGTCTTTGAGAGATGCGCGCACATGTATGCATCTGGCTAAACCTTTGCGATTGCTAGAAAGACAAAAAGAGCCTTGTATTTTCTCTTTTCTTAGGTGATTGGAAGCCTTTAGTGAATTTCCTTCAACTCTACATTTGTTATTATCATTCTAGTTTGCATGTTTTCTTTACTAACCTCAATTAGGGGAGAAATTGGAGTATTTTTTTCATTTATATTTGCAAAAAACACATAGATTAATTAGGGAGAAAAGTAAGTTGCCAACTTCCACATATGTTTTTCAAACTATTTTTCTAAAGTTTTCTGCAAATCACATAGCTTAATTAGTAAAGGAGTAAGTGGCCCATCATCCAAAAATATTACTACCAACCAGAGCATTCATTTTTTCATTTTTGAGGCTAGGAACAAGTGTTATTACAGAAAGTAAGTAATATTTTCTTCCCTTACATCTCTTAGATGAACCTGGGTTTGCAGATAAAAAATTTCTTAAAGTATTTTAATTTCCATATTCCTTGTCAAAATTCAAATAGTTTAATAGGAAAAGAGTAAGTGGCCCATTATCCACACCATATTATTTTTCAATTCAAGGAAAAATAAACACTTAGTGTAATTAGAAGGAAATTGTAAAGGATCACCAAATAGTTTCATCTTACCAGACTTCGTATGTTAACTTGCATCACACACTAAGATTTTATAGGATTTGTACTAGAAGGCATCCATTTTTAGGAGACTTGGGTACTTAGTTTATTTTTTCTTTCAAAATCACTCCCTAAGTGAATTAAGACTCCTTAAAAACAACCATAAATTGAAGCAACTAAGTTTCCCCATAGGCACCACCAAAATATTTATAGTTCAGGTTAGGAACATTAGGGGTAGACATCCCATAAACCACCAATATCATGTTACATCTTTGAAACATATTTGTTGACTTTATAGGGAGCTTAATATCCCTCAATCATCCCATGAAAAATATTACTCGAGCATGGCAGAGACCCGATTCAAAGGGGGTTCATCTTAGGTCCAGTCCATGCGATACTATTTGGGTTTACCCGACCCGTCTAGTGCTCAGTATTGGTAACTGACTACCAAGAATCTAAAGACTCAAATGCTCACGTGGGATGAAGTTACTTTGGTGGAAAAAATATATAGAATCCTTTCCCTATAGGTCACTGTGCGACTAGCACTTGAGCCTCATTTCCATTACCTTGGTTGATTCTGCAACTACTAGAAGGCTTTGCCAGTTCTTTCGAGACATTGCCCCATGACCCATCATAATATATCTCTGCAAGGAACAATTACTTTGAGAGTGGCAAGGAATATCAGGTCTGCAGAGGATTTTTTTATCATGCGCAACAAACAAAAACCATTTTTTGTTTGATTGATAACATAACTTAATTGTAAAAGGAAAATATATATATATATATATATATATATATATATATATATATATTTTTTATTATTATTATTATTATTATTTTTTATGTATGTGATTTTATTGCATTGATATTTATCTCCTCCCATCACCATACATAAAGTAGAACACACTCTAATCAACACCATAAGGGACTCCATGAATCCCCTTGGATCTAGACGTTTCTTGAAAACTCCCCCCGTTACCGAGACGTGTGCCAGGACTCTCGCCATTTAGGCATAGAGTACGTCATGCAACCACCATTATAGGATATTCCTTTATTGGTGCATATTTTCGTGGGACACCTCCCCATCAAAGAACACCCTTCACCACCTCGCAAGGGTCCCATGTGCAACCCCTTTGGGGAGCCCACACACCACTCCTTCAAACAGTCTGCAAGACACCCATTGAGGTAGTTCTCCTGAAACTTCTCCACATAAGACCTCATTACATATAGGTATCCAAAACCATTTTGTGATGGCAGATAACTCACAAATCCTATTCTTAGCTTCTTTAAACCTATCGAATTTAAGTAAGCTAACCAATGACCTAATCACTCATGGCCAGAATTGGCCAGCTATGCCCACCAAGCTCCCTTCAGGCATTCCAAAGTTCAAAGGGAAACATGGAGATGACCTAGGAAACCATGTCATGAATTTTCACTTGTGGTGTTCATCTAATAGTATCAAAGATGATACTATTTGATTACGACTATTTCAACACACCCTTACCAGGCTTACAATGAAATGGTACATTGAACAACCTTTTGCGTCACATGGAAAATTTAGCTCCCTAGTTATGATTTTCCTCACTTTTTCGAGCTCCCATCTCATCATGATTCAATCCTGGAACTCCTCACCCACTTAAAACAAACACCTGCTTCCCACATATCAAATCATATACATGAATGGTGGAATTGTCATTTCTTGTGTAAAGCACAGTTTGAAGACAATGTCCTCCTCAACTTGGTTTTGAGATCTCTCACATTGAAATTTCAAAAAACATGGAAAATTCATCCCTTCATAACGAGGAAGAAACCATTAGAAATTCTAAAAATTATAGTTTATATATACCAAGTTTGGATACATCTATCATGTGCTTCTAAACACCCTGTGCCTGCAAACTTATATAGAGACACCAAACACATCCAATGATGTTTATGGATTGATTGGGTCCTTAACCCAAAACAAACTCAACAACACCTACCAGTACCCTAGATACTCATTCAATGGCCAAGAATTTGATGCTATGAAAAACACACCACCATTTCAGCATACATGATACTACCCCGGTCAACCCACACCAATGCAAAATATGGTTAGTAGGGTTAACCAATATCAGCCCCCTCATGGAGGCTCATATCTTCCCCCACAGGGAAACTAGTATGCCTCTAAGAATACATATGTAATTTCATCTTCCCATAACACATATATCGATTAGGGAAAAGGAACCTATATTCTCCTTTCCCCACACAAAAATAGAAAAACCCACCAACAAAAAATAATGCAAGCATTAATCTAATGCAACCTTCTCTCACTCAATAGAAACAGTCATAGGATCAACTAAACCTAGCTAACCCGCCTAATATCGATAAGAAAAAACAAAGAGAAAACCAAGGGGAGAACCCGAACAGGGGGGTAACAACCACCAACAACCCTCATGGGCACTCGTAAGGGGTAATCCTAACTAGAATTAGAACCTGAGATCGACCAACAATAACCCACAAAAGAAAAACAAGAATAAAAGTCTAGGGATTAATCATTCCTATGCTATTTGTGGGGAATACGGTCATTATACCCATCATTGTCCTCAACTCCATGAGTTAAAAAAGATACAGGACAATAGGCAGCAAGGAGGTCAATAAAATGCAATAATGTGAGACCATTTCCACCATTAGGGAGTTGTTAACACTCAACAAAAATCATCCCACCCACATCTTCCTGGAGGGAACCCCCATAACAATTATAACCATGACATTTTCATGACAGGAGAAGATATCCTCATGCAAAGGCAAAATAGAAGTTATGAAGCTCCCCGAGATATCAAACCTTTCACCTCAACCACAAAAATTCCTATAGGATTATTGACCATTCCTCGACTTCCTATAGAACCTATGCCAAATATTGTTAAAGGAAATTTACGGCACGCAGGACATAACTCAAACATTTCACATAGGTACAACATAGTCGATGACTTAGCACAATCACCATTAGCTATGTCAGCATTAGACGTCCTACAGACATGCCCAGACCAATGGAAAGCCTTACTCTTTGCTCTAGGCGCAATTGACCTAGCTGATTCTTGACTAATGGTATTCAACTTGGATAAACCTACTTGACGACTACCATCAGCCATTTCTTTCTAAATTCTAGTCTGAATCCAAAACATCACCATCCATCATTGCATTATTGATGAATTGGCATCCACATGTACAATGTCCAAATATGTTTGGTAGAAACAAGGATCCCCCAAACTCAAGCCTTTTGACATCACACTTAGAGCATACGACATGTTCTCTTCATCTCTCGTAGACCTATACCCTAGCATGCTAGTACAACTGGCCGACAAAACCATGCTAATAGATATCGAAGTACTAGATGCCCAATTGGATTACAATATCCTACTGGGATGAATTTACATGTACGAGATGTTAGTAGTCACCTCATCTGTGTCCAGGGTAATGGTGTTCCCCCATGATGGAAAAATCATTCCAATATATCAACTCACATATTATGAGAAGAAGAAATTACTTGCACCCGACAATGTGATACCTTTAGTTTCGTCTTTTCACAAATGGATCACCACTTACACTAAACTCAGCCCTGGCCAATTTAAGTTGTCAACAATCCTAGGGACATTTCTAGGAGACCCTCCAATGATAGAGGAAATTTCTCCAACCATAAGAGCACTAGTGTGCATGGTGACTTCATCAAACACCCCCCAAGGTCAAGAACCAGTTTCGGATACTAACAACAATGTTGTTACCAATATGACTTTCTTACCAAATTCCTTCACTCATGCACCCTTTTTATGCCCTCCGCCTGGTTTTGTCTTGCACCAAGTCATAGCAACACTCACATTGCCAAATATGGCTCTCAAGATACCAATATGGTATCTGGTCCCAATGACCATGTCAAATATCCAAGAAATACCTTGACAAATAGTCTCCCTGTACCTCCACCACAACTCATGAACTTGTTGCACCGACACTAGTCAGGGCCGGTAGGAAGTTCAAAAAAAAGGTAAAAGAGGGGAGACATAAAAATCCTCCAGGGCACTGCAAGCATGTGCTTTGTGTGAAGAAGTTGGGAACCCTACTAACATATGCCCCGAGTTAGATGAGTTAAAATCTCTTATGCATGCTTCAAAAATGTTGGTAACTCCAACTCCACCAAACTGAGCAAAGGCTATGCCATTGTGTAATAAATTATTGCATACTAATCATGGATGCACTATATGTGCAGAATATGGGCACCACACTCATCATTGCCCTCAAATCCCTCAATAACGAGAGATGCTAAGCACACTCATTCAAGGCAATATTAATGAACCATTAGCACCAACCAAACCCCAAGTTGATGATGGATGAAAAACCAGCTTCTACAATCGAGAGGAATCAACTTCATGCTCTTACTTTTTGAAAATAGCAACAAGAAATGATAAAAATAGAATCCAGAAATTCCAGTTTAATTTTTCCTTGAATTAAACTGATAATTAAAATCAAATTTTATTCTCATGGCAACTTGTAATAGTTAACTAGAGTGAGTTGACTTAGTTAACTTAGGAATTTCGAGTTAAAAGTCTTTATAAAGTCATATATATGTCCTCTCTATATTATAGGGGTCCAAGATGAGTTAAGTATGAGTTGTAATTAGTTAACTTAGTTTACTGAGTTAAGTCCAATTAAATTAGTTCCAAACTGTTTGAGGAACTAATAGTGAGTTAACAGTCAATTGGTGCACTAATACATTAACTAGTGCTATTCTAGTTAACTGAAGATTCCCTCATCAGAAACTCATGCATGTTGATTCTGAGAAATACCTAGTTGAGACTAGAGTGTAGGGATAGTGTACTATTTGTTGTATAATTTTCTATGTTGTACAGATGGTGCATGCAATTAGGAACTGAACCTAGAGGGGATTGCATAGTTTTGGATGCACTAATTTTCCTTTAAGATGGGCTAATCAACCATAGGAATTGCACAATGAAATAGGGACTTGGAGAGCAGAAGAATTGGCTAAGTGTTGGCCAAGAGTTTGCTTGTGAGTTGGAGATTGATTTTACTGAGTGTTGGGATTTTTCTTATGAGAAAAAGCATTGTAATCTCATCTTGATTTTCTGATTTAATGCAATACAAATAGTGGGGTTTTGAGTTGTGACCTTCCTCGGATATTTATTGTGTTATGTGCCATTGATGTTCTTCCTCTTGTCGATTTTTTTTTTTCTCAATCTTTGTGTGCTTTCATTGTAAAGAGTAGAAGTAGATTCTTATCTCTTGTTTTAGTAGATTACATGAGCTTGTGAATCTACCGGAAATTGTACATGGTATCTGAGTTGAGAATAGTATACTAGATGAGATTTCAAAGTTTTGAGTTTTGGGTTACACATGAAATTCAAATTTGCAATACATACTTCAGGATCGACAGATGGCGTTCTACGGTTTGTGGCTTGAGTATGCCTTGGATGATAGCTCAAATTATATAGCCTGGAAGGACAAGATGGAGATTGTGTTGAAGGATAATGGCTTGAAGGAATTCATTGATTAGGAAATTCCTAAGCCACCAACATCAGATGCTTAGAATCTAGCCGAATGGAAGAAGTGTGAGGCAAGGGTGAGGCAGATAATCCTTGAGAGAGTTCGAGACTACGTTGTCTTGAGTCTCCATGGAAAGGAAACTCTGCATGTTATGTGGAAAGCATTGAAGGACCTTTTCCAGAATAGCAATGACCAAAGGAAGTTGGCACTGAAAGATAAAGTTCGAAAAATAAAGATGGAGTTTGGCGACTCAATTCCAAATTACATGACCAAGTTCACTCAATGTCATGATGAACTTAAATGTGTTAGAATCATGGTTGCCGAGGATGATATGGTGAGTCTTTCTCTTCTAGGACTTCCAAAGATTTGGCATAGTTATCAGGAATTTGTCAATGGTTTGGAGAAGCTACTAGATTTGGAATGGCTGTGGTCGGATGTGATGCAGGAGGAGATCAGGAGGAACACCATAGTTGAGACCTTTTCCAAGGAAGTGGAAGATGATTTTTCCTTAGCGAGTAAGGCAAAGAAGGTCAAGGGAAAGATGTACCAAGGTGAGGAGGCAAAAAATAATATGGAGTTAACAAAAGTCAAGTGTTTTCACTGTCACGAGCATGGGCACTATGCCAAGAACTGCCCACAGAAGAAAGCAAACAAGAAGGAGCCGATAGTAGCAACAGCAGGTGAAGCTCTAGCTTCACAATTCAAACCTGATTTCACTCTCATTACATTCATGGCTGGTACTTCCATGGGAGGCGTGTGGTATCTTGACAGTGGTGCCTCATTCCATATGATGGGGAATAGAGATTTATTTAGTGATTTTGAGGAGAAAGACCTCAAGCAGAGAATAGAGTTTGGAGATGACGAGAGGTATAGAGCTACTGGGATAGGTATGATTACCTTTTAGAGGGAGTTTGGCTCCCCTCTCAAGATCACAAATGTGATGTATGTTCTAGGACTAAAGAAGAATCTCGTTTCAGTTGTAGTATTGGAAGACCATGGCTATGATGTTGTTTTTAGTAAGGGAAAGGATTTCCTTAGACACATCACCACAAGGCAGGTGAAACAGATTCGTGCACGGGTCAAGAAATTTTATGCACCTGAGGTACAAGATGTATGTAAAGCCTTGAGGAGCAAGGCAAAGGTTAGGGACTTGGTGGTTGAGAGGGAGAGTAAATTACCTCTCAACATGCAGCCCCAGAAGAAGCCTCTAAAGAAGCTTCAAGAAGTTGTGTAGCAACCACATCTAGAGAAGTTGTGAGGAGACCGAGTGGAGAGATCCACTCAATTAGAGAAGAAGCAGTCTCAGAATTAGTGTCAGACAATTTTGGAGTAGCCACAGTTGGAGAACTTAAGAGGAGATCGAGTGGAGGCATCCACTCATGCAAAGACCTCCAGTAGGGGGAAATTTTGAGCCAAATGAGGAGAGGGATCACATCCTGTCATACCTCTAGTTGTGAGGTGGGGCGATGTGAAGTGACAGTCCCAAGAGGGATGAAGTTGGGTAGTGTCCATTGAGTGGTTTTATCTCATGGATTGAACCTTTCTATAGGAGCCCAAAGCACATAGTAGCGGGAGGAATCAATGAGATTGATGAAGTCATAGATTAGAGTGACAAAGGCTAGAGCAGTCAAATCCTAAAGAAGGGCAGAGAAGGGTTGACAGTAGTGCAGAAAGGCAAATTAAATAGAAGCACATAGTTTTTAGTCTATAGAAGCAATAATAGTTAGAGACATTGATGACATAGGTGTCATTCTGATTCAGGTTGGATTTTTTTTTTTTTTTTGTAGTTGTTGTAGCAACAACACTAGAGAGAAGTCTTGCATGCAAAACATTCCAAAGGTTCAGGATCAGGATCCAGTTGAATTCCTTTCTTCTTGAGAGGGAGTGTTGAAAATAGCAACAAGAAATGATAAAAATAGAATCCAGAAATTCCAGTTTAATTTGTCCTTGAATTAAACTGAGAATTAAAATCAAATTTTATTCTCATAGCAACTTGTAATAGTTAACTAGAGTGATTTGACTTAGTTAACCTAGGAATTTTGAGCTAGAAGTCTTTCTAAAGTCATGTATATGTTCTCCCTATATTATATGGGTACAGAATGAGTTAAGTATGAGTTGTAATTAGTTAACTCATTTTATTAAGTTAAGTTTAGTTAAACTAGTTCCAAACTATTTGAGGAACTAATAGTGAGTTAACAATCAATTGGTGCACTAATGCATTAACTAGTGCTACTCTAGTTAACTAAATATTCCCTCATCAAAAACTCATGCATATCAATTCTGAGAAAGACCCAGTTGATATTAGAGTGCAAGGACAATGTACTATTTGTTGTATAATTTTTTGAGTTGTACAGATGGTGCATGCAATCAGGAACTGAACCTGGAAGGGATTGCATAGTTTTGGGTGCACTAATTTCCCTTTAAGATGGGCTAATCAACCATAGGAATTTCACAAGGAAATAGGGACTTGGAGAGTAGGAGAATTGTCTAAGTGTTGGCCAAGAGTTTTCTTGTGAGTTGGAGATTGATTTTACTAAGTGCTAGGATTGTTCTTATGAGATCAAGCATTGTAAACTCATCTTGATTCTTTGATTTAATGCAATACATATAGTGGGGTTTTGAGTTGTATGTGCCATTGATGTTTTTCCTCTTGTCAATTATTGTTTTTCTCAATCTTTATGTGCTTCCGCTATAAAGAGTAGAAGTAGATTCTTATCTCTTGTTTTAGTAGATTACATGAGCTTGTGAATCTATAGGAAATTCTACATTACCCCTCTCAAACACCCACCCATAGCATAGGGCAGAAACTTGAACAAGCAACCCCCCTCCTGCATTTCCATGCGTGTTATGCAATGAACCAAACCATTTGGTTAACTAATGCCATGAATTATGGGAATTTATCCAACACTATCCAGTGCCCCAGGTTGCTCAAAGAAGCAGACCTAGGTGCAAGTTCCATACATGCAATATCTGTGCAGGAAACCATCATATGCCAAGGTGCCTCCACCTTCCCAGGTTCCTTGAATCATTGAGTTTCATGCATTGATTCATGGCCAAAAACTCTCATTTACTAGACTCTGATACCGAGTTTGTAGAGCCCATCCCCCCAACACGAGAAGGTCGACCCTTAGACATCTTATATATGTTTTATTAGAGACAACCGCCAATAGTTTAGGAAGGCCCCCATCACTACATCTCCCCCCACCACCATCAATCTAGATCAGGAAAATAACTATCTAAAGATGTCTGGCAAAAAATACCACCCCTCACATGTGCCTTATGTGATAAACCCAACCATTTGGTAAATCGATGCCATGAGTCGAGTAATCTTAATGACATATTTCACTTAGCAGTCCAAATTCCACAAATCCATCTATAATGAAGAGAAAATCACATAATATGAAGAATTTCCAGTACCTTCCACGTTTTCATGCAGCAAGAGTAGCAGTGAGGCAAACTCACACCAGGAATTCACATCACGCTAATACTAAGATCCAAATATGGCTACCGCCACACAATGTCCCCACCTCATGATGCCAACCAGGCATCAACGTCTCATACTATGAGGAGTACCACCACCACACTATCTCTTTGGTTAGTTCTCATTCGATGTGTAGTATCTATACCAATACCTTTAATAGCAATGAGACATATCATATATTACAAACATTTTGGAAACCTAGGATTTCGTGTCCAACTCCTATTGAGGAAGCTAAATTTTCCCCTTGTACACCAACAAGAATGCAAGAACTTCCTCCCATGTGACATCAACCCACCAAAACTAAATTTATACTACGACCTAATGCTGACAACACGCAACACCATATACAATTCATTTTCTCATCCATAGGAACCATGATTCATTTTGTCTGCTGATCATTTTTCAGTGTTGAGACCGGAAAATCCACCTCACCAGTGGTAACACCCCTGACGGTGCAGAACCATCCCATATGCGCTTTTTCAACCTCACTTGGTTCTATGGAATCTACCAACGAATGATATTATTGCTTGTCAACCAACACAACCAGGTCTGAATCCCAACTTCAAGACTTTGCGCAAACCAAGTCAACACTAGAGAATATTTTTCACTCAGATGAAGATATTCTAGAACCCATAATGAAACTTGAATTTCCTTAGGATTCCATACACCATCGTTCATATTTTCTACCTGAAAGAACATTTGTACCCACCAGTGCACCAACCCACGATATCTGTGCCATTGAATCAAAAGATTTCCTCCCACCAGGAAAGGTTGATTGGTTCAAAAATCCCATCCCAGCACTTGATGCATTTGAGGATGGGAACATGTCAAATTTTCACCTACCATCAAGGTAAATATTTCAAACAAACCTAGAGAAGTCAAAGAGATCTCCTTGGGGGAAGCATGTTGTCTAGAAGAAATAACCGGATACACATCCTTGTTCCAAGAATACAGGGATATTTTTGTGTGGGATTACTTTGAGATGCCAGGCATTAGTCCTACCATAGTAGAAAATCATATTGACATGTGGTCTAATGCCCATCCCATCAGGAAGAAACAACATTAGTTACATCCTTCCAAGGCAGAAAAAATCAAACAAGAAATTGATAAACTCCACAAAGATGGGTTCGTCTATCCTATCGCTTACATGTCTTGGGTTTCTAACCCTGTACCCATCATGAAAAAATAGGGCACCATCTGTCAATCATAGATTATTCATATGTTTTAAAAATATTCTTTCATTTGGGGTATCGGTCATGGATATTGCAGGTACATCATGAACAATCTGCTTTGACCAACACCCCAATAGGAAAATAACAGAGTAGGTATCATTCACACTTAACATGATAGGCTTCCTCTTAACCTTTGCATATCCTGACATCATTTTTCCAAAATGCACCATAGGGTTCAACATCTTGACCATGTTTATCATCACCTCACCTTGCATATAATAAACATCTATGTCGGTCGATAGATCCTTCCCACTCATGGATCACTTCATGTTTATAGACCCCTATTCATTATCAAGAGCCACGACCACCTACTCGGGCCCAAGAACCACTTCACTTACATGCCTTGAATATCAACCTCATTTTGCTACATTCATTGCCGATACACCTCATTCTCTAGATATCCCTAGTACTTTATGGTAGATCAAGACATATGCACCACCACATCCTACATTTGGCCTATCATCCACCCATATTACATAGACCATCTATGTCACTTCATCCGCCTCACCAACCCAACACGAATACCAACCAATGGGGCCCCCACCCTCAGCAAAATCACAACACCTCCATCCAGGTCATGATTATCATGGGGCACCCATCTCTGTGTCTGTACATCCAAATCACCTTCATATTATTTTTGCAAGTGTTCAAAGATTTTTTTTAGGAAAAATACTCCCACCCATATTTTCATGTATTTTACCTGGCGACAGTTTCTAGTCACCTTTGGTCGGAGCTGGCACATCCCCCACAATCATTTTCCATCTTCACACTAGTTAGAACATACTTACACCGACCCTGTAAATCCTACTGACTCCAAGGCCATCCCCATCAGAAAAAGTGTTTTGACTGCCTCCATTTACATAATAGCTCTAATTGCAGGGGAGTTGTTCATGTCCACTCATATCGTTAGCTCTCATTATAATTCCTTTTCTAACCCACACTATTGAAATTTGTTTAAACCTTATATTGATTCCCCGACACAACAGGTTGGGTGGTTGATGCTTCTTTCGAGTTGACTCCAACACTCATATTCCAGGATCGAGGTAGTACCTTGGACACTCCCCCCTTGAAGGGATATCCTCAGGTGGTACAATGGGAATTACTATTGCCAACTGATGTCATCATTCCCCTTGACATTCAACACCAACATAAGTTTTCATGTCAAGGTGGTATCGTTCTTAATGGCCATTGTAGTTCTTTCATATAGTCGAAGGCCCCCACATCGCTAAGAACCTCATTCAACAATGCTTACATCATGATATGGGGGAGGTACCCAAATTCAAAGACCCATGCATACCTCAACTCCTCTTTCAACATTGCTCCACCTTTTTTATGCATGGGGGAATGAAATTCAGCCTATTTATTGAAGAAACACCCTTGAGGGCGTCAGTGGTTATCATCATCAACCACAATCATGTCAACCACCATAATGTTGACTGGACAGAACCTTTTCATGTCTTATCATAATAATTTGTCCTTGTTCATCATAACAAGCATGGGACATTCCCTCCTCGTATAAATGTTTTTTACTCTTTAGGTTTTCTTCATAACATGGTTATCCTTTATACTTAGTCAAGGGGTTTCCCTACTCATCTCCATAACAGGTTACCCTCTCTCTCAAAAATTTGATCAGATTCTCCGTTAGAATAGAAAATGTGATGTATTTTGGCTATACAATTTCTCATAACCTCATACATCAGGGGGAAATTGTTAACACCATAAAATTGTACACATGTTTGCACAATCCAGAAGGCGCTAAAATATGTCTAGAAAAATGCACAAGTGAAGATTTTCCACCTGAAGACATCATGAAGTTTAAAAAATTTAATGTCCTAAGGTCCAAGGTTTATAAGGTTAAAAATTTGAGGATGTCATGGCTATTTCTTCGATAGTCCTAGACGACATAGAATTTTCTTCGAAATTCATGTGGTTGAAGAAATGGATGACTTAGTGAATTTAGGACCACTTCACACACTTGGAGGCGATTCCCTGATAAGATCTCAATACATGACAACCGAATTTGAGTCTCCCTGAAGATATACAACCCTTAATGGAATCATCTTGTCCTACTCATGAGTCATTGCCATGCATGAACCAAAAGAGGGAAGATGGATTCAAAAATTCTATATAAATAGGACATGGGTGAAACAAAATATGAGACATTGTTATGATGGCCAAATTTCTATCAAAGAAAACCAACATTCCATTTTTGAAGCCAAAGAAAGTAAGAACACTAGCAAGTTGGACATATTTCTTCTAAGGAATCCATCATCTTAGTGAAAGGAGAACATTCTACCATTGGAGAGTCTTCATAGTTCTTTGAGAGAGAGGAGAATCTTGCAAAGAGATTGAGGAAAATAACCCCCTTGTTGACAATTTTTGAGCACCATAGCCCAAATAATTCTCTTCAAGTGGTTAATATTCATCTATTGTATTCAACTTCTACCACTAGCATTCAATAAAGGGAGATTTTTCCATTATTTTGTTTACTTGTTTTCTCCATTGAGCATTTTTTTGTGTATTTATATCTTTGTCTTAGTTTATGTTTGTATATTCACTGTTTTCACTATCTGCAATGCTTTGTTTATCTAAGTCTGTTCACTAACAACACCAATTCTATCTATGATCCTTTGTATGGAACAACCAACTTCTAAGGAGGTGTCTTTTAGTACAACATTTCCACAAAAAGACTACCACAGGGCCCATAAGATTTTAGTGTTTCATCTCCTAGTGTTTGGTTTTTGGATGTTTATGGTTTCTCATTATTTATTAATGATAAAAAGGCCTCAGACCCTCATTGTAACACAATTCATAAGGCATGTAGTTGTCACATCTCTTCTCGGAGATAACCTACCATTACCCAAGCTAGTATTCTACATTTAAACAATTTTCAACATTTTCTATTTATTAATTGAAGTTAAGTTTCATTGTATCTATGTGTTTTTGGTTTTAATATATATTTCATTATGTTCCATAAAAAATACAAATAAATGGTATCACACATTTCTTCAAATTATTTGCATGCAAATAGGCATATATCAGCTACAACAATACTATCATACAATAATACTATCTCCATCCATAAAACAACATTTTCATTAGGGAATTTCATCAAATAATTTTCATGCAATGAATCAAAAGACCATTTAGGTATTTCTTTAAACACATTGCATGAAAAATAATATAGAAAAGTACTTAGGGCATATCTCTTAAATTATAGGAGTCTAAGTTTTAAAGACTGTATTAGATGATCAATGGGAATTCCCCTCACTATGGTCCAAGTTTCAACTTCTGGAAGCTCCCAGAAGAAAAGTTATAGTTGAAATGCCAACATGATCTATTTGATGCACGATTTTGGTAGCGTTTAGGAAGCTCAAATTCCTTTGATCATATCTCCTAAAATATTGCGACCCAAGATTTGAAAGTTCAACCAGACGATCACTAGGATTTCCCCTCATTATGGTCCAAGTTTCAACTTTTGGAACCTCCCAAAAGACACGTTATGACAGAAGTTAGAACATGACTTGTTTGATGCACGATTTTACGAGAATTTAGGAAGATTTAATTCCTCTTATCACATATCCTAAAATATCGTGACCTGATATCTGAAAATTGGACCAAAGTATCAATTGGATTTCCTCTCACTATGGTCCAAGTTTCATCTTCTTAAACCTCCTAGAAGGAAAGTCATGGTATAAATTCCAATGTGTCCTATTTAAATATGCATTTAGGAAGCTCAACTTCCTTTAATCATGTTTCCTAAAATTTCATGACCCAAAATCTAAAAAATGGTCTAAAGGGTCAATAGGATTTCCCCTTGCCATGGTCTAAGTTTAAGCTTCTATAAGATTTCAAGAAAAAAGTTATGGTATAAATGTGAGCAATATTAATCATAGAGCCACATGAAACATGTTAACTTCTATAGAAAGTCAAAACATATTTCCTACAACCTCAAGGTATATTTCCAATTTAATCCAAAAAAAAATCAAGGAATTTTTCCTATTGATTCCATGCAATAGTTTCCTAGAGCCATGCAAAGTTATCACATAGTTATACATTAATTTCAATAAAGAAGTAATCATCATATTCCTAGCTCACAATTAATAACACTATCTGATATCTAACAATGGTTGAAACTAAAGGTGGAACTTAAAATTTCCACCCAAGCATAGACTAGTTGTGGCCTGTATTTGTTGCAGCAGTCACCCTCAATCCGGATCCACAATCCAAGGGGATTCTTCAAGAAAACTTAGAAAAAATCATGCTCAACACTAGGATTATGGGAATTTCTTTTTTGACATGTGGTTTATTAGCCCAAAAATCCAATTTTGTCCTTCAACCAATTTCTTTCCTAAAGAAAAGAGAGTCCTTCATCCAATTTCTTTCATAAAAAGGGGAAAGAGATTTTTTTGCTATTTGAATTCCTTTTTGTCCATTTCCTTGTGTCTCTTCATGTTCCTCATGGAATGTTATTCAATATCTTTGTTGCTAGATACAAATTTTATTAAGCAGTAATGCTAGCTAATGCCACTCTAGTTCTTCTTCCTTCCCCCCCTTAGATTATGGATTTGTGGTCCACTCTTTAGGGCATTCAAATAAATTTATAATAATTTATAATTAGAGTATAATTACATTACAAAACTTAGGGAAAGTATACTATGGGTCTTACACTTGCTAACTTCTACCAAAAAAAATTGTCAGGGTTCTCTTATATCACTTGGCCCTTAAGTCAAGTGACCAAGGGTGGAGAAAAAGCAAAGTTTTCTTTGGTCTGAGTCACAAAAAAGGAATTTGATGAATTGAAGCACTACCTTTCCTCTGTATTAGTCCTTGCCCTGCCAGAACTACAACGACCATTTGTTTTTGAGATATATGCCTCTGAATATGTTATTATTGTAGTCCTCATTCAATGAGGGCATTCGATCTCCTTTCACAGTGAAACACTCTCTAATACTATCTGAAGATACCCCACATATGATAAGGATATGTGATCCATTAAGTAGGCATGTTGGAAATGAAAACATTATATTTTGGTGAAGAGGATGGTCATCCACATGGATCACAGGCCTCTTCAATTTGTGCAAACCCAAGGGAAGTTACAAAGGGACTGCCATCAGAAATGGTCCACATACCTAAAACAATTCAATTTGAATTTCAAATACAAGAAGGGTAGAACCAATCATGTTGCAAATTACCTCAATTAGACCCCAGTTATGTCACTGCATACAGTTCTCAACTCTTGTGGGAAGGAGACCTTTAGACGACCACATCTATACAATAATGACTCTGATTTTTTTTCCACATACGAGATGTTGATGGTACGAAAGAAAGTTGCAAAATTCTACTTACAGGATGCACTATTATGCTATCTTGGACACATTTGTGTTCGTTCAAGTGAGCATGCCAAGATTGTAACAAACCTGGTGAAAATTTCATGTAATAAAAGTTAATAAAGGCAAAATAAGACCACAGTTAAGGGACACTTATTACAAGTTGAATGTTGGGCAAAGATATCCTAGTGGGCATCACTAGATGTTTGTTTTGGCTAAGGAAAATTGGCAAAGGCTAAAGCGAAGGCATTAAAAGGAAAAAAGGCTTGTTTGGCTCATTTATTAATGAGAACAAAGGAAAATAGGAGAAAGGGAAGGTAAAAGGTCATATGTTGCATGTGAGGAGGAAATTGAAGGAAAATAATGGAAAATGAAGAAAATAGAGGCCTCATTAATAAAAAGGCTTCTAAGTAATAGTTGGTAACCTTTTGTTAGTTCAAGTTTGGAACTCTCTCATTATTCTCTCTCTCTCTCTTTCACACTCTTGGTCACTTAGAATTTTCTTAGAGCACTCTAGCTTTCAATCAAGGAAGGAAAAGCAAGCAAAGGGAAAGGAAGGAAAGTAAGGATCAAGGAAGAAGAGAAGGACCATGCAACTTTCATGGGAATACTTGCACGTAACCTTTTGCATGTGTGATTTTCTAGTTGTTTTGGACATGCACGACTTTGCATGTTGGTGTATGGTCCTCTTGTTGTTGATGGCATGGATTTGCCAAGTTATGACAGTGGTTTTTAGCCTAGCCTTTATCCAAATGCCATGGTATGTTGGGATGTTGATCTCAGTTTTAAGCTTTGGTTTTCTAGATGGATTTCAGAATCCAAGGCAGAGGTGGTCTCAAGGTTCATTCCAAAAGGCCTAGGAATCCTTTTACCGATTTTAGCGGGATACACTGTAAAGCTTGAGGGAGGAGTCTCGATTTAGGGCCTGCTGTTTTTGATTTGGATTGTGGTAAATCCTGAGAGACTGGTCTCAATTTATGGCCTAGTGATCCGAGATTTTGTTGCAGTAAAGCCTGAGAGACAAGGAGACAGAAAATTCCTTAAGGATAGTGATGGATTCCGAATGTCATTCCAAGTCCGGTTCGGTTGTGATTGAAGCACTAGTTTTAGTGTGATCATGGTTTGGTGAGGGTGGAGGCGGTTTAATGTCTGGATTCCCTTGGTTGTTCTTGGATTGGTTGTTCTATGAGATCCCACATTCATGCTTGGAATATGGCATGGGGGTGATTGACTAGAAGAGAGATTTGGTTCAACCATGTCTATGGTTGGATGGTACGTGGAAGTCCCAAACTTGGTCGGATTTGCCTATGATTAATAAAAACTAATTCTCTTACTTTTGTACTTCTTTATATGTGGTTTTAATGGCTGTCATATCTATGATATTTATATGGTTTAATGTTGGTTATAAGCATGCTTATGTGATTGGTTCATGTCATGGTTATTTCATGCATTTACTTGTAATTGTTAAATAGATGGATGCAATACCTAATTGATAATATAATAGTCCAATGGAGAAGGAGGTGATCCTTCTGGTTATGTTTCATAAGTTATTTTAGTCATTTATGGTATGTCTTATATCCTAGACATATAGGTTACATTGATGCCAAGTGTTTGACAGAATGTCATCTCAGTTGGGGATGCTCAGGCCTAACGCTGAGGTTGATTTTTTATTTATCAACATTTTTATCATTTTGATGGATTTTGAAGGTTGTACCAAGTTCTGGGCAGAGCCCAGGATTCTGGGCTAAAAAAGTGGCTCAAATCTCAGGGTCAGTAGCATAGGTCTGCTAAGAAAAGTCCACAATCGTTGGCCTAAAGGCCTATGAGAGAGACTTTGAGTTGTTGATCAATGTCTTTCCTATAACATGAGAGTGAATTTTGGTTAAGAGGTTTAAAACATCAGTGGGACCTAGGTACAGGATGTCTGAGTGGCTGAGATGTCTCATGGGGGTGTAATTGCTGATGTGGATGGGTTTGTTCATTGAGTTCTATCAATTCTATTTCCTTAATCTCACCAAGGATATTTAATCCCTTATAGTAACCTCTCTCATCACATGTTTTCTCAGTTGGTTGTCTGCTTGGGTGGACTTGGGAGGAGGGGTGTTATAGATTGGTATAAGAGCGTGTTTTACCTCTCCTTGGGTGAAGGTTCTTTGTCATGCATGCATGTTAGTTGCATGTGTGTCTCTTACACTTGCATTCCATGTGCTTGTTGCATTGCATCATGTTGATCATTATTGTATTAAGGTTGTCATGAGGAGCTTGATGAGATTTTGTGGGATGCATCATCAGAATTTTATGACTAGCTGCATATGGTTATATGTTGTTTGACTACATCCTTGTATGTCAGGCACATTCTTGAATGTTTTGATTACATGTATCAGTCTTGTTGTTTGATTACAAGAATTGATCACTTATTCTCGACTACATGTGTTCATACATATGTGTAGTTGATTAGGAATTTCTTATGCGTGTTGATAGCTGCATGTGGCAATGTGTGCAATGGAGTAATGGTTGTTGTCATGCATGAGTTCACAACATGCATTGTTGATATGGCCTTACATTGATGAATGTACCCTCGCTAGAATGGTGTTTATGCGTTGATACACTTATTTGATATATGTCTATATTCTGTTATGATTATGTTATACATGTATCAATTTGATTTTATGATCTTGTAGACAAGGTATCCTCCCTGAATTATGCTAAGGTATGTTGGTTTATTGTGATTTGGTTTTAGCTGACATAGTATGCCTTGCAAGAAAGAGATCAAATGGATAGGAAGGTGGTAGACTACATAGAATATCCCTCTGCATCAAATGGGTAGCATGGTGTGGGGCACTCTTATAACCTGGAAGACACATTGAGAAGCCTGGATGAAGAAATAAGGAGTTTCAAAGAAGGAAATGATCAAATCATGGAGGCACAAGAGAAACAAGTAGAGGTGAATGCGATACTACTTCAGAGTTTGTCAGATTTGCAGCGACATGAATGACTTCGGATCAACCATGGAAATGAGGATAAAAATAATGGGTCATATGGTAGGATGGTCTCCTAGTAGACACAGGTCAGATAGTTCTGACATGATTAGAGATGGAATTTTGTTGGACACTCCAGAGAGGAGAGGTGATTGACACAGGTACTATTCCAGTTCTGGTTCTAAGAGACATCATGGTTGTCATCGTCATCATCCTTACAGGAGGATTGATAGGGGATAATTTCTAGATGAGTTTAAGAAGGTAAAGAAACCTACCTTTAATGGAGAGATGAATAAACCACAGGATGAAAAAGCATGGTTGCTTGGTATGAAGAAATTCCTCTGATTGCATGATTATTCAAAAAACATGAAAGCAAAGATAACCACTTTCAGTCTCAAATATAAAGCAGATATTTGGTGGGAAGACGTGAAGAATGTCAAAGATATACATGAGGAGGATTTGAATTGGCATGCATTTGAAAGTCAACTGATTACAACTCATCCTTATCTCTTTAACTGAAGGTTAAATTCCTCAATTAATGGAGAAATTGTTGCATGTCCTCACATAGACTTCAAGTTTGATTTTCCTTAACCAATTAACTCAAGATGAATTAATTAATTACTTTCCAAACTGTTACTGATATCAAATTCGAATTTTTCTTCCTATGTTTAGTCCAGGGACTGACTAAAATAAGAAGGGATCCAGAAATTCTATTTTTTAGAAAAGCTATTTTTAGCACTTTCACTTTTCACCCATTGCAGCTAATATCTCCAATGGCTGAACTGCTATTTATATCCTGACTATTTATAGCAGTGCTATTTTTAGCTTCTTCTATTTTTAGCATTTCTTGTTGCACACTTTTCAAAACTCCCTCTCAACAAGAAAGGGATTATCAGTAACCCCAATCCTGTCTCTGTGGAACTCGAACTTGCATTTTTACAATGCCTTTGTCAAAATATCTGCATCCTGCTCCTCAATCGAAACATACTGCAACATCATGATCCTCTTGACCACACAGTCCCGTAGATGATGGTAACGAATATCTATATGCTTGGACCTGTCATGAAACACTGGATTCTCAGAGAGTTTTATGAAACTCTAATTATCATAGTATATCACCGTAGGATCCATCATCTAACCAAACAATCCCACTAGAATCTTACACATCCAAATGGCCTCACATGCTACCTAACTAGTAGCCATGTATTTAGCCTCTGTTGAGCTAAGTGAAACTGATCTCTATTTCCTGCTATACCAAGAAACTGCAGTTGAACCAAGGTTGAAGATTCCTCCAGAAGTGCTCTTCCGGTCTGATGGGTTACCTGCCCGATCTGCAACCATGAAGCCTTGCAACTTCACTCCCTCTATCCGCCTGTACCATAATTTGTACTGTGTAGTGCCTCTGAGATATCTCAGCACATGCATCGCTACCTTCCAAAACATCTTGGTAGGCTGAACCATAGCTTGACTCAGCTGGTTCACCACAAAGCATAAGTTGGGTTGTGTGTTCACCGGATACATAAGTGCACCCACCAACTGCCGATAAATAGTAGCAGCTACTACGTCACCTGAAGTAGCATCCTCCTTCCTCCAGTTCCCATCTAGAGGAGTTTGCATGGGCTTGCACTTCTCCATATGAAAGTGCCTAAGTATCTCATTGGCATACTTGCCTTGAGACACAAATACTTCCCCATCTTTCTGTCACACTTCCATGCCTAGAAAGTAGTGCATGAGGCCCATGTCCTTCATCTCAAACTCTCTTGCAAGGTCCTCCTTGCAAGACTATATCAGCTGGTCATCACCTGTCAAAATCAGATCATCGACATAAAGTACAATAATCAATGGCTTACCTTCTACCATGTTGTGGTAAAGGTTTGCATCTTCTTCACTCTTGGTGAAACCCAACCCGGTGAAATAACTATCAATCCTGGTATACCAAGCGAGGGGTGCTTGCTTCAGCCCATATAGTGCTTGCTTGAGTTGTCAGACATGCGACTCATGATCAAAGGTCTCAAATCCTTTGGGCTGCTCAATGTATACCTCTTCCTCAATCTTCCCATTGAGGAACACCATCTTCACATCCATCTGATGGATCTTCCAACCCATTTGAGCTGATAGAGCTAACATTGATCTAATAGATGATTACCTTGCTACGGGAGCAAAGGTCTCATCGTAGTCGATCCCTTCAACCTGTGAGAAACCTCAGGCAACAAACCTTACCTTGTGTTTCTCAACACTGCCATCAACTGCCTGATTTACCTTGTAAAGCCATCGGGAACTAACCACTGACTTGTCCCCAGGTCTAGGGACAACATCCCATACACTATTATGTATGATAGAATTGTACTCTTCTACCATTGAATCAACCTAGATTGGTTGCTGCACTACCTCTTGAAAAGGAGAAGGTTCGATCGCTACACACTCCCCAACCAAGGCCATGTACCCAGTGTATCTCGAGAGAGATCTCCTCTATCTGTGTTGAGAGGATGGCTGCCCCACATTCTCTCTCGCATCTAGCATCAATCTGTCAACTTCCTGTGAGTGTTTCTGCCTGTCTCTGGAAGACTCTCCAGGAGTGGTGGTCTCCACTACTGGATCCTCTGCATGTGGTTGATCCACATCATCAGGAGGCTCCTCCTTCTTTCAAACTAAAAGTTCCTCATCACCATGCAACTTGAGCTCCCTCTCAAGTGACACTCACATGGCTCTCTTCTCGTTGAACTTCAGATCCCCGCGGACTATGGTCCTCTAACTAGCACGCAGAAACACATGATAGTTGTGGGGTGTATCTGCGTACCCCAAAAGTATCCCCAACTCAGCTGTTGGGTCTAGCTTCTTCCGAGCATCTTTGGTCACATGACAAAAAACTGGTGATCCAAAGATGCGGAAGTGACTCACATCTAGTCACTTCCCCGAAAAATCCTCAATAGGTGTCTTCAACCAAAAAACATGATGTGGACTTATGTTCTGAAGATACACTGTTGTATTGCATGCCTCAGCCCACAGATGAAGTGGTAGGTCTTGGTCATGAAACATCGCTCGAGCTACTCCCATAATAGATATGTTCTTCCTTTCGGCCACCCCATTCTGTTTTGGGTTATGGGGTGCCGTCAGTTCCCGTTTAATTCCTTCTGTAGCACAGAAGTCTTTAAACTGTTGGGAAACATAATCTCCACTATTGTCGCTACACAAGGATTTTACTTTCTTCCCAGATTCTTTCTCTGCAGAGGATTTAAACTCACAAAACCTCAAGAAGTTTTGATCCTTCTTTTGCATATAGTAGATCCAACATCTATGAGAAAAATCATCAATGAAAATAACATAGTACCTTTCTTTAGCAGTGGAGGCTGTAGAGAATGGTCCACATACATCTAAGTGACCTCACCCTAGGATTGCTTTAGCTCTACTATCCTGATCCTAAAAGGAAGCTTTCACATACTTACCTAGGGTGCATCCTTTGCATGTATCTGTTTGCTCCAGTTTTCCCTTGGGTAAGCTACTAGAAACTTGTTGCATGATCTTCAAGGCCCTGTGATGCAAGTGGCCTAGTCTTCTATGCCACAGCTCACCAACATCTTGGCTTTGTACCACCTCTGCTTTGGAACTCAGTGTAGCACAGTCTTCTACCTCTAGCTTGTAGAGGTTCTTTACTCGAATCCTAATTCGCTTGGTTTGTCTGGTGCCGATATCCCTCAGGAAAATTTTCCTTTACTAAAGACTACATCATAGCCTTTATCTTCTAGCATAGCAACAAACACAAGATTCTATTTCAAACCTGGTACATACTTAACAACAGATAGGGTGAGAGGAGCACCATCCTCCCTCTGAAACACAATTGTACCTTCACCGAAGACACAGTGCTTTCCATCATTGCCCATCTCGATCAACATCTGGAGATCCTTCTCCTCCAATGTACTGAAAAGATTCTTGTCACCCGACATGTGGAAAGAAGCTCCACTATCCAGATACCAAACACATCCCACCATGGATAAAACCATGCATGTGATAAGAGAGAAATCCAGCTCAAACTATGAAGCTAATGCATCACCATCAGATCCCTTTGAGGAACCCTTCTTGGATTTCTTCTGTGGACAATTCATAGCATAATGGCCCACTTCATGACAGTGAAAGCATTACACCTTCGACTAGTCAACCTTCTTCCCACCATGAGAAGATTTGGATTGGGACACCTTCCCTTTCCCTTTCTTAGCTTTACTCACTAAAGCCAGATTTTCTTCATCATCTGGTTTTGATGAAGATCCATCCCTGGTGCTTTGCCTCATCTCCTCTCGCATCAGATCCGACCAAAGTCGTTCCCAATCTGGTAGTTTTTCTCTTCCATTAACTGAGTCCTGGTAGCTATGCCAGCTCTTAGGAAGACCAAGGAGTGCTAGAATCACCATGTCGTCAATAGCTGTCATGACCCCTACGCTTCCAAGCTCATCCCTACAGGTGGTGACCTTGTTCAGGAATGTAGAGATTGTGTCGCCCTTTTTGCACTTGATCTTTCCAAGTTTGTCTTTCAGTGCTAGCTTCCTCTGACCACTGCTATTCTGATAAATATCTTTCAATGTTTTCCACATCGAAAATAGAGTCTCCTTCCCATGGAGGCTCGAGACAATGTGATCTCGAACTCCCTCAAGGAGGATTCTCCTTGCTCTAGACACACAATTTTTCCATTCCGCCAGTTGAGTAGCATCAGTTGGCTCCTAGACTTCTTGATCAATGAAGTCCTTTAGGCCATTATCTTCTAATACTGCATCCATGCAATCCTTCCAGGCTATATAATTCGAACTGCCATCAAGGGCATGTTTGAGCCTTAAACCACTTAACGCCATCGGTGAAATAGATGTGATAAGAACTCAATTCAATATTCAAAAATCAAACTTCTAACTTCTCCTACTTGTACATTGTTCTTCCTTGATCACCTTTGCTCTGATACCATGTAGAAATTCACACTGTAGATCACCTGGTAATGCAATGTACTTAAGCAAAAAACTTGATCTACTTCTACAAACAATTTAGCGGAAGTTGAATTGAACATGAGCAACATCAAGCATGAACATATATAACTGAGAATGAGAAGTAATCAACCATAACATAGAAGATATATCACTGGGGAAAGCACCAGCCTAAAACCCCAACTCTGTATTATCATACAAGTGGAAATCTTGTTCAAGTTACAAAAAGAATCAACTCTCAAGCTATCCTCCTCTCTTTGTAATCAAACAATACAGCTCACAGACTCAATAGACATAGAATATATCTTCCTCAAGCCCTCCAAGCCTCCTATTTCCTTGCGCAGTTTTGATTTGGGTCCAATGGTATCATATGCGTGAATTGGCCTCATCACACTCACTGTAACCTCAGGTCCAACTACGCAATCCATAAGGAATAATATTCCTTCTGCATGCAAGGAATATTCACCAAGGAATATCCTAGCAACTGATAGTACATTGTCCCTCCATTTGATCTCAACTAGGTCTCTGACTGGACTAGCATGCATGAGTTATCCATGAGTGAATACTCAGTTATCTGAATTACAGTAGTTACATGCATGCAAGCATTAACTAACTGAACTCTCATTAATTTAACAAATTGTTAAATTAATATAACTAGACTTGACTAAGTTAAACTAAGTCAACTGATTACAACTCAATATTACAACTCATCCTTATCTCTTTAACTGAAGGTTAAATTCCTCAATTAATGGAGAAACTGTTGCATTTCCTCACATAGACTTCAAGTTTGATTTTCCTTAACTAATTAACTCAAGATGAATTAATTAATTAATTTCCAAACTTCTGTTGATATCAAATTCGAATTTTACTTCCTATGTTTAGTCCAAGGACTGACTAATATAAGAAGGGATCCCGAAATGCTATTTTTTAGAAAATTTATTTTTATCACTTTCACTTTTCACCCATTGTAGCTAAGATCTCCAATGGCTGAACTGCTATTTATAGCCTGACTATTTATAGTAGTGCTATTTTTAGCATCTTCTATTTTTAGCATTTCTTGTTGCACACTTTTCAACAAATCAATATAGTATTATCATATGCTTTGATGGGTTCTTGTTTCTGTCTGTGTGCAGGTACTTCTCAAGTGGCTTAAGTATGGGAAGGAGAAACAGAATTGGTCAAGGGAGATAAGGAACAAATGGAAGCTACAAGTATGTTCTATGTTCTCTTATTTTATCTATCGTTTATAGAAAAGCTAGAGAATGCTTTGTACTGTTGTTTCTAGATTAAGCTACTAGTCTAGAGGGATTAGGTGTTTATCCAAGAACACTAAAACTTCCCAAAATAAATTGGTGACTCCACTTGGGAATGATTATCCATCTTAGTAGCTTATCAACCTCTTAAGACATTTCTACATACTGTACTTGTGGTCGTTGATTGAATTTCAGTCTTCTTTCATTGAAAATTGAGTCGAAACTATGTCAAAATTGCCTTCAGAATGACTTACTATCACCAGTGTAGTCTAATGAAGGACATAGTGCACTTCAGTGCACTTCCCGCATAGATCCAGTGTGATTTAGTGCACTGTCTCTAACTTCTTCTTGCGTTGATCCATTGAGGGTCAGTTTCCCATCTAGGAACTAAAAGTTTTTGCCAATTTTCTCTTGTTTGAATGAGTTCCTGAATGTCAATGATGTTTTGTCTCTGAAAATAGTTTTTTCATCTTCTTAATTTGGCCCTACTTAGACTAGGATTGATAAATGTTTCTTATGTATTTACTTTGTCATTTTCAATCTATAGTTGAAAGTTAGTTTTAATCAGTTGATATTTAGCGAAAGAAAGTGTCGTAAAATTGTCTTTTCCTTCGAAAGGTGAATTGTCATCAAATCTTCATTCATGAAAGATCGATTGGTTTCTATGTGCATATGATTAGTCTTTTCGTTTAAAGTGTCATAATTCCTCATTTTTTTGAAAATGAAAGTGTCGTAGAGTCTTCCTTTCCTTGAAAAGAAATTGTCTCAAAATCGTCATTTTTATGAAAAGAGTTTGTTGATCGTTTGTGCATTAGTTTTCTTTTTTGAATCATTCACATAAAGGGAAATTGAAAAGAAATACATGCATCTTGCATTGAAAATAGTTTGTGTGTTCTAGAAGGAATAGCGTAGGGAATTTTCATTTATATTTTCCTCTTTTCTCTTTGATCAAAAGAAATTTGATTGCTCTATCCCTAAGTAGCTAGGATTTTCATTGTTAAAACTGAATGGAAAGAATGCTTATCATGATAGTTTCATTCCTAGGAATTTCATAATACATCACACGATGAAATTGAAAGACAAATTCCTAAGCAAGATCAACTTAAAATAAACATCAATTTACCTAATGGAGCATTGTCATTAACGAAAACTTTTAGTGGTTCTAGGCTAGAGACGTGTTCCAGCATCGTTAAACCAAGCAGCTATCGGTAACTTGTCTGTAATACATCCCAATTGTGATACCTCATTCCATGTAGGTGAGTATATCACAGCTCGTCCACGTACCTTCGGGTATATAGGGCGGTGTTACAGTACATAAAGTATATGGGAATGCTCTCACTGTGCATTTTTGCATTAGACAGTTGTTATACTGATTGGGCCTCCATGTACCTTCGGGTATATATGGGAGGACAACACTAGGTTGCTATCCATCCTTAAGTAACCGAGTCGACCACCTTGCAAATGTGATACACCGAACACAATGTTTAGGGAGATTTCCTGCTTGTACTTCTTGGTTCGCCAGGAGGTATTCTGCAGTTCACAGTTGCCTAGTAAACCTTTTGCCTAGTTACCCCTTTTTGTTTATTTCTTTTTGATAATAAAATTAATTAGTAATTGTGGAGGAACATCAACCAAAACCTATCATTCGTGGAGATCAGTGAGCCAACTGTCTTTTCCTCCTGAAGCGACACCAATTCGGATAAAGTGGTCTCATTTATTTGAATCTAGTACATAAAGAACTCCTTGTTCTTCATCCAGGTTACCTGAAACATTTATTTCGGTAGCTATAGAGACTCAAGTTACTCTGACTATTTCTGGTACATCAATTCCTAAAGAAGAAGTTTCACAATTACATGAGGACATTAGCACTGATCCTAGTGAAATATTAACCGAGGTTGTCCAACAACAAGTTGATACTTAACCTGAAATTGTTCAACAAGTAAGTGCTTCTGAACTTGAATCAGTTCAACCAGAAGTTAGTCCAGAATCTATCCCAATTCAAATAGAGGTTACATCTAAACCTGAAGTTGTTTAGGAACCTCCCTTTGAAACTATTGTTCATTTACCTGAACATCTAGACTTTGAATTTTGGCATTCAGAAGTTGTTACCCCTCAGACATCAATAATTGTTGAAACTACACTTTCATCAACACCAGAAATATTTTACGGACCTAATGGTCAAGTTCTTCCACCAGATTTGATTGCCATAGAGGAGGAATTAGTAGAAGATTCCACACCTGGAACCTTGTTTCACTTTGGAACTGGGCTTTATCTTTACCCTACTACTCCTGATTACTTTGCTTCATCTGATCTTGATTCCTTTCAAGTACCCGTCGAATCTTCAGGACAACTTTTGGGCCAGTTAACTATGGCTGAGCAACCGTTAACATCCCATACTGTATCATTTGATGCAGCTATGGCAGAATCTTCTGTTGTAACTCCTTCAATGTTTTCTACCACACCTGAGTCACACTTGTATGGTGAATTGTCTGTCCCGATTGGTTACCAATTGTTGTCAGGAACCCACTCAGGGGTTGCTTCTGTACCATGGTCATCACCCATGTCCTCAACCAGAATTTTACCTGGTTCTTCTCTAATGGGAACTCAACAGTTTGATCCTATACATCAGTATCAGGTTGGGAAATCTGGTCAAAATAGACCTGTGTATCCATTAAATATTGGATTTCCACCATATGGAGAGCAATATGCTTATTCATCATATCCTCCTTATTCCAGAGGACAACCATATGGTAATTTCCCACAATATTCAAGTCAACCTAGAATTAGAGTTTGTTAATGGCAACCAAAAATGCCAACTCAACCAAGGCTTGTGTATCCAACACAACCAATGCAAACTATGTCAACTATTCCTACTACACCTGTTGTTACTACTATGCCACAGTCACAAGCTCAAGCTATTGTATCTCAACCAGTACAAACAAATCCTTCTCCCTTGCAACCACAAGTTTCAAGTCAAGAGGTTCAAGTTTCTCAAGTTGTTATACAACAACCATTTGTTTCTAGAGCTCAGAAACAACCTCAGGTTAGTATACCTTTATTTGGACTAACCTAGGCTTACACTGGTATAGTTGATTCATAACCTGGTCAACCTTTCATTGCTGGGAAACAACAGTTGGTTCAACAACCATGGCTACCGCAATTCCAAAAACCCCAGTTCCAATAGTTCCAACCTTAGTTTGGACTTGGTTCACAAGCTCAACCTGATTTTGGTCAATATCAAGCTTACCAAGGTCCTGGGAAACAAGGCTTTGCAGGTTATGAACAACCACAAATTCAGTCTGGTTATCAACAAACACCTTATACTGGTTTTGTTCAACAACCATACCAAGGTTACCAAATGCAGATGCCCTATGCTGGTCTGAAAAGGCCTATTGCACAGGCAATTCCATCATATCCTGGGTATGCTCAACCTGACTTGAATCAACAGTTGCCATTCGTAGCAACTTTAGAATTACTAGATTTAAACCGGCTCACCAATGATCCAATCTTATATGCACCTTGGTGGCCAGTAATTATGCATAAGTTACCATCTGATATTCCGAAGTTTAATGGAAATTCTGGAGAAGACCCATCGAATCATGTTATGACCTTTCATTTATGGTGTTCATCCAACACTTTGAATGATGATTCGATCAGAATTTTTCTTTTCCAAAGAACACTTACTGGTCAGCTGCTAAATAGTACATTGAATTACCAAGAGCTTCTTTCAGTAACTTCACCACTTTAGCCACTACCTTTTTGACCCACTTCCAGTTACCTATCAGATACAAGACTGGAGCAGAGCTCTTGACCAACTTTAAATGGACTACTGCTACCCATATATCAGATCATATTCATGAATGGCAGCATCATCATGGAATGGTGAAGACATATGTTTCCGATCATATTTTAGCTAAGTGGTTCATAAAGTCCTTGTTTCCATCAATCACCGAGGATGTGGCAAAAGGTGGATTTGTCACAGAAGAGCAAGTTATCACCCAATACTTGGATTTGATTTACCCACAATCTGGCATGCTCTATGATAAAATTCCCAATGCACCTAGACCAGATTTCATTGTTCCACCACCTCCACAATCGAGTAAGGACTCTCATGCTGACAATGGTGTGATCAGTTCTTCAAGTACACAGGCGGCAAGAAGACCATCTGGTCAAACTCTTGTTATTTCCAATCAAACTACAAATGCATCAGAAAAGACTCTTGCCTCAGAGATTAATGCCATGTCATCTGACAAAGGAAAAACTTCAAAGCAACCAGGAGGTAAGAAAAAGGGGAAGAATAACAAAAAGAAACAAGACAATTCCTCTCCAGATAAATCATCTGATTCCCCTACTGCGTCCAGGAAACATCGTTGTCCATTTTTGATATGTAATGATGAGCATTATACAAGAGATTGTCCACATCGCTCTGAGGTCTCTAAATTTTTAATGACTTCAACCACATCAGCAGTGTTGACATATTCGTTTCTAACCCCGAAGACACATTTGGTTGCAATTGACCATGCTTCCACATCCCAAGTACTCATGTTATCCAATACAAATCCACAAAATGATGTTTTGGTGTCAACAAGAAACAAAGATTATGGAAATTTGTCATCGTCGAATAATTAGACCACTGATCAACCTAGTACTTTGACTTTTACTTCATCTAAATTTGTTCCACCAGTTGTACCTGAATTGACAATAA
Organism: Pinus tabuliformis; assembly: GCA_031772625.1. NCBI lineage: Eukaryota > Viridiplantae > Streptophyta > Pinopsida > Pinales > Pinaceae > Pinus > Pinus tabuliformis. The sequence goes on from CM062804.1 coordinate 499,312,389, forward strand.
AACCACCAAAGGGAGTTGTGCACATATCAACATTCACCCCTCATGCTTGAGTAGCTCAAAACTATAATAGAGTGGAAAATCTGGCTCAATCACCTTCTACTATGTCGACACTCGAGGCATTGCAAAACTGTCCCTCCCAGAAACAAGCTTTATTGTCAGCAATAGGTGGAATAGATCCTTCAAATCTTGTGGTTTTTAACCATGCGAGGTATTCACAATAGTTACCAGCGCAATTATCTTTCCTAATACAAGTAAAAGCTCTCAATAAGAACGTTCACCGAACTATTATTAATGAGGGGGCATCTACTTGCATTATGTCCATGAGCTGCTGGAAAACACTTGGTTCACCGCCATTGTCACGATCACCAAATACATTAAAAGCCTTTGATGGAAGAATATATACTCCATATGGGATTTTGTGTAACCTGCAAATCGAACTAGGGGACAAGACAATTACTGTTGAAGTTGATGTAGTTGACAGACCCCTTGATTACAAAATTTTACTAGGAAGGCCTTGGGTATATGTTATGGCTGCTGTCGTTTCCACGTACTTTCGTACGATTACATTCCCTTTCAAGGGTGTAATCACAATCATTGATCATCTAGCCTTCTTTGCCAATATTTCATAGGCTACGGGAAGCATTCTGTTGATACATGGAAGCCCACTGTCACTTCAAGGTGTTGGAGTAGGTCTCATTAAATATCCTTCCCTAATGGGCACTTTCACCCTCCCATCACCATCTGGTTTGGTGGAAGTGGCAAGAGTAGAGACTTGCAACATGATTTCTTCTACATTATCTGATTTTACAAAGATTTCCAACCACTTTGAAATTGATGGTCATAGTGAGGTGTTTCCATTAAGCCCCATTGAATCATCATAGCAATCAATCTTTTGGGCTTGTGCGACAAACCCTAATCCACACTAAACAATTGTATGGGTAGATAGATCGTTAGAATATGTACCTCATCAGATCCTAATTTTTCACGTATACATTCTACGGATGAAGGAATCGTCAAATCAATGATGATAGGAGGGGCACTGTGGGAGGATTATCATCATCGTTCCCACCTTCTATATGACATTGAAGATTATTAAAATGAACTAAATCACCCATCGATCATTGACTTCTTGTCAAATTCTGTAAATAATGTAGATTCTGAGCGTAATTTGTCAAACATAGAAGAAACAATTTCTATAAACATTTCGACCAAGACTAACATTGTAGAAAGCACTCATGTCGGCAAATCCTATTCTCCATGGAACTTGATAATTACTATGCTTTGTTTTGCAAATTTCGAGATATTTTTGCATGGTCTTATGAGGAGATGTCAGGCATTGACTCAAGTATTTTTGAACATGAGATCAAAATGTACCCTAATGTCAAACCAGTATGACAGCGGCTTCGACCTATTCATCCTATGAAAGTTGTTACCATAAAAGAAGAGGTTGAAAAACTTTTGCGTGTTGGATTCATTTTCCCTATACCTCTTACTGATTGGGTATCTAATATTGTTCTAGTGATGAAAAAAAGGGACAATTCGATTTTGTATCAATTATAGGGATGTAAACCAAGCATGTCCAAAGGACAATTATCCTACACCTTTTATCGACCAAATTATTGATGAATGTGCTGGTTGTGAAATCTTTTCATTCATGGATGGATTTTCTGGCTACAATCAAATCAATATCCCCCCATAGGACCAATAAAAAACCAATTTTATTTTTCCGTGGGAAACATTCGCTTATCGAAAGTTACCTTTTGGTTTGAAGAATGTAGGGGCTACATTTCAGAGGGCGATGAATTATGCCTTCCATGACATCAAGCACATTGTTCAACCTTATCTTGATGATTTTCTTACTCATTCACGAAAATGGACTGATCACCTGCAATGTTTGAGAGCAATACTCTTATGGTGTCGACACTACAAGATAAGACTTAATCCACATAAATGTGTGTTTTGTGTCGGCTCTGGTCAATTGCTTGGATTCGTAGTTTCAAAAGATGGAATTCAACTTGATCCCATTAAGGTTTAGGCAATCCTTGACTTGCCTCCACCTTCAAACTTGTTATAGATACAAAGACTTCAAGGAAAACTTTCTGAGGAGATTCATTCCAAACTACGCTGAATTAGCTAAAGGTTTTACACATCTATTGAATAAAGGGGTACCCTTCCATTGGGACAAAGTTGTGCAAGCTTCTTTTGATGCTCTCAAATATTCCCTGATTAGAGCATCATTAATGTATGCCCCAAACTATCAAAAAGACTTTTACCTGTATCTTGTCGCTGCAGATACAACCATTCGTATGGTTTTAGTTCGAGAAGAAAGTGGAACTGAACATCCTATTTATTATTTGAGTCGTAATCTCAGTGATATAGAAAGTAAGTATTCACATGTTGAAAAGTTTGCCTTGGCAGCCATTCAAACTATGCAAAGATTTCGTCATTACATCTTCCTCCACAAAACTACCATTATATCAGATTGCAACCCTATGACATACATTTTGTCACGTCAATTGCTAGGGGAGAAGTATTCTAAATGGATAGTTATCTTGCAGGAGTTTGATTTGGAATTCATCAAATCTAAATCAAAGAAATCTCTTGTCTTTGTCGAGTTACCTTGTTATCTTCCCTCATCCTCCAATGATTTAACATCAAAAGCATCAATTTTGGATGAGTCTCTGTTTCTTATCTCGTCAAGTGATCCATGGTATGGAGATATACTCATCTATCTCTAGACCCAAGCTTTTCGGCCTAATACCTCTCGCTCTGAACAATGACATACTCGATACCAAGCCAAAGATTATCTAATCATTGGTGATACACTTTATCATCATGGTGTCGATACGATTTTATGTAGGTGCCTTACTCATGAGGAGGCCAAAAAAGCTTTGAATGATTTTCATTCAGGTGCTTATGGGGGGCATTTATCTAGTTACGCAACTGCACATAAAATTCTACGTGCTGGTTACTTCTGGCTAACCATATTCAAAGATTTCATTCTTGCTATCAAAAGTTGCCATGCTTGAAAGATATATGACCGTAAAACCAGATTACCACCTACACCACTACATCCAGTCATTGTTGTTGGACCATTCGCAAAATGGGGCATTGACTTTATATTATGTAACCCCACCTCGGCCGAGGCACATGGGTATATTATAGTCACCATTGACTATTTTACCAAATGGGCCGAGGTGATGCCAACATTGAACAACAGTGCCAAAACAACTACTTTGTTTTTCTTCAACCATGTGGTTGCTAGGTTTGGTGTACCACAAGCTATAGTTACAGATCATGAGTCACATTTTCGCAATCACATGATGGTTGAATTAACTACCAAATTAGGATTGTCACATGATAGTTCTACTCCATACTACCCGCAAGCTAATGGACAAGTTGAAGCTATCAACAAAGTCCTTAAGCGCATGTTGCAAAGAATGATTGAAGTTCATAAAATGAATTGGCATTTAATCCTGACTTGGATTTGTGGGCATATCGAACCTCGGTGAGAAATGCAAGCGGATTTACACCCTTCCAGTTGGTGTATGGTTTGGAAGCACTCTTGCCAATCCAATGTGAAATCTCATCTCTCAAACTCGCGATTGACCTGCTACCTGACACTTCTGAAGAAGAAGCACATTTCTTGGAGTTAATCCATATGGAGGAAACCTGTCGTGATGCCATAGTGGCTAATGAGGCACATAAAAAATGCATCAAGGTGAAATATGATAAAAATGTCAAGCCACATGTCTTCTCAGAAGGTGACCTGGTCTTGTTTTACAATCAAGATTATAATAAACTTGGAGTAGGAAAATTTGAACCACTATGGATGGGCCCTTATGTTGTTAAGCGTGTGTTGATGAAAGGTGCCTATGAGTTAGTGGCTATGATGGGATTCCATTGTCGCAACCCCAAAACAGGTTGTACCTTAAACATTACTATGCATAGTTGAGTATAGTAAAACTCACTGTATATATGCTTTGATTGCATGTGTGTGTGTGTTTATTTTAGAGTTCTTGTTCAGTTAAGTAATCCACTTCGCATTTGTTGTAGATGTCGAACTTTTCGGAACCATTTTTTGGTTATGCCGATGGAGCTAGTCATATTACGTAGAATTTACCTTCTGCAGCATGGGCCATTTTCACTCCAAGCAGTGAGTTAGTGAGTTTTAGAGGGATATGTATTGGACGATCGACAAACAATGTCGCTGAGTATAGCGCGTTGATTGAACTCCTCTCTGAAGCCATTTCACTTGGCATACGCCAACAACTTACTGGCATCTATACCATTTGAAACCCAGCAATTCATCACATGTTCCTTAGACTTCGTATTTTGGAAAGGTATTTTGAGTTTATTCAATATCAGCATATTTCCATAAATCTAAACACATTAATTGATTCTATAGTGAATTATGTGTTAAATAGACATATGTGAAGTAAATATTTTCAATTCACATCATCATTTCAATAGGATTGCATCACTTAACCATAATAAAACTCTGAAAGTAAAATAGATAGTTGTATATAAGTTTTTACAAACAGTTTGTGTCCAAGACAAAAATTGGTCATCTGACAAAAAAAACTCAAAAATATATGCATAAAATATCCAAGTAGACAAGTGCTTCTCATGATAACAGGTCACAGCCTATGCTATCATGCATAGGAGTCTCATCCAACGACTCAACACGCCAAAGGTGTGGTGGTACAATTGCATAGGTAACTCCTCGATCTAGACATCTGAAATACCTAGGGTCAAACCCTATATGTGATCCTGTAGCTTGGACAATCTCTCTACTAAATCCAAGTCTCAGAGAACTACTCTCCCAACATCTCTCTGTACTGGCACACCTGCCTCTTGTTAGTGTCCCATAGGTCAAACAAGTCCAACATTTGCATACATATAAAAATGCTTGTTTAGTCTTGGTAATAATCAAAAAACACCAAAAAAAGTAGGAATTTTAAAAAGAAAAAAAACTTTGGCCAAACAATTTACCAATAGCACTCCACTGTGCTCCAACTGGTAACATCAGATCTAGATCCATTCCTGAATATGGATATTCTGCGAAGGTATGTCCTATCAGTCAAACCTCTCAAAGAAACCAGGGGTAAATGAGATCAATAACTGGCCAGCATGCCCAGCCATAAGATCTACCCACCTCTGCATTCGTGGGTCTCTAGGTCCAGGTACTCCCAGTTAGATGAGTTGTGGTTGCATGAGTGGAATTATATCCAAGGAAAAAGAAATCAAGATCGACCCATAGCCAAAATTTTTTGTCTTTCCATTCTTTACCTTGGTCAATTGTTCTTTCATGGATAAAAGAACTGCCTCACACCAGTTGAACACTTTTGGCTCCAAACACTCTAAATCATACTGTATATATGACCTTTCTACCAAGTGTAATGTCACACTGCCAACCAGTTTGGTGAGGTTAAAAAGGATCGTTCTCAACGGTAAATCAATAACATACCTGATGTTAATCTTTCCATCTCTGCTAGGTTGAGCTCCTTCCTAGCAGAACTGTTGTATAGTCTCTCACTGATTCACCTCCTATGGTAAATCCTGATAGTGAGATGGGGGCACCCCACCTCGACAGTCCAGTCAGAAAGTATATGTAATCGATGGTAAAATGGATCACTTTTCCCCTAATGTGAAAGACTTGATTGGTAGGATCCCAAGAACGAACAAGGAACTGTAAAAGCTTAATCTATTGTCGCATGCTAGATAATCGAAAATACTTGAGTTACCCACAATTCCTTAGGGCATCAACTATTCCCTGATTATTTAGGGCAATCACATCTTATTCTTCATGCTCTCATTCTCTCCATATAATCACCATTTTGATCCGATGAATGTCTGCAATGCAACCATTAGACAAATTAGGATCCAGTTTTTGCAAAAAACAGTGGACAATTTGGGAGAAAATAGTTGTCAAAATTTGGTTTTTGCACCCATCACACCCCTCCCTTAGAGGCAGTGTGCTACAATGCATATAGCCTTCTAGGTGTGTGCAATGCAGTGCACCTTTCGATATTGAAAGGGTGCGTTGATCCAGAGTTCGAAAAATGAAACCCTAGGGGCCTCAAAAACCCAAAATTTTTGCTTAAAACAGAAAATAAATGGAATAAAATGAAAGTGAACAAGGATAGCTCCTACCTGGTCCAGATGGCACAAGAAACGGTCCACTAAATCCTCTGCAATCAGCTAGTGAAATTCGAGGTAGAAAACTGCTCCAGAGCACCAAAGTCAAAGGGTAAAAGTGAAATGGTAAAAAAGAATGATAAAACTCATTTTTATGTTTATTTCTTGCACATTAATCCAGTAAAAATTAGTTTTTATTCATTTCATCCATGGAACATGTACTTTTAATCCACTTTGATGGAGTTTTTGAGTAGGTTTAACAGGTGAAAAGCAGAATTTGACGTGCTCGAGTGTAAATGGAATGTCTTTGACCACAAAGCAAACTTTTGTCTCTTTTTCGAGCTTTGTTAAAAATGAAAAAGGAACCCCCTTGGAGTCCTCTCTTTTCAGACTCTCTAAATATGAAAATATTGTTGAGCGCTTGTCTATTCCAGCTCATTAAAGGATTGGAAACAATATCTCTCTTGTATTATTTTACGCTTTTTCCAGACTTGAGAGATTATTCTACGAAAAATAACTTGTGGAGTTTCCTTTTCATCCCTTTTCAAACTCTCTAAACATGAAAAGGTTGAGTTTCACCTTCGCTAGACTCGTTAAAGCATTAAATCGTGACGGATTCGCCCGAAGGGTGAAATTATACAACAAGCATATGTTATCCTCCTCAAGATTGATAAAAAATAAATAGGTACTGGTTAAGCGATGATTGGGGAAAATGGAAAAGGCCGAAAACAGTTTATGATAGCAAGTCTCTCTTGAACATGACACTTTCACCTCATCATCGTGACTATGTGGCTTTGGTCATTCAGCTTGATGGTTATCACACTGTTGGTCTATCATACCATCCATTACTTTATTTTGGTTCAATGCTACCAATTCATCTTAGTTTCGCTGACATGTTCAAGAGATGTCATTCAATTCAAACTTCATCCTTTTCAATACCATAAACCTTCATTTTCATGACCGCCATTCTTGAACCTTGTGTCGTCAGTCGATTTTTCATCTCCCAAATAATTTACCTCGTTTCGTGTCGTAGATGTGGGATACATCAAGACCCTCCTGCGACGAGTTTCTTCTTGTCGACATCAGCTCATTATCCAAGAAGTTGACTTAGAAACAACCCTTCAGTACCTTGAGGCTTACATACATCAATGGTAAGTTTCTCGCTTCTGGCGATAGGTTGACATCACTGGCCTTCGACCGAAAGAATTTGTATGGTGTTCGACATTAAATCATTTATTCACACGATGTGAAATGTACTGTAGTAACTTAAGGGTCATTATCATTATCGATGATTCCTCTCGTGTCCGTTAATGGCTTACATCATTGGTTGGTAATCAGATGATGTCTTTCCATGTTCGGCTTCATAACATCTATTCACATGGTTAGACTTGTACTTGAGCAAAAGATTGAATGAGATTGAAGACCCCAGATCTAGTTTCATCCATCCGGGCTGCGATATTTTCAGGAGTACTAAATCAAATGTACAATGGCCTTACATTTACGGTTAACCATTCATGGGTCTATATCTGTAGATGACTATATTTGTACATGTAATGAAATTTTATTAGCTGAGCATGGGTATGCCTTCCCTTAGCTAGTTCACGAGAAAAATAAAATTATCATGATATATGTATTGTAATTGATGCAGGTCACCTTCTGTTCCGAAACCTCCTCTCCTTGTGATAAAGCATTTAACTCGACATATATATTTATGACTTCATGCTTTAGGGGGCAACTGTTACAAATCCATTTGGGCACATCAACCCCAACTTACAGATCAATACTTTTAGGGCCCATCAACCCCTAATGCAGTTGTTACATGCCCTAAAGAAGTTAAACATTAAAATGCCTCACTTCCTAAGAAGTTTCATTACCGAAAACATCCAGAAACTACCTCTAAGAAGATCAGCGCAGGTAGGCCTTCATTAGGGTGCACTGCAATGCAAACCATACACTATCAGGTTGCTATGCAGTGCACTTGGTCCCTCTTTGGCCTAGCTGGGTGAATTTGAGCGAATTTCCATGAGGGTTTGAAAGATTCCTTATCGATTTGATGCCTCTAGAAGTTTCTCAAGCTACCCACTCCTTTGAGTTTGCATTTGGATGAGGAAGGGAGTTAAGGAACATCAATCCCCTTATCCATTCTTCCATGGAACTGATTTCTAAATATAAGAGGCATTCATTATCACCATTGATGGCATAAATTCATTCATTCACTTATAAAAAGACCACTAATCTAAGTGATAAGGGGCTGGAAATTATTTAGTTGTAGGGAGATGCTGTTGATATGAGATTTGAGTTGATTACAAGTATTGTATTGATGTCAAAGTGTCTTGCTTGTTGTGAGGAGAGGATGGGATTGAACTAGGGGAGTGATGCTGGATCAGGAAAATTGGGTTGTAACTCTTCCTTTTACTAATAAAGTATTCAAAGCTTTTTCCATATGCTTGTATTGTCTTTTGATGCTTTCATATGCTTATCATATACTTGATTCCATACTATGTTTAATCAATAGATCATTATCATATGCTTTGATGGGTTCTTGTTTCTATTTGTGTGCATGTACTTCTCAAGCGGCTTAAGTATGGGAAGGAGCAAAAAAATCGGTCAAGGGAGATAATAAACAAGTGGAAGCTATAAGTAGGTTCTTTGTTCTCTTATTTTATCTATTTTTTATAGAAAAGGTAGAGAATGCTTTGTACTATTGTTTGTAGATTAAGCTACTAGTCTAGAGGGATTAGGCGTTTATCCAAGAACACTATAACTTCCTAAAATAGTCTGCGGACCATGGGATTGTATAGATAGAGTGAAGCTCTAAGTAGTTAGGCATAGAATGTCTAAGAAATAAAGATGTATGTGGGATATCTCTAAAGTGTAAGTCTAAGTTTTGGGTCGTAGCATAGATAGAGACTCTGCAGCTGAGTGCACAGAGGCCTAGTAGTCTGTAGCTAAGTGCGCAAACCCCTACAGATGAGTGCACAGGGCGAGTCAGTTCTGTAACTGTTGGGAATCATTAATAAAGAGAAGTTTTCTATCATTCTGCGCATTTATTTCCTATTTATGCTTCTGTTATATTGGGTATGAATTCCACTTCTAATGCTTATATGATGGGCGAATGTGTATAAATATATTGGTTAAGTGAATTCAAGTAAGAACATCTGCTTACATGAAGCTAACTAATATCTGCTAATAATATAAGTAATATATCTAACCTAGTTTGAGATACAGTATAGATCGCTGCTATAGCAACGCGAAAGCATTGCAACCCCTGGTTAGGACTATGCGAAAGCCGATTGTAACACTTCATGAAGGTACTGAAGGATAGAGTAGAGAGAAAAGCAACCTGCACGAAGGTAGGTATAGTTGGAATAAATTGACATCAAAACCATCTCAAGGGTGTGGAAACTTGGTTTCAGCATCCCCCCATACTTCTTCGGGTGAAACTTCAGTTCGCACTCTACGGGCTGATGCCGAAAGGGATAGTAGTGTAGGGATTTGTTTGGCTAACTAATGCTGAACCTGGGTCAGGCCCCCACAAGCCAATAAATGGTTCCATTGCCAAGATCAGAATCTGCATAAGAGATGTGTGGTATCGTATCATTGGAATCCAACTAAGAAGGAAATTGAAGGTTGGTTGGACAGAATAATTCATGAGTTTGTGGCGTAGGAAAACAGAAACCCACAACTGTCAAAAGAACAGTGATTAGATAGCTAACTGTATACGGAGATCCATGAAATATTTTTCACGTCCTTCCCTACTGAGCTATACAAGTGGATCGCAAAGCTAGCAGATAGCCAAGGAAGGTGGAAACTTGACGGTCTTATTGTGTGGACCCTGGAGCTAGTGCGAAGATTGGAAGCATCGGAGGATAAGCTCATGCGCACCATTGATCATTGGCTCGATCACATTATAAGAGGATTTGTTACTAAGTTCGCAGTTGACACCTCAGTCAGCTATAGCAAGGCAGAGCGATGCTTTCACAAAGGACCATGAGGTAAGTACGTAAAATATTTGAATACGTGGATTAAAATGTTGTTGTGAGAAAAGCAGGTTATGTAGTTACCTCGATGTTTGGAGCTACATGAAGCAGAAGAATTTATAGAAACAAAGGAAATAAGGGTCCTGAGAATAGCCCTTTGATTGCACCTCCATGAGGGGACGAGGAAGGGGTCGCAAAGGTCTCTCCACAAAGTGCTATTCATCTGATAAGTCAGGGTCATGACAAAGACCACTGCCCAATCTTTACAAATTACCTTGTAGGAGGAGGACCGATGCCTCTAAGGCTGGAAACTCAAGCAGGACCTAGTGCAGCACCTACTTTGTGGTACACTACTTGTCAAATAGTTGGAAAGCATGCCACGGATAATTGCCACTTGTTACAGAAGTATATGCAAACTCTGGAATAGTTGTTCTATAACTTTTGTAGGTCGGTGGGACATGATGAGCATGCTTGCAGGAGCTATGAATTGATGATGGATAGAACACTCGCCTACAGAGTTTAGCCTAAAATACGACCCCTTGACCAGAATGCAGGAATGGCGCAGACAAGATTTCAAGGGCATGGAAGAGGTCGAGGCGGAGGAGGACCTGGTAGAGGTCATGGACAGTTGATTTGCTATAATTGCAAAGGGCCAAGACACTATGCCCGTGATTTCACTGATCCAACGCATTCGTCATGCAAGTATTGCACATTGTTTGATCATGAGACAAAATATTTTCCTACGCTGATAGCTAGGATCCATGAAAAAGGAGCGCTACCACCTCCCCTGACTCAAAACCTGCAGATTATGAGGTCTGAGCCACGTGAGGAAGATCTGAACGTAAATATAGTGCTCTGAAGTGGATTCGTGACGGGAGATGACAAGGGGAAACAACCAGAAGATAGTACCTTAGTTCAAAAAGCCCTGACGAAAGTAGCTAAGTTTGATTTGGAGCGTGCTTGGGAAACCTTCATGGAAGCTAAGAAGAGCTTCACTGAGGCCTCCACTTAAGGAAGCAAAGATTTTCCTGAGCCAGAAATGGATCCCTCCATGCTCACAACTTTCCTAGAAACCTGTATGAAGTTACTATGCGACAATAAGGCTATGAAAGGGTTACAGGAACTCATCAATAGATGTGCTAGGACCACGCCAGGAGAACCATGCGTAGTCTAGAAGATCGGAAAACATAAAACAAGGACGGAGTGTGAAATGAGACTGACCGCGCAGATCGAAGAATACGAGATGGATCAAGTCATTCTGGATTTGGGATCATATGTGAATGTTCTACCAAAGAAAACATGGGAGAAAATGGGGATACCTGCCTGCAATGGTCTCCGATTCAGCTAAGAATGACGAATCAACAGAAAATCATATGCATAGGGTGATTGCAAGGAATAATTGTGGATATTGAGGGAGTGAGCACGCTGGAAGATTTTGAAGTGATAGAGATTGTTGATGATAGCAATCCCTACCCCGCACTCCTAGGAATTGACTAGGCCATTGATATGAATGGGGTAATTAATCTGAAGAAGCGGAAGATGATCTTTGAGAAGAAGTCATTGCACGTAATAATACCCCCAGATCCTACTAAGGGATCTTGCTATACGGAACCAGTCTATGACTATGAGAGTAATGATGATCTGGACTACATATACAAGATAACAACACGAGACCAAGACTGGGTGAATCCCACTGTGGATGGATGGATTACATAGGAGTGTGAGAGTTCCTGCACTTTGAATTCTGATGGAGAAGTAGAACGATGGTAGAATAGGTTACACGAAGTAACTACGTTGAATTGCAACATGAAGACCCAGTCGCTGCGCTGTGTGTCGACAGAAGTAAGAGATCTTCCTATTTATGATGGTCTAAATGAGGTTGATACCTTCTTGAATGCATTTGAAAGGGAGGTGCTAGAAAAGCAATGCTTCCAGGCCTTGGAATGGGTACTACATGCTATGCCCACAAGATGGTGGGGTACGCACAAAGGAAGCTTTGATGATTGGCACGAATGTAGGAGAATGATGCAAACATGATTTGGGAAGCCTAAGGTGTGAGTGATAGACAAGTATGATGGGCATGATGATCCATGCACGCATCTGGCCAAGTGGACGTAGGCATATGGAGAAAGCCACAACCTGAGTGGGTGCACCTATTCTGTCATACCCTAGATGTTATACTAATGAACTAGTATATAGAAATAGAGCTCCGAAATGGGACAAGTGAATGGGATATCCTGCGCGAAGAATTCATGATGACCTTTAGTTTTGAGGATGGGTGGGATAGTATTGATGAAGTGCTACAAGAGGTGAAAGCAACCATCTTTAGGATATCGTAGGAGCCTTTAGACCTGATACAGCCTGAATGGGCCACTCAGCTGAGTCGCACATTAGAATGTTATAATGTAACTCTTGAAGAGGAGGATCAAGATCTACAGAATAATAATATTCTAGAAATAGAAGGCCACCGCAAGGTTTAAGGACCACAGATTGAGAACCCTGATATAATCGCGTTGGTGAAAACTAAGCAGGTGAAAATTGGTAGGGAGGCAGAACCCAAATTTGTGAAGATCGGAGACTACTGGGATGACATGACGTGGATAAGGTTGCTAAATTACTATGTGAATATCAGGACTTATTCCTGGCCAAGTTTACAAATTTGAAAGGAATAATCGGAGATCTAGGAGTGATGAAGATCACGTTAAAGCCCGACATGAAGCTAGTTAAGTAGAGGACTTACCACTTAAATCCGAAATACAAGGAGAAGGTACGCATACAACTAGACAAAATGCTCACAACAGTCGTCATTGAGCCTATGGAGGAATCCAATTGGGTAAGTCCGATGGTGGTGCAAGAGAAGAAGCAGAACGGGGAGATAAGGATATGTGTGGATCTCAGAAAACTGAATGACACCTGTGTGCATGATCCTTTCCCAACTCTATTCACGGATGAAGTGTTGGAAAATTTAGGTGGTCAGGAAGCTTATTCTTTCACTGATGGGTTCTCGAGGTACCACCAAATAAAAATCACGCCGAAGCATAGGAGCAAGACAACCTTCACAATTAAGTGGGGTTGCTTTTAATATGTTGTCATGCCATTTGGATTGAATAATGCACCTGCTATCTTTTCACGCATGGATTTTATGGAATTCAACAAATATATTCATAAGTTCTTGGAGGTATATTTTGATGACTGGACTGTATTTGGGCTGGTTAAGCACCATGTAGCGAGCTTGCACTTGATGCTAGATACCTGTCAAAGATACCAAATCGCACTCAACCTCAAGAAGTGTTTGTTTCTCTTTCCTTTTGGGAACCTATTAGGGGATGTTGTTTGCAGAAAAGGGCTGATAGTAAACCCCACGAAGATCGTGGTGATTCTGAACTTGGAAGTGCCAAGAAGTGTGAAACAACTGCGCGCTACTCTAGGACATACATGATATTACAAAACGTTTATCAAAGGCTATGCCCAGATCACTACGCTGACGAAAAACTTGTTGAAGAAGGATGTCACATTTTGTTGGAATGATGATTGTAAGAAAATCTTGGAAATATTGAAAGAAAAGATGGTTACTGTGCTGATTCTAGTCTTCCCGAACTAGAAGAAAGAGTTCCATATACATGTCAATGCATCGTGTATAGCGTTGGGGTTGTACTGACACAGGATGGCAGAGGAAGCTTGGATCACCCTATCGCGTTCGCAAGCCACAGATTATCCAAAGTAAAGAAGAATTACTCCACCACTGTGCGTGAGGGGCTAGCTATGGTGTATGCGCTCCACAAGTACTGACACTACTTGCTAGGAGGCCACTTTAAGATGTATGCAAATCACTCCATGCTAAAGTACCTATTTAATAAGCCTATGTTGGGTGGGAAAATTTGCATATGGCTTTTATTGTTCCAAGAGTACGACTTTGAATTCGTTGTGAAGCTTGGATGATTGAACGCGAGACCAAACCACCTGTCGCACATCAAGACAGGGCAGGAACATACTAGTTTGGAGGACAGATTACCTGACACGCAACTCTTTGTTGTGCGCATGGTGGATGGAAATTTTGAAGATATAATACACTTTCTAACAACTGGAACTACGCCAGAAGGATACTCTATCCAGCAGAAGAAGGAATTAGTGGTACGCGCGATAGATTTCTCTATCATTGCTGGGCATCTATATAAGATGGGGAATGATGAAATACTACGAAGGTATGTACCTGAGTTTGAACGAAGCAGCATCCTCGCAGATGCTCATGGGGGCGCCATGGGAGGACATTATGCAGGAAGAGAAATTGCACAGAAGATTCTACGTGTTGGGTTGTGGTGGCCAACCCTTCATCAGGATTCAAAAGCATATTGAAAGGCATGTGATGTATGTCAGCGAACAGGAAGGCCATCATGGAGGGATGAAATTCCTTTGAATCTAAAAATGACATTGCAACTTTTCGAAAAGTGGGCAATAGATTTTGTAGGACCTATTAAACCTCAAGGAAAGATAGGCGCGAGGTATATTATCACTGCGATGGAGTATTTGACTCGTTGGGTAGAAGCACAACCGATGAAGTATTGCATGGGCTCGACTACCATGAAGTTTCTATTTAAGCACGTACTAACACAATTTGGATGTTTGAAGATCTTGATGAGCGATCATGGTACACACTTCCTAAACTAGATGATCATCACATTAATAGATGATTTTCAAGTGTAACATCAAAAGAGCACACCTTATCACCCACAGGATAATGGAATAGTGGAGGCATTCAACAAAGTGCTTGAAAACACGCTGATCAAGGTATGCAATGCTTAGTGAAGTGATTGGGACCTACGCATACCTGCAATGTTATGGGCTTATCGGACGACATGCAAGAAATTTATGGGATAGACACCTTTTAGGCTTGTCTATGGAGTGGAAGTCATAATTCCTATGGAATACATCATGGCTAGTCTGTTCATAGCAACGCTCATAGGTATGGTGGATTGCAGAGCCCTGGAGGAGAGGCTCACACAGTTGGATGAGCTTGAAGAAGAACAATTTTTGGCTGGATTTCACTAGCAGGTCCAAAAGCAACATGAAAAGGCATGGAATGACTGACACATAAAGCTGCGCACATTCAAGGTAAACGATCTGTTTTTTGTATGATAGTAAGTTTGATAGATTCCCTAGAAAGTTTAGGATGCACTGGTTAGGGCCATATATTATTAATGAGATTACCGACGAAGGCGTGATACAACTAAGTGAATGGTAGTTAGTTGAAGCCATATACAGGTGGCCCAACCATTTGACTAGCCGATAAAATCATAGTCTTAGCGCTCCAGGTAGCTAAAAGGAAGCGTGAGACTATAAACTACTCTGCCTAGGAATTGCGTGATGTCAGGACAACGCACAGTAGCGAAGTGTCACAAGGTCCACAACAACACGCAAGTCTGTAGGAAAGTCAGCACTCGAAGAAGCCATGGACACAAAAATAGTGACAGCCAAGGAAGCCGCGCAGGAAATTGTGGAAGTGGAAGCCCTAGAGAGTGGAAAAATAATGGTTGAGGTCCTTAAATCACCACGAACATTGAGACCTAAGAAGGATAAGTAGGCCATTATCTCGGTGTGCATCTCACCGAGAAATCCACTAAGGACCAAGCTCACATTGTAGGAAAAGTGGAAGGCCATTAATTTGGAGGCTGACGAGGAGGAATCTGAAGAAATCTTGGTGGAGGAGGAAGATGAAGAGATGGAAGCTGAAACCCAAGGTGTGGACCCTATTACCCGGTTACCTGAATATGTTCCTTCGTGAAAGGGTAAAGCCAAGGTGCTGAAGTATATGGATGAGAGTAAGAGCTCTCTGCAAACTCCACTGTTCCCAAATGATATTGTTTTTAACGGAGCACACTTGGGGCGGGTTCCTATGTTGAAATTTGAAGATTGGGACCTCGTAGACCATGAGAAGTTCCCGCATTTAGTGACTGAGAAGCTAATGCACTAGAATATCGATGAAATTATTGGAATGATTGAATTGGAGCCGTGCAAATGGCTCAGAGGTGTAGAGAAGTCCAGGTTGCTAAACTTGCTCCAGGTCCCACATTACCATTGCACCCCAGTGACTATCTTCATCATCAGGAAGTTGATCTGCTTGGTGCATGATGGGTGCTTGTGGCTGGAGGAGCCCATCCCCATCACAAACCATCTGATTCACCAGATTACATGGCTACCTTTCTCAGGAGAGGACCCAGCAAACATTTCATAGGGAAAAGGTGGTGAGTTGGACCTCATGGAGGCAATGAAAAAGAAGTTTAATTTAGAGAAGAAGAAGCGAGGGTATGCCATCTCTAGCATTAACAGCCTTGCAATTAAGGTCGCGACACAAATATTGGTAGGGAAGGTGATGTAGAGGTTCCACATGGATGAGGTGCCCGCGTCAGTGGTTGCACTAGCGGCGCAATGCACAAAAGGAGCCTAGTTCAACTAGGCAAACTATCTATGCGGCGAGTTCCTTGTGAACTATCGTGAGGCATAGGAGCATGGAAAAATGTTTTATTACACATGGCCCTTGTTGTCGATCGTACTAGTGGCATGGGAGCTTCCCAAAGATAGCTAGTTCCCTTCGGTCACGCTGGACTTGCTAGAGGCAGTGAAGTATGCTTTGCTATGGGTGACCAAGGATGCGCAACGGATCAAAGAAAGCAAGATCTTCTAGGTGTTAATGGAGATGAACATCTGAATGGGGATCAATCGCAAGCTATGGTTATCGCCAACAGTCTACAACAGTTTGCAAAGCTTAGCAGAGTTCAAAGCTGATTTCCACCACGTTTTTATTAGGTCGTAGAAGGACCCTGCGAAGATGTGGCATGATTCACAGTCCCTGAGTCTTGGCCGCTGGAGTGGCATGCTCCAGTTGGCTCCGTGGTGGAAATAGAGAAGTTTGTTGTGCAGTGCAAGAAAGAAGAGACAAAACTTTGGATGGCGCAGCTGGAGGAGAAGTGTAGAAAGGAAGAGGCAGCAACGAAGGCCCAAGCAGCACACGACACTACGAAGTTAGCAGAACAACAACAGAAAACAAGATAAGAAGAGTGCAAAGGATAGAAGTCACCTTCGCCCAAACTAGAGACAGACATAGATCAAGGTGGCGTGGACCCGTAGAAAACATCCACCCAACTCAAGCATCTGCGACCATGAGAGCAGACAATGCCACAAAAGAAAACAAAGGTATCGAAGACATCGTTCAAACCAATCACCCTCACTGAGGGGGATTTGCATGATATCTGCGAAATGGTGAGGGATGTCACCGCGGAGGCCCTCTAACAATTTGAGGAACAATAGCAGTTGGTATTGGGTGCTCTTCAGATAGAGTTGTAGGAGTTGTAGGTTTCACTCCATAGGCTTGCATAGTGTCTGCCAGCCTCAAAGTCGGAACTTCAGCTACCGAGGAAATGTTGCACACAAGGGTGACCAATACAATCGTGCTGCTAGATGGGGCCCTTACTACAGAGAAGGAAGCTGACAGACCCACGGTGAGCAGTTTGAAAGGGGTAGGGTTGAACATGGTTGCGCTCCTTTGGGAGACACTCTACCTCTTATAGGATGGAGTCACTGCAGAACTTCGAGCCAGGGAGGGTCACGCCATACAGGTAGTGAGTGAGCAATGCATCAACATTGAGTAGTTGGGCCTACAACGCAATGAGGTAGTGGACCAGAACAAATAGATAATGAAGGTAGTAGAGGAAGCCTACCAGATGGTCTCGGAGTTGGCCATTCAAGCAGAGGAACTAGTGGAGGCGTGCGTTTGTAAATTGGCCACAGGGGTGACGACACAAGAGCAAAAATGGCCAAGGTTCAAATGGAGTTGAACCTGCAAATCACAGAACTATAGTTGAAGGCTCAGCCTTCAACCCCGGTAGAGGTTAAGGAACAGCGTACCAACGTGGTTATGACAACGATTGCAGTGGTTGATAGTGCAGTGACAGACTGCATGAAGCTGTTCGAACAGCCATTCGAGGTCCTAACCACGCTGTAGGAGGACCCGAATGTGGAGCACCTAGAGACAAAGGCATGCGAGATGTAACAAAAATACGATGAGGTAAAAGGGACCATGCAGACGGTTGCCCTTACACAAAGACATGCACTGATGCAGCAGGCAAAGGCGCTGAAGGAACAGGTGGATGTCACTCAGCATAAAGAAGCGGTCTTAAAAGCATGCCTACAGCCATAGGATCAATGAGGCATATATAATTATAGCCTCCATTGAAGCAAAGCTTACGCAACTACAAGCAACTCAGGAGAGGATTTAGGGCAGCAATTCAACAGTAGCGGTCACCAAATAGCGTGTGGAGGAAGTCTGGCAGGCAGCCGCTCAGTGCGCTGCCGAAGTTGCAATGATTCAAACAAAGCTGGGAGGTCTTCGTGCTAAGATCTCCACACTTGTAGAGTGACTCGAGGGTGAGTCATGATGTTTGTGTTGGGGGCTTGTTGGGTGCGGGATCCCCCAAGGGCACTTTTGGGGCTTAGAGCCCAGATTTTTGTCCGATTTTGTAATTCCAATGTAAAGACTCCGCATTTTATGGGCACGGAGCACGTAGTTGTTAAAGATTCGTAGGGTTGTCCGACCTTATTTTGATAATGTAATGTCAGTTGTAGAAGATCTACCCATGGTCTGAAGACCATGGGATTGTATAAATAGAGCAAAGCTCTAAGTAGTTAGGGACAAAATTTCTAAGAAATGAAGATGTATGCGGGATAGCTCTGAAGTGTAAGTCTAAGTTTTGGGTTGTAGCATAGGTATAGCCTCTACAACTGAGTATGCAGAGGCCTAGTAGTCTGTAGTTGAGTGCGCGGACCCCTGCAACTGAGTGCGCAAGGTGAGACAAGTCTGTAACCATCAGGAGTCATTAATAAAGAGAAGTTTTCTATCATTTTGCATATTTATTTCATGTTTATGCATTTATTATATTGGGTAAGAATTTCACTTCTAATGCTTATATGATGCACGAATGTGTATAAATATATTGGTTAAGTGAACGTAAGTAAGAACATATGTTTATGCGAAGCTAACTAAGATCTGCTAATAAGATAAGTAAGATACTTAACCTAGTTTCAGAGACAGCGCAGATTGTTGCTCTAATAGTGCGAAAGGACTGCAACCACTGGTTAGGGCTGCACAAAAGCTGATTGTAACACTTCGCGAAGGTACTGAAGGATAGAGAAGAGAGTGAATCCACCTGCACGAAGGCATGTATAGTTGGAATAAATTGACATCACAACCATCTCAAGGGTGTGGAAACTTGGTTCCATCATCCCCCCATACTGCTTCGAGTGAGACTTCAGTATGTGCTCCACGGGCTGATGCTAAAAGTGCCAATAGTGTAAGGATTTGTTTGGCTAACTAATTCTGGACCTGGGTTACGACCCCATAAGCCAAAATTCAGGGTAGGCTTTGGTCTAGGTGTCTGTGGTGACTTGGGCACTTCAGCTAATACCTCTGGAGAAGCTCCCTCTTCCTCCATAACAACCTCTAGCACAACCCCCTCGGTTGTCACTGCTTCAGCATCCATAGCTTCAGATCCTAGGATAAAATCACGGATGAAATTGTGATTAAAACACTGGGCAGTCAAGAAATGCTTCAAAGAATGTGCGGGTCATGCATGTCTGAGAGCTCACCAACTCAATGTTGAAAATTCCAAGTGTTTTTCGTTGGGCCTCCATTTGTAATTTATAGGCCAATTTGAATTCAACTCCAACTGTTCCCCCCACATTCGGTTCATTAATGCCGGATTTGCGGCATATTTACAAGGATCTTACCCATAAATTTTGTCTTAAATGCTGGCTGCTTGCTCCATTTGGCTGCATTCTTATCATCAAATCATGAACAGTGACTTTAACAGTCACTTTCTGGCCGACCTGCATGATTTTTCTTAGTAGTGTAGCTCTCTTCACATTGTTGCGAACCTTGTGACATTTCCTCGTTCCGCACAATCCTCCAATTGTGCAGTTCCCCAACCCGGGTAGTGTAATTTATAGTCCCACGGCTCCTTTTAGCTGCCTGAGGCACTAAGACTATACTACCTTCATATAGTCACCTGGCTGGATCACCGGTTTATGGCTTCAATCAGCTGCCATTCACCTTTCTTAGGAAGGAATCTCCATTCAATTTAACCAACTGAACTACTCCACCATCGATAATCTCCTTAGGACATAGGGCCCTAGCCAGTTCATTCTAAATTTCCCTGGAAATTTATAAAATTTGTTGTCATATAACAAAACTAGATCATTTACCTTAAAGGTACACAGCTTAATGTGCCGATCATGCCATGCTCTTTTGCACTGATTTTGGACCTGTTGGTGAAATCCAACCAAAAATCTTTCTTCCTCAAGCTCAGCGAGCTACGCGAGCCTCTCTTCCAGGGCTCCACGATCCGCCATACCAGTGAGTGCTGCTATGCGTAGACTAGGCACAATGTATTCCATGGGCATCATTGCTTCAACACCATATACAAGCCTAAAGGTGTCTGCCTAGTCAACCTTTTGCATGTCGTTCGATAGGCCCATAGTACTGCGGGTATGTGTAGGTCCCAATCACTTCATTGAAAATTGAAAACCTTAGTCAGCGCATTCTCCAGCACCTTATTGAAAGCTTCCACCATCCTGTTAGCGTGTGGGTGGTAAGGTGTTCTTTTCTAATGATACACCCGAAATTCCTCCATCAGCGCGCTGATCGTTTCGTTCAGAAAGTGCGTACCACAATCACTCATCAAAATCTTTGTACATCCAAATTGACAGAGAAACTTTGCAGAGGTCGCACCTGTACAGTCCTTCACAAGCTATGCCTCCGCCCATCGAGTCATATACTCAGTTGTGGTGATAATGTATGGCGCTCTCGTCTTCTTTCCTTGGGGTTGAATGGGTCCCACAAAATCTATCGCCCATTTCTCGAAAGTTTGTAATGTCATATGTGGGTTTAGAGGCATCTCATATATCTAGGATGGCCTACCAGTCCTTTGACACACATCACATGCCTTGCAGTAAGCTTTTGAATCCTGATGGGTGGTTGGCCACCACAACCCTACATGTAGAATCTTCTATGCGGTCACCCTTCCTGTGTAATTCCCTCCTGCGGCAACCCCATGAGTGTCTGTGAGGATACTGCTCCTTTCAAACTTTGGTACATATCATCGTAATACTTCATCCGACCAAATTTTGTATAGATGTCTGGCAATGACAGAAAAGTCTACAATGCACACCACTAACTCCTTTTTCTGTTGGATGATGTAGCCTTCTGGGGCAGCTCTTGTCATTAGGAAGTGTATGATGTTTTCAAGGTGACCATCTGTGACACGTACTAGAAATAGTTGTGCATCAGGTAATCCCTCTTCCAAATTAGTGGGATATTCCCTATTTCAATGCGTGACAGATGGTTTGGTCCCGCGTTTAGTCATCCAAGCTTCACAATAACCTCAAAATCATACTCCTGGAACAACAACAACCACCTACAGATTCTCCCCCCAAACACAGGCTTATTGACCAAGTATCTAACTGCAGAATGGTCCGTATTAATCTTAAAATGTCCACCCGAAAAATAGTGTCTCAACTTCTAGGGCACGTATACCATGGC
Source organism: Pinus tabuliformis (assembly GCA_031772625.1). Classification (NCBI taxonomy): domain Eukaryota; kingdom Viridiplantae; phylum Streptophyta; class Pinopsida; order Pinales; family Pinaceae; genus Pinus; species Pinus tabuliformis. The sequence goes on from CM062804.1 coordinate 499,334,097, forward strand.
TAATCCTTCACGCTCAGTGGTGGAATAGTTATTCTCATCCTTAGATAACCTCCTTCTTGAGAATGCTATAGGGTGGTCCGATTCTCCTCTGTTTTCATGTGTCATTACTACGCTAGTGCTATACATGACGCATCTACATGTACATGAAACTTCTTCTTCCAATCTGGGAAGACTAAAATCAGTGCGGTGACCATTTTTCCTTTCAGTAGATCCAAGCTTTTCTGACAGTCCTCGTTCCAACAGAACGTGACATCCTTTTTCAACAGCTTTTCCATATGTGCGGTGATTTGGGCATAGCCCTTGATAAACTTCCTGTAGTACCCAGTATGTCCCAAGGTCATGCACAATTGTTTCACACTCCTTGGCACCTCCAAGTTAAGTATCACTATGATCTTCATGGGATCTACCTTCAGTCCTTATCTACAAACCACATGACCCACCAAAGTACCAAAAGGAACACAAAACAGACATTTCTTTAGATTGAGCGCAATCTGGTACCTTCAACAAGTATCTATCATTAAGTGCAAACTGGCCACATGGTTTTTTACCAACCCAAACACAGTCCAGTCATCAAAGTACACCTCCAGAAACTTATGAATGAAGTCTTCGAATGCAACAATGAATACGTGCAAAAAAACCGAAGGTGCATTCTTCAATCTGAAAGGCATTACAGTGTACTGAAAACATCCCCATTTAGTCGCAAAGGTCATCTTTCTTCTATCTTTAGGCACGATTTTGATCTGATGGTACCCAGAGAACCCATCAGTGAAGGAGTACGCTTCCTATCCATCTACATTATCCAATACCTCATCAGTGAACGAAGTCGAGAAAGGATCATGTACACAAGCGTCATTCAACTCCCTGATATCTACGCATATACTTATTTCATCCTTCTACTTCTTTTCCTGTACCACCATTGGGCTTACCTAATTAGATTATTCTACGAGCTCAATGATGCCTGCCGCGAGCATCTTGTCCAACTCTAAGTAGACCTTCTCCTTATACTTCGGATTAAGACGGTAAGGTCTTTACTTAACCAGCTTCGCGTCGAGTTTTAGCGTAATCTTCATAATGACCAGGTCACCTATTATCCATTTTAACTCCATAAAATTGGTAGGGAACAAATTCTGGTATTCATGGAGCAATTTGGTGACCTTATCTACCATCGCGTCATCCCAGTAATCTCCAATATTCGCGAATTTAGGCTCTGCCTCCGTACCAATATTTACCTGTTTCATATTCAATGGCACGGTTATATCAGGATTCTCGATCTATAGATCCTTGACCTCTTGGTGACCCTCAATTTCATGGATATTAATCTTTTTTGGATCCTTGTCTTCTTCTTCAACAGTCAAATTATAGCATTTCATCATGTGGCTCAGCTGAGTAGTCCAATCGGTTTGAATCAGATCCAAAGGATCTTGCGGTATCCTAAAGATTACTGCTTTAACTTCTTGTAGCATTTCATCAATATAGTCATACCCATCTTCGAAGCCGATAATCATTATGAATTCTTAGCACATAATATCCCATTCACCTATGCCATGGCGAAGCTCTATCTTCAAGTACTAGTTCATCAGGATGACATCCAAAGTGTGACAGAACAAGTGCACCCATTCAGGTTGGGGCTTCGCTCCATAAGCCTTAGCCCATTTGGCCAAGTGTGTGCGTGGATCATCCTTCGCTTCATACTTGTCTGTCACTCATACCTTCAACTTCCCAAAGCATGTTCTCATCATCCTCCTACACTCACGCTAATAATCAAAACTACCCTTGTGCATACCCCACCATCTTACGGGCATAACGCGCATTGCCCAGTCCAATGCTTAGAAGTGCTACTTCTCTAGTACTTCCCTCTCAAATGCATCCAAAAAAACACCCACATCATTCAAGCCATCATAGTGGGCAGATTTCTTACCTCTGACGACACACAATGCAGCCACCAGGTCATCATGTTACAGCTCAACGTGGTTACTTCATGTAGCTGATTCTGGTAGTGCTCTAATTCTTTGTCCGAGTTTGAGTTGAGGGAACTCTTGTGATACCATGTAATTCATCCATCCACTATTGGATTCACCCAATATTGGTCTCGCATTGTTATCTTATATATGTAGTCAAAATCATCATCGCTTTCGTAATCACAAATTGATTCAGTATAGCGCGATCCTTTAGCAGGATCTAGGGGTACTATTACTCGAAGTGATTTATTTTAAAATATCATCTTTTGCTTCTTTAGGTTGATTATCCCATTCATGTTAGTAGCCCAATCAATGCCAAGGAGCGCAGGGTAGGGGTTGCTCTCATCCACAATTTCTATCAATTCAAAGTCAGCCAATGTGCTCACGCCTTCAATATCGATAGTTACTCCTTGCAGCCATCCCATGGGGATGATCTTCTGTTGATTTTCGATCCTTAAATGAATCAGAGACCACTATAGTGTGGGTCTCCCCATCCGCTCCCAAGTCTTCTTTGGCAAAATGTTCATGTTTGACCCTAGATCCAAAATAACTTGATCCATTTCATATTCTCCTATTTGTGTGGTGAGTCTCATCTCACACCCTGTCCTTGCTTTATGCTTACCAATATTCTGTACCATGCGCATTCACCCGGAGTGTTTCTGGCGCATATATTCATAAGCTCTTGTAACCCCTTCACAACCTTTCTATCATGCATCAGCTTCATATAGGTCTCCAGAAAGGTCGTAAGCATAGAAGGGTCCATTTCCTGAACAGGCTTATCCCGGCTCCCTGAGGTAGAAGCCTTAGTGAAGCTCTTTTTTGCTTCCATGAATGTTTCACGTGTGCACTCCAAATCAAATTCAGCCTCCTTTGCCAAAGCTTTGCAAACCCATGTGTTGTCTTCAGGATGTTTCCCCTTATTGTCGCTCATTGCAATTCCACTTAGAGCACTATATTCACATTCAGATCCTCTTTGCAAGGCTCAGCCCTCATCATCTGTAGGTTCTGAGTTGGCTGCGGTGGTAGCACCCCTTTGTCATGTATCCTTGCTATCAGTGTAGGAAATTCCTCCATCTCATGATCAAATTGAGTACAATATTTGCATGACGGATGCATTGAGTTAGTGCATTCACGGGCATAGTGTCCTGGTCCTCTGTAATTGTAACAGATAAGTTGTTCCCGACCTCTAGCAGGTCCCCCTCCGCCTCGGCCTTGTCCATGCCCCTGAAATCATGTTCGCACCATCCTAGCGCTCTGGTCAGGGGGCCACATTTCTTCTTGAACTCTATAGGAGGGTGTTATGTCCATCATCTATTCATAACGTCGGCAGTTGTGCTCATCATGCCCTATCGACCTCTAGAAGTTGCAGAACAATTGTTGTGATGTTTTTACAAACTTCTGCATCAAATGATAATTATAAGTTGTATGTTTCCCTGCTACCTGACACATAGCACACCACAACGTAAGTCCCATGCTCAATCATGCTTGGGCTTTCTGCCTCAAAGGCATCGATCCTCCTCTTGCAATATAATTTGAAAGGACTAGGTAGTGGTCTTTATCATGCCCTTGACCTTTACATTTCAGGCATCATATTTATTTGTGCACCTCCGGTCAAATTGTTCTGTCCTGCTTCAAAATTTACATTTCGAGGCAAAGTATTTGCAACTGTGCATGGATCTGTTGAACCCCCAGATCGGATCTTGCATTGGTGTTTCATGCAATCTTATGGCAATCTCCAAGGTCTCTACCTGAGTCGTAATCTTCTTTTGTGACAGTACAACCCTTAGGTGAGGCAAGAGTGAAGCCACAAACCATTCACAGTGCTATCCATCTGTTAAGTTCATATTAGCTTCGCGAATTTTACACTTCAATCTCTGATCAAATTCTCGAGGTGTCTCACCTGGTTTCATTGCGATTTCATTAAACCCCACAATCAACTGGGCCTCGGATTTAGGCCTACTGAGCTCTTTATTCAGCATAGTCTGGATCTCTACCAACCCAATGTTTGGTTTATCATTAGAGTACTTGATGTACCAAGTTAGCACGCGATCCTGTAAAGCGCTAACCAATGTTTCCTTCTTCATGTGATCGTATGTGATGCCTTGAGCTTCCCATATAGCTTTTATGATGAATCAGAACTAGTCTGGGTCCTCATTTCCCAAGCCCTTAAACAAAGGTAGCTTAACTGAGTTTGCCATTTTGAACTTCAGTGGAGGTGGTGGTGATGTGGGTGAAGTTCACAGGGGGCGATGGTGGTGAAGGTGGAGGTGGTGTGGGTGGAGGTGGTAATCATGGGAAGCCTCATTTTATTAACTGAACTGCACTTCACAGAGAATCCTGTGCTACCCCCTCTTCATCACTCAGTGGAGCTGAAATTAGTGGGTTGTATTCAATACCCTTTCTTCCTTCTTTCCTGTAAATCTTTCCACTTCGCGTAGCTCCGAACATCAAGGTAGATGCATAACCTGTTTTTCACACAATAACATCTTAAGCCAAGTATTTAAAGACTTCAATTACTTACCTCGCAGACCTTTGAAAAAGTGTCACTCCACCTCACTATAATTGACTAAGGTATTGACTCTGAATTCAGTCACAAATCCCCCTATGATACGATCAAGCCAATGATTAACGACACTAGTGATATTATCCTCAAAATCTTCTAGTCTTTGTATCAGCTCCGGGGTCCAGACAATAGGACCTTCAAGCCTCCACCTTCCTTGGCGATCCGCTAGCTTTGCGATCCACTAGTATAACTCAACTCGAAAGGAACAAAAAAAGATCTCATGGCTTTTTGTATATAGATACCTATCCAACCACTATTCCTTTCTCAACCGTGGGTTTTTCTCTCTGTGTCGTGAATTCGTGGATTTTTCTATCCAACCAGTCTTTGACCTCTTTCTTAGTTGGATTCCAGTGATACGAAATCACACATCTCTCATGCAAATTCTGGTCCCAACAACAGAACCATATGTTGGCTTTGGGGCCTAACCTAGGTTCATCGTTAGTTAGCCAAACAAATCCCTAGACTACTAGCCCTTCCGGCATCATCCCGCGGAACACGGACTGAAGTCTCACTCGAAGCAGTATGGGGGGATTTCGGAACCAAGTTTCCACACCCTGAGATGGTCATGATGTCTATTTATACCCTCTGCCCCTAGCTTCGCACTCATCACTAAGCCTTAGGGTTTTTTCATTCTACCCTTTATTCCATCCTTCAGTACCTCCGCGAAGCTGTACGATTGACCTTCAGGCAACCCTAACCCATGATCCAAGTTGTTATGAAACCAGCTCACAAAAAGATAGAAAAGAAAGATAAATGCCTTAGAAATAAGCCTCTTTGAGGGGGAAACCTCCTTTACATTACATAAATGAAAAATTCTTGGATGATACAAATGAAAAGACCTCCTTTCTATATATAGGAGTATAAGGGGTCATTTTATAATTAAAGCTGACATAACAATAGAAATGTAAGGGCACAATAATAACAATAGTGGGCTTCTATAGGGCACAATAATAACAATATGGGGACTACATGGGCACAACAATATAATAAGGGGGTTGTACTAATAACAATAAGGGGTTACACTAGTAGTATAGGGAACTAACATGCCCCTCTCCTTCAAAAAGTGTTGTCCTCAACGCTTGAGTAGTTCTTGATGCTTCTGTATAAAGTTCTGTGCTCCCATGTGGAATCTTGAGTAAGTATGTTCTTCCACTTGATGAGATACTCTGAAACTCATCAATTTCTTAGCTGTTTGGTTCTTGTTTCTGTGACTGCACTAGGTTCCAATATGATTTTTCCTTCTTCGTCAAGTTTTGGCAATATTGTTTGAACTGGGATCTTCTACAACTTTTGAATGAGTGGTCACACTTCTTCCTTCATCCATTCATCCCTTGCTTCATTTATCCAATCTAGTTGGATAATAGAAATAGCATAAAACAATGCCTCCACATCCTCATCCTTTCTTGAGAGTGCATCTGCAACAATATTTTGCTTCCCTTTTTTGTAGATGATTTCAAAGTCATAACCCAACATATTTGTGACCCATTTTTTCTATTCTTCTAAAGTTAATATTTGTTCTAAAAAGTATTTAAGAATATCATGATCCACTTCTATGTTGAAGTGTCTTCCCATTAGGTAAGGTCACCATTTCTTAAGTGCATGTAGTATTTCCAACATTTCCTTCTCATAAATAACTTGTTTGAGATGTAGCCGTAAAAATACCCAATCGCCTACATCAAAACTTCTTTCACTGTGATGTTGATCTACTTGTTTCTTCGTTCGATTCTGAGCCAAAGTGGCATTATCCTTTAAAAGTTGGAGAACATGTTGTTGATGCTCGATGTGATCTTTCACTGCTTGAATCTTTTTCTTATTGATATGTCCTTCTATCTTGAGAGTTTGAGGAGTGGTAATTTATTCCAATGCATTAAAAGATACGGTTGGATTCATTTCTTGATTCTCGATGTGATATTTCACTTCTTGAACATTTTTCTTCTTGATATGTCCTTCTATCTTGATAGTTTGAGCAGTGGTAATTCCAACCAATGCATTATAGATATGGTCAAATTCATTTCTTATTTCTCGATGTGATCTTTCACTTCTTGGACCTTTTTCTTCTTGACATTTCCTTCTATCTTAATAGTTTGAGGAGTGGTAATTTTTGCCACTGCTTTACAAGATATGGTCAAATTCATTTCTTCTTTCTTTGGGGTTGGTTCTTGGTGTATATCCTCTTCTTTTGACATTTCTTTATCCTCTTATTCCTCCTCTTCACAATTAATGTAAAATAATTTCTTCTCAGCACACTTATGACCTTTAATGTATTTGTTATCACAATTGTGGCAAAGCCCTTTTTCTCTTTTTCCTTCCAATTGTTGTGGTGTCAACCTTGTAGGTTGTGGAAGGCTAGGAGAAAAAACACTTCCATCTTTATAGTTGTGAAGGGTAGACTTCCTTGTTGCCATAATTTTTCTTTCCACTTTTCTTCCTAACCTGAATGCATTCTCCAATGAATTAGGTTCCCAACGACAAACCTCATGTTGAATGTTATCCTTTAAAGTCCCTATGGAGAAATCAATCCTCTACTTCTCTGGAATATCATTTTCCCTTATATTTAATTTTTGAAAGTCCTCAATGTGCTCTGGCATTGACCACTTTTGTTTGAGATTTATCAATTTTCTAAAGAAGGTATCAATGTAAACTTTGAAACGGGGACTATAAACTCAAAACGGGAACTCTCACCAAAAAACCCCGAAAAAAGACCAAAAATAGTGCCAAAAACGAGAAGTGTGTATACTGGAACGATGGTTTTTTTTTAGGGTCAATTTGTAACATGTTTTAAAAATGGCAGTGAAAATGAAATTTTCGTGCAAAAAAAAACCTTGAAAAGGAAAAAGTGTTGATACTAGAATGCCGATTTTTTTTAGGGTCAATTTTCAACATTTTAAAAAATGCTAGTAAAACTGATTTTTTTGTGCAAAAAAACAATTGTTTATGAGGAAAAAAACACACTAATGTTTTTGGTAGAATAACATTTTTCTTTCCTAAGTATAAATTCAACATGTTTTCAACCATAACATGCTAGATACAAAAGAAATTGGAATTTTTTCAACAATAAAATTAAAAAACCATGACATTATGAACAAATTACATGACTAAATGAATCAAAATGTCATTATTTGTATATTGAATGAAACATACATTATATCTCTAATTTAATGTTGCATTGTAGATATTCTAAACAATAAAAATTATCATAATTAAGACATATAATCAAACAACATAAAAATGACTCATAACTTCTGATTTAACACCATATGGAAATCAAAAATTTTATTTCAAGATACGATGCAAACATCACTTATATAAACTGTCTTAGACAACTATTCAAAATCACTCATATTTTCTTGCACACCATCAAAATTCACATCTTCATATGAATGACTAGATGCAGACGAAGATGTTCCATATTCTTCTCTTTCATCAACTAGTGCCCCATCTGAGTCCACATGCATGCCCACCATTTCAGGTTTCAAAATTCTTCTAGATCTATGACTGGTTTCAGCAGACTTCCATCTCAACACTGTTCCTTCTGGTAACAACCTTTTCAGAATCTCTATCATCATAGCCAAGCCAGACACCAAATTGGTGTATGAGACCCCCTTGTTTAATAAAGCCTATATGTGTAATCTTAAATGTATAAAATTGTATTTTATGCTATTTCAAAAAAATTGATTTGAACATTCATCTTGTTAGGTTTAAAAGTTACATAATTTAGCACAAAATTTAAATTTGATACCGAAGTTATTAATTTGTTTTAGTTTCCAAAAAAAATACATAATGCTACAAATTTTTCCACAATTCCCCAAAATAACCATCTAAGTCCAAGAATTTGAAGATATTAAAGTGTTAAAGCTCCATGATTTCTGGTAGTGCAACAAGTTTTTATTTTATTTTATTTTAGTATTGAACCCTAATATACATTACTTTCTAATTTGTAATGAACAAAAACTAAGCATTAATGCCTTTCAACGCATTTAGTGCTACTAAGTATTCTTGATGAGCAATGCAATGAACACTTATTAAATTTGGCACAAGTTTTTTCTAATAAAATGATAAATCTTGTTTGATTAACAACCATAAAAGAAGTACCATTCGTGGAAACAAATACCTTTTCTTATGTAATATGTTCGCTTCAAATTCTAAACCTTACACTATGGTGGAAATTGTTTTTCCATTGATATCATCTAGTAATTTTATAAGCTCCACACCTTATGAGACATGCTCCCAAAGTCTTTAAATCCAAAAATGTAACATGAATATAAATATGTTTTTATATTGTATGATATTTTTATTTTTGTTTAACATAAAAGAGATTAAAGGACTCTAAAGCATATTTCTCAATTCATCTCTTTCAAATATTCAAATTTAAATAATGGATAATCTTATTTTTGGAATATTTGGATACATTAAGAGATGACAAAGGAACAAAGAGGCTTATGAAGGGAAAAAGATAAATCTTGTTGTGTTAGCTATAGTATGCCTATTGTGATAGCTAACTTTTGGTTATAACATAACCATGACATTTTCACGGAAGGTTATAACATATCTTATTATTTTAATTAAAACTTTCTTTGATATCAGTGGGGATAGGTTTATTTTGCAAAATACATTGTCTTGGCAGAAATTTTTAACTACAATAAGTTGAATGACGAGGATGTGATATATGATGCATAATATTGTTGGATCTATCGGCAACATATCCAATGGACTAGTGGACACATGGTAAACAATGTGGAAGTCTATCTGTGATGTATTTAGATGATTTGGGAGTGCCAGATGAATGTAGGAAGTTATAACGTCTATGTAAATACACATATCTTTGATATGTAAATGATATTGGGGAGCGAAGCTAGGAGCGTTGTATAGAATATCATGAGTTTTTTTTTTTAAAGAGATTTGTTGGTGTATAAATATAATTTTATGAACATCAGAGCCATCGGGGTGATTCTGAGAATCGTCCAGCCACCCCTGGTGGCGAGAATCACCCCGATGGCTCTGATGTTTCAAAACCTACCATTGTTTTGAGCTCTTCTTCAACATTCCTAGTTTTGTAGAGCTTGACGGCGAGAGGTTCTGTGCACGCAATGGTAGTGGGAGTGTCACACGAAAGAGCACAACAATACCATGGCCGAGTAATGCTCTATTGGACTGTTTTAAATTTATAAAAGGGTTTTAATGATAAGGTCAGTCCTCCATGGTTCTGGTTCCACCTTTTGTCTATATGTACCAAAGATTGAAATCCCAAAATAGTATATTCGATATAAAGAGATTTGTTAGTGTATAAATATAAATGGGAATAACGAAAAAAAGTTTCCTCGGTTGAAAAAACAACTTCCAAACCAAATGAGAATACCAGTTAGTGCATGAATTACACCGATAAAATATTTATCATCTGCCTTGGCAACTAGGTTGTTTCTAAACCATAACAGAATATCGCGTAGTATATGAACTACATGGCTAAAATATTTACCATTAGCATTGTGAAATACGTTGTCTTATGTACTAGTGGTGTAGTAACAATTGAAGATGGGATGTGCATAATGCCATCAAAATACTCTCAAACATTAACATCATAAACCAGGAGACATACATTGTAAAGTCGAAACAACACAAATATTCAATAGTAGTGTCATTATATTAAAAATATAATAAATCAAACCAAAAATATGTGATTACATCATGACTTCTCAATATATTTTGGTGGAGACAGCGTGATTATTCATAGGTAACATAACTATATCAATAATGCAATATATGAACTTGCTCCATATATTTCGGTTTAGCTCATGTAGAGAAGGACCTTAAAAATAACCAGAGGGAGTTCTCTAACTAAAATAGGAAATACCCTTAAAACCCTAACCAATCGGTGGTTGTATGCTATTATTCGAAGAATGATAAGCCATTAAAATGTGCTGAGCCAAGACCAGAAGACAAACAAGACCAGCAATCCTCCTACCAGGAAGTACCCAACCCAAAATAAGTCTTACCTGGGAGCTGTTGATGCTGCCACTGAAGGAGTGCCTCTCCTACTTGTATAACTAAGAGCCAAACCTGTACCCGGAACATCCTGGGAAGAATTGTCCGCTACCAGACCTTGAGTCTGAAACGATACCGACAACATCAACATAAATTTGAGCATCCAGAAGATTGGAGCTATTGAAGGAAGGGCCAAACCATAGTAGGCTCCGCAGGAGAGCTGCCCAGCAAATGAATCCATATTTCGAATTAGAAGCACACTAATTTTCTATGATAAATAAACTACAGGAATATACCTAAACATTTAGGACTTGATTGCTTCAATAACTTTAGTTAAAGTGCCATTCCTCCCCACGATTTTAGAAATAGAAAAATTAGTTGCTTGGAGTAGATCATTCCATTGTTTTCAGGTCCTTTCACCACCTCCTTTTTTTTCATTATTCCTATTTCTGTCATATGGTTTTGAAACATCAGAGCCATCGGGGCGATTCTGAGAATCACCACCAAGGGTGGCGGGGTGATTCACAGAATCGCCTCGATGGCTCTGATATTCATAAAATTATATTTATTTATTTCTAAAATCCTTGGGGAGGAACGACATTAAAATTATATTTATTTATTTCGTAGGGAGCTCAACTCACATGCATACTCTTTATCCAAGGAGGCCATATAGCAGCCAATCGACACTTTCCTTATTTCAGAATTCATTGACAATTAAAATTATATTTATTTATTTCGTAAGGAGCTCAACTCACACACATACTCTTTATCCATGATATAGTTAAAGTGTCGTCCCCACGATTTTAGAAATAGAAAAACCGACTGCTTGGAGTAGATCATTCCAATGTTTTTGGGTCCGTTCACCACCTCCTTTTTTTCTTTTGTTATTCCCGTTTCTGTCATATGGTTTTGAAACATCAGAGCCCTCAGGGCGATTCTAAGAATCGCCCCACCACCCCTGGTCACGAGAATCGCCACCAGGGGTGGCAGGGCGATTCTCAGAATCGCCTCGATGGCTCTAATGTTCATAAAATTATATTTATCTATCTCTAAAATCGTGGGGAGGAACAGCACTTTAACTAAAGTTATTGAAGCAATCAAGTCCTAAATGTTTAGGTATATTCCTACAGTTTATTTATCGCAGAAAATTAGTGTGCTTCTAAACCAAAATATATGGAGCAAGTTCATATATTGCATTATTGATATAGTTATGTTACCTACGAATAATCACATTGTCTCCACCAAAATATATTGAGAAGTCATGATGTAATCGCATATTTTTGGTTTGATTGTTTATATTTTTAATATAATTATGCTACTATTGAATATTTGTGTTGTGTCGACTTTACGGTGTATGTCTCCTGGTTTATGATGTTAATGTTTGAGAGTATTTTGATGGAATTATGCACATCCCATCTTCAATTATTACTACACCACTAGTACACAAACAACGTATTTCACAACGCTAATGGTAAATATTTTAGCCGTGTAGTTCATGTACTACGTGGTATTCTATTATGGCTTAGAAACAACCTAGTTCCCAAGGCAGACGATAAATATTTTATCGGTGCAATTCATGCACTAACTGGCATTCTCCTTTGGTTTGAAAGTTGTTTTTTAAACTTCCCATTTATATTTATACACCAGCAAATCTCTTTATATCGAATATACTAATTTGGGATTTCAATCTTTGGTACATATAGACAAAAGATGGAACCAGAACCATGGAGAACTGACCTTATCAATGAAACGCTTTTATAAATTTAAAATAGTCCAATAGAGCGTTCCTCAGCCATGGTATTGCCATGCTCTTTCGTGTGACACTCCCACTACCACTGCATGCACGGAATCTCCCGCCATCAGGATCTACAGAACCAAAAATATTCAAGAAGGTCTAAAAAAAATAGTAGGTTTTGAAACATCAGAGCCATCAGGGCGTTTTTGAGAATCGCCCTGCCACCCCTGGTGGATTCTGAGAATTTCCCCGATGGCTCTGATGTTCATAAAATTATATTTTTACACCAGCAAATCTCTTTAAACAAAATTAAAAAATCACGATATTCTATACAATGCTCTTAGCTTCGCTCCCCCATATCATTTACATATCAAAGATATGTGTATTTACATAGACATTATAAATTCCTACATTCATCTGGCACTCCCAAATCATTTAAATACATCACAGATAGACTTCAACACTATTCACCATGTGTGCACCGGTCCATTGGATCTATTGTCGACAGATCCAATAATACGATGCATCATATATCACATCCTCGTCATTCAACTTATTGTATTTAAAAATTTCTGCCAAGACAACGTATTTTGCAAAATAAACCTATCCCAACTGATATCAAAGACTTGACCTTGTTTTTTCTAAATACAAAGAGACAATGTACATGTCATAGTTTGTTTTCAATGCGAGCAAAACTAAAACAATTTTGTTACGAACTATATCTATGATCAAAATGACATCATCATAATTTCATAACTGAAATATGATAGTCATGCCCAGAACTTATATACCAAGACCCATAACTCGCAAATCCAGAATTAATATGTTAATCCATTGTGCGCGTAGTCAATTAATGATGTATCGTTGCACATGGTTTATTTGGACTTTCTTTGAACTAGGTTATCAAAGAAAATGATTGTTGGCAAAAATGGGCCGGGTTCGAAATGTGGTGTGGAGGCGGATCAGATTTCATGCCTACGCATGTTCCCATGTACACAGTAGCGACTGACAAGTGGTCAAAGTGAATAACTTTCTCATAGCGTGTGAAGGAACCTATCATGGACTATTTCAAACATCAATTCGTTCTGCAGTTTGTTGTAATCTTACCAAAGTTTGTCAGATCAATTCCATAACGGTGGCAACATTCATGGGATGGAATCATTGGAGGTGTTCTTGGTTTGTGGCTATGTGGGTCAATGTAGAATTATTTTTCCTATTAGGCGAATCCATTCATGAGAAGGGGATCTACTGTAATTTGTTGTAGAATTGACCAAGTGCAGTTATAACCTACACTTTAGCTACAACCTTTAGATATCAGTTTCTAATTTTTTTACCAACTCGCAATAGATCGACCAGATGGACCCTATATTATATGTTTGCAAGATCATTACCAGTTTGTGAGATCTCTAGAAAATAGTCAACCCTCAGCTCATCTCGCTGCATAAAACCCTTGATTTGTGCTCTGCACACCTTCAAACTCTCACTAAGCGTTGTTCTGCATGAACAGTTTGGGTAAGGGAATCGACAACACTGCCTATTGGGCATGATCACCAACTCGATCAATCTATGCTTCGCCAACTACTGAATCAACAAAAACTATCTATGGATCTACTTTCTTTGCAAATATCCTTGGAGATACTAATTTGTACACTCACACTAGCCATCTCTTTATATCGAATATACCAATTTATACACTCACAGATACTAATTTATTCCTAGTTCTGTAGAGCCTGATGGCGGGAGGTTCTGTGCACACAGTGGCCAGTGTACACTCACACTAGCCATCTCTTTATATCGAATATACTAATTATATTTATACACCAGCAAATCTCTTTATATCGAATATACTAATTTGGGATTTCAATCTTTGGTACATATAGACAAAAGGTGGAACCAGAACCATGGAGGACTGACCTTATCATTGAAAGGATTTTATAAATTTAAAACAATGCAATAGAGCGTTACTCGGCCATGGTATTGTTGTGCTCTTTTGTGTGACACTCCCACTACCACTGCGTGCATAGAACCTCCCGCCATCAGGCTCTACAAAACTAGGAATATTCAAGAAGGGCTCAAAACAATGGTAGGTTTTGAAACATCAGAGCCATCGGGGAAATTCTCAGAATCGTCGATGGCTTTGATGTTCATAAACTATATTTATACACCAGCAAATATCTATAAACAAAATTTAAAACTCATGATATTCTATACAACGCTCTTAGCTTCACTCCACCATATCATTTACATATCAAAGATATGTGTATTTACATAGACATTATAACTTCCTACATTCATTTGGCACTCCCAAATCATTTAAATACATCATAGATAGACTTCCGCACTATTCACCATGTGTCCACTGGTCCACTGGATCTATTGCCGACAGATCCAACAATACGATGCATCATATATCACATCCTTGTCATTCAACTTATTGTAGTTAAAAATTTCTGCCAAGACAACGTATTTTGAAAAATAAACCTATCCCGACTGATATAAAAGAAAGCTTTAATTAAAACAATATGATATTCTATAACCTTCCATGAAAATGTCATGGTTATGATATAACCAAAATTTAGCTATCACAATAGGCATACTATAGCTAACACAACAAGATTTATCTTTTTCCCTTCATAAGCCTCTTTGTTCCTTTGTCATCTCTTAATGTATCCAAATATGCCAAAAATAAGATTATCCATTATTTAAATTTGAATATTTGAAAGAGATGAATTGAGAAATATGCTTTAGAGTCCTTTAATCTATTTTATGTTAAACAAAAATAAAAATATCATACAATAGTAAAACATATTGATATTCATGTTACATTTTTGGATTTAAAGACTTTGGGAGCATGTCTCATAAGGTGTGGAGCTTATAAAATTACTAGATGATATCAAGGGAAAAACAATTTCCACCATAGTGTAAGGTTTAGAAGTTGAAGCCAACATATTACATAAAAAAAGGTATTTGTTTCCACGAATGGTACTTCTTTTATGGTTGTTAATCAAACAAGATTTATCATTTTATTAAAAAAAAATTGTGCCAAATTTAATAAGTGTTCCTTGAATTGCTCATCAAGAAGACTTAGTAGCACTAAATGCTTTGAAAGGCATTAATGCTTACTTATTGTTCGTTACAGATTAGCAAGTAATGTAGATTAGGGTTCAATACTAAAATAAAATAAATAAAAAACTTGTTTCACTACCAGAAATCATGGAGCTTTGACACTTTAATATCTTCAAATTCTTGGACTTAGATGGTTATTTTGGGGAATTGTGGAAAATTTTGTAGCATTATGTAATTTTTTTGGAAACTGAAACAAATTAATAACTTGGAAATCAAAGTTAAATGTTATGCTACTTATGTAACCTTTAAACCTAACAAAATGAACGTTCAAATCATTTTTTTTGAAATAGCATAAAATACAATTTTATACATTTAAGATTACACATATAGGCTTTATTAATGCATCAATTTTTAAAACACAACCTCCAAACCTCGGCTAGATTCTAGTTCATAATTAGTATTACATTCCCATTGGAGATGCATAAAAGGAAATAGTTATGCTTGTATTCTCAAATATATTATCATAATTTGTAATCTTATAGGTGTGTTACATGTGTGTTATATATTGTGATCATGAGTTATAATTGTGAGTTTCTAGATTACTATCTTTAGCTAATCAAATCCACTTTCTTAGAGCATGAATAGGCCTAATGGTTAAGAGCATGTGTTTCCTCCTAAGAGGTCACAGGTTCAAAAACCAGAAGGGGTTAGAGTAGGTATGCCTTCGTAGACATAATAATCAAATCGTTGCGTGGAGGTGGGTCTCTTGTCCCACAAACAAGGGGGTCTCATACACCAATTTGGTGTCTGGCTTGGCTATGACCTTAAAATTGGATAATAATAATAATTAGGATATAGATTGTTAGAAATTCATAATCTATAAGGGTGAAAGCATGGAGCTGGGTTACACTTTTTGGCAAGAGATGGCATGTTTGGGTGGAAAAAATGATTGCTCAATTGAGCCCTTTTTAAGCGCTCGATCGAGCCGTTTGAGCACTTAAACAATGTAACCCAATGTTATTTAGGAGCTCGATTTAGCCATGTCTTTGCGGCAGTCAAATGAAGGAGATTGGGTTTTGGATTTATTTTCTGGCTCAGGTAAGTTTTATTACATGGAAATGAATTTCAATATGTTATTTATTAATTTATATGTCATTGTACTAATTTACTTCATTATTTCTTTTATGCATGATAATTAGGTACAACAATAACATGTTGCCTTCAAAAAGGCATAAATTGCATTGCCGTTGAAAAAGATCCAATACAGTGCAATTTTATTTAGCAAAGAATTAATGCTCTTCAATTTTTTCGAGATGCAATGAAAGAAATTGGGTTGAAGAAAGGGGACTTTAGTGAATCAAATGTGGCAAAAACGACAAAGGAACCCCAACCACCATTACATGGAATGATTGGAAAGGCATACATTAGGAGATTCGCAGACATCAAAGATCCATTAGAGGAGGAAAATGAGCAAAATTAAGCATAAAATATTGTGGAAGAAGACAGTGATGAAACTCCAAAGTACGAAGAGTTTGGATTACGTGACATTGTTGATTAAATTTAAGTTATGCTTGGAAATCAACCTCATTTTTGGAAACTATTAATTAGCTATACTTGTAATGTTTTGATTTTGACATTTTATGAGAAGAATAAGCACTTGATTAAGGTTGTCATGTGTTCAATATTTGTATTATGTGATTTTCGCATTCATTTTTATGTTAATAATTATTTTTTGAAAAAAACAGTGGTTATTATTATTTTTTGACATGAAATTCATAAAAAAAAAACTATTATTTAACCATTTTTAGTTAAAAATTTCCTATAAAAATTGTGATTTTGACATGTCATCTCTAGCAAAAAATTACAAAAAATTATCAAAATGTGTAGTTTTTTAGTTATATTTATGTTAAAAATGGTTATTTTTTTGTCAATTGTTAAAAATTATTGTTTTTTAGAGACAATTATTTCATTTGGATTGAAATATTAATTAACGATGTATAAATATGTAGAATATCAAAAATTCAAAATATCGATCTTCTTCTTTAAATATGCAAAACAATAAAAACTTCACTACAAAAAAAATAAAAAAATTACAAGAAAATATGAAGAAGAAGACCACTTCAAAAATTATTAAATTTAGAAAATAATTATTTACATTTCATACATTAGAAAATTTAAAGTCAAAAAATAGGTCTTTTAAAAAAATGGCCTGATGCAGAATTACCACTTTTTTAAATCAGCATGAAAATCACTACTATTCTAAAACGTAATGTACATAAAAAAAAATTAAAGTGCCAAAAACTATGCTCTAAAAAAGGCGTGTGTTATGCATCACCTCTTTACAAAATCGGGTCACTTTTTTGCTATCTCTACAAAACAGGTAATAGTATCACTTCCCATTTCAAAGTTTACATTGTTAGGTGTTTCTCTTTGTATCCTCATAATGTGCTATCATTTCCTCCGTGAAAATTGACCATGTAAAAAGTGGTTTACGAGAACAAAGCCCTTTATACCATAAAAATTGATCAGGTTCTAAATATGAAGATGAAATACATACCTTTTGTAACAGTTGCACCTCATGTAGATCACAATATGATCCATCTGTAGTATCCAATTTACCGGATCCTTTCCATCAAACTTCCTCATATTGCCCTTTCTTTATTTTAGGAGCTCGATATTGAAACGATTGTAACTTTGTACTTTCAGATCTCCAAGTTCTGAAATTCTCTTCTGCAGTAGCCCTCTAAGTCCTCTTTCTAACCCTGTAAGTCTGATCAAAATTTGATTCTCCAAGAAAGAGTTATGCCCAATCTCCTAAGATGCCCTGATTATATAATGTTTCAGTAGAGTGAACTTGTACAACATACCACGTGTCCTATTTAGACCTACGGATATGAAAAATATACACATAAAACTATAGCCCTTCCTCTTTCTATAAATTCTTATGAAATTTCAATTTGTTTCTCAGAGAGAAAGTTATGATGATTTTCCCAACATCACTTGTTTAGAATGTAATTCGAGATTCTACAGAAACCCTAACTTCCTCAGATTATATCTCCAGAAATATAGTGACAGAAGATCTAAAATTCGGATCCGATCTTCAGCACAATTTCAAATCAAATGGGTTTTAATTGCAGAGTCTAACCCTTCGTAGAAAAAAAATTATAGCAACATTTTCACAGTGACCTATGTGAGATGAATTATGGAGCTTGCAAAAACCCTAAATTTCTCAGATCATATCTCAGAAAATATAGCGAGACAAGATCTGAAATTCGAACCCAAGGTTCAAACCAATTTCTTCTCAAGTGGGTTTTTTTAGCTTATGAAACATCATATCAAGAAAGGTATAGTGAAAATTGCACGATGACCTATTTGGAGTAGAGAAATCTTAGAATCCAAAGCTCTGATACCAAATGTTATGAAACCAGCTCAAAAAAAGATAAAACAGAAAGATAAATGCCTTAGAAATAAGCCTCTTCGAGGGGGCAACCTCCTTTGCATTACACAAATGAACAATTCTTGGATGATACAAATGACAAGACCTCCTTTCTATATATAGGAGTCTAAGGGGTCATAATATAATCAGAGCCGGCATAACAATAGAAATATAAGGGCACAATAATAACAATAGTGGGCTTCTATGGGGCACAATAATAATAATATGGGAACTACATGGGCACAATGATATAATAAGGAGGTTGTACTAATAATAATAAGGGGTTACACTAGTAGTATAGGGACCTACCATGCCCCTCTCCTTCAAAAAGTGTTGTCCTCAACGCTTGAGTTGTTCTTGATGCTTCTATATAAAATTATGTCCTCTCATGTGGAATCTTGAGCAGGCATGTTCTTCCACTTGATGAGATACTCTAAAATTCATCGATTTCGTAGCTGTTTGGTTCTTGTTTCTGTGACTGCTCCAGGTTCCAAAATGATTTTTCCTTCCTCGTCAAGTTTTGGAAATATTGTTTGAATTAGGATCTTCTGCAACTTTTGAATGAGTGGCCACACTTCTTCACCCTTATTCCATTCATCCCTTACTTCATTTATCCAATCTGGTTGGATAATAGATATAGCATAAAACAATGCCTCCACATCCTCATCCTTTCTTGAGAGTGCATCTGCAACAACATTTTTCTTCCCTTTTTTGTAGATGATTTCAAAGTCATAAACCAACATATTTGTGACCCATTTTTTCTATTCTTCTAAAGATAATATTTGTTCTAAAAAGTATTTAAGACTATCATGATCCATTTTTATGTTGAAGTGTCTTCCCATTAGGTAAGGTCACCATTTCTTAAGTGCATGTAGTATTTCCAACATTTCCTTCTCATAAATAGCTTTCTTGAGATGTAGCCGTAAAAATACCCAATTGCCTACATCACAACTTATTTCACTGTGATGTTGATCTGCCTATTGTTTCATTCGATTCTACACCAAAGTGGCATTATCCTTTAAAATTTGGATAACTTGTTTTGATGCTCGATATGATCTTTCACTGCTTGAATCCTTTTCTTATTGATATGTCCTTCTATCTTGAGAGTTTGAGGAGTGGTAATTTCTTCCAATGCATTACAAGATATGGTCAAATTCATTTCTTCTTTCTCAATGTGATCTTTCTTGATGTGATCTTTCACTTCTTGAACCTTTTTCTTCTTGATATGTCCTTCTATCTTGAGAGTTTGAGGAGCGGTAATTTTTGCCAATGCTTTACAAGATATGGTCAAATTCATTTCTTCTTTCTCTGGGGTTGGTTCCTAGTGTATATCCTCTTCTTTTGACGTTTCTTGATCCTTTTATTCCTCCTCTTCAAAATCAATGTAAAATAATTTCTTCTCAGCACACTTATGACCTTTAATGTATTTGTTATCACAATTTTAGCAAAGCTCTTTTACTCTTTTTTCTTCCAAATGTTGTGGTGTCAACCTTGTAGGTTGTGTAAGGCTAGGAGAAACAACACTTCCATCTTTATAGTTGTGAGGGGTAGACTTCCTTGTTGCCATAATTTATCTTTCCACTTTTCTTGCTAACTTGAATGCATTCTCCAATGAATTAGGTTCCCAAAGACAAACCTCATGTTAAATGTTATCCTTTAAAGTCCCTATGGAGACATCAATCCTCTGCTTCTCTGGAATATCATTTTCCCTTGTATTTAATTTTTTAAAGTCCTCAATGTGCTCTGGCATTGAACACTTTTGTTTGAGATTTATCAATTGGCTAAAGAAGTGTTTCTCTTTGTATCCTCATAATGTGCTATCATTTCCTCCGTGAAAATTGACCATGTAACAAGTGGTTTATGAGAACAAATCCCTTTATACCATAAAAATTGATCCAGTTCTAAATATGAAGATGCAATATGTACCTTTTGTAACTGTTGCACCTCATGTAGATCACAATATTGCTCTATCTATAGTATCCAATTTACCGGATCCTTTCCATCAAACTTCTTCATATCACCTTTTCTTGATTTTAGGAGCTCGATATTGAAACGATTGTAACTCTATACTTTCAGATCTCCAAGTTTTGAAATTGTCTTCTGCAGTAGCCCTCTATGTCCTCTTTCTAACCCTGCAGGTCTAATCAGAATTTGATTCTCCAAGGAAGAGTTATGCCCAATCTCCTAATATGCCCTGATTATATAATGTTTCAGTAGAGTGAACTTGAACGATGTGCCACGTGTCTTGTTTATGAAAAATATACACAGAAAACTAAACTCCTTCCTCTTTCTATAACTTCTTACAAAATTTAAATTTGTTTCTCGGAGAGAAAGTTATGACGATTTTCCCAAGGTTGCTTGTTTAGAATGTAATTCGAGACTCTGGAAAAACCCTAACTTCCTCAGATGATATCTTCAAAAATATAGCAACAAAAGATCTAAAATTCGGACCCAATCTTCACCAAGATTTTGTCTCAAATTAGTTTTAATTTCAAAGTCTAACCCTTTGTAGAACAAAAATTACAGCGACAATGTCATAATGACCTATTTGAGATGAAATTATGGAGCTTGCAAAAACCCTAACTTCCTCAGATCATATCTTTGAAAATATAGCGAGACAAGATCTGAAATTAAGATACGAGGTTTAGACTGATTTCTTCTCAAATGGGTTTTCCTTTTAGCTTCTCAAACTTCGTAGTTAAAAAGTTATAGTGAAGATTCCACGATGACCTGTTTGGAGTAGCGAAACCCTAGAATCCAAAGCTCTGATACCAAATGTTATGAAACCAGCTGAGAAAAAGATAAAAACAAAGATAAATGCCTTAGAAATAAGCCTCTTTGAGGGGGCAACCTCCTTCACATTACACAAATGAACAATTCTTGGATTATACAAATGACAAGACCTCCTTTCTATATATAGGAGTCTAAGGGGTCATAATATAATTAGAGCCGACATAACAATAATGATGTAA
This sequence comes from Pinus tabuliformis, assembly GCA_031772625.1. Taxonomy (NCBI): domain Eukaryota; kingdom Viridiplantae; phylum Streptophyta; class Pinopsida; order Pinales; family Pinaceae; genus Pinus; species Pinus tabuliformis. Next base: position 499,355,806 of record CM062804.1, read on the forward strand.
GGGCACAATAATAACAATAGTGGGCTTCTACAGGGCACAATAATAATAATATGGGGACTACATGGGCACAATGATATAATAAGGGGGTTGTACTATTAACAATAAGGGGTTACACTAGTAGTATAGGGACCTAACACAGGTACTTTTGCACAGCTATGACAATGTATTGTATAGGTTCCCAAGTTAACTCAAGTGTTTTACTTATTTTATTAATCAAACGCATTTAGCACCACGTAAACTAGTATCCTTGCATTTAATTAACTGATACAATCACATATATTCACGCATCAGATAAAAATTATAAATTAAACCCAAAATTCAATATAATCAGATGCATTAACAAGAACTAAATACACAGTAATTGCAGAATGCTTCTCTTTATTGATATCTTCCAGTTTAATACAGAATTTATCCACCCTGTGCACACAGTTTCAGGGGTCTGTACACTCAGCTATGGCCTTCCATCCTAGGCCTCTGCGCACTCAGCTGCAGAGCCTCTACCTACACTAAGACGTGAAAACCTTAGACTTCTCTACCAAAACTCCAATGCTTCTCTCTTCACTACTCGCTACTTAGAGCTTACTTACTTAGCTCCTTTTTATACAATCCCATGGTTCACGGACCATGGGTGGATCTTTATAGCCAACTTGACACTTTACAAAATAAGGGTAGACAACCCTTTATGACTCTTGACACCTTTGCACTCTTTGACCACAAAATCCAGGAACTTTACAACTTTATTACAAAATTATCCCAAAACATGGGCTTTTAGCCCCAAAACTGCTCTTGGGGGAACCCATTCCCAACAATAGCTTTGATGGAGGGGAGATGGTTCCTCTTATGATGGAGAGGGCTTATCTCTTTGGTTTGTTCCATCTTAATAGGGGAAGGAGCACAAACTGACTTCCTTGGCTCCATCTAGCCCAACCATTTACCAGGATTCCGTTACGAAGCTTCTAGACTTGGAAGCTTCGACTCCATATTAAAAAACTTGCCAAAAGAGGATCAATGTGACTTAGAGAAGGCTCATTCATGTTGTACGTTTCTAGGTAGAGTTTTAAACTCTGCAAATCGGCACGAGGAGGAAATGGGTCATTAGCACCATTCTTGTAAATTGGGGTAAAAGGAAGATTCTTGGGAAATGATACAAAAAGGGAAATGTTCTGCTCATGAAGAGGGACATAGTTGGAGTCCCTTCATGATGGGAAAGCATGTGGGGTTCACTGTAGAGGTCCTCTAGGATCGAGGAATGGGGAGTACAAGGACAATGACAAAATGTTGTGTAACACCTTGCACTCCTTAAGGCCACCCCCGATGTCAAGGATTGTTGGGAAAATTACCTTAAGCAAAGGGCCATGAAGGAATCTATACTATTTTAAATTTCAACAAATTAAGAATCTTTTATGGATGTTGTTAAGAAACAATATTACCTTGTTGGAAGCTACAAATAGTATTACATGAGATGGACCATACTACAGTAGGGAATGGACCAAGCAATGCCATAGTTCACAAATAAGTTTCATACCATGTGCACCGAGTTGGGTATGAAAGACATTGAGTGATATATGATGCTCAAGTACCATGGATTTTTAATAGATACTTCTAGATAGAAATGGTGTTCCTGGAAATCTCTTTTCTTGTTGCAACATATTGATATGTTGCCAAAATAGAGAAAAAAAAATTAAATAGAAGAAGCAAGCCTTTTGATTTTTGAATCCTTCACAACATAAGCAGGGAAAAGGAATCCCCAAATCTTGAAAAACAAAAGATAGATCCAAGTTGGTTCATCCCATGACAACCCATGTAAGCCACAAGAAAAGAATGGTAATTGGAAGATGAATAAAGACACATGAAAGTGGTGCAAGTTCCAAAAAATCCCCACTCATAACATGAATGAATTTTGTGTAAGGAAATTGTTGGTAGCCAAGATAAAAGCCATTGTCTCAACACAGGTTCTAAATCTGAACCAAAATTAGAAAATGGGAAACTTATCATTGATGTGGGACATACTCCTACCATTTCCACCACCAAGGTCCCACAAAGTGAGTCTGAAGATCCAGAGGAAGGTGGGCACCTCTTTCACTCAAAAAATATGGGTAAAGGGTGCTCCACTATGCTTCATTGTTGATAGTGGGGCTCAAAATAACCTTGTTTCAAAATAGGTCATTAAGTGTTTAGGAAAAGTAACAACACCACACCTACAACCATACACCATAGGGTGGGTCCACCAATGGTGATATTTTCAGGTTAGGAAACAATTTTGCCTACCATACAACATCAAATATTTCAAGAATGATATATTATGTAATGTTTCTCCCTTTGATTCTTTTATGTTCTATTAGGCCAACCATACTTATGGAAACATCATGACGTGTATGAATGTAGACCTTGTAATGTTATTATTACTTTGGGTAATCAAATATACATGATACTAGAGGCAGCCCTACCTACTACCATTTCGTTGATCTTTTCTAAGAAATGTGATAAGATCATCTCTTAGAATGGACAATTTTCCTTCTTCTTGATTCATGTTTGGTCAATTTAGTGATCTCTAAATTGCTACTTTTAATTGTCAACCCGGGGCTCGTAAGCTGATGAAGTGAGGTGTACTATATGTACTTAGATAACCTTTTCTAAGTCTTTTGTCATTTTTATCTTTTTAGTTTGTTTTTCATTGTATCTTTCCTAATGTGATGTGATGGAGATGTAATAAAGCGAGTGAATGTGGGTGATTGTGATGATTTCTAAGTGATTTCTTGAAACTTAAAGAGTATTCTAAAAGAAAACTTGAACAATAACTGAAATAAAATCAAAGCTTAAAATCAAATAAAGGACTAATGGCATCGGCCCAGTATCTCTACTGCTGATGAAAATGAAAATGAAATCTATATTAACTCAATGAAAAGAAAGAACAACTACTTTACACTACTTTACACTATTTTAACTCTTCATTAAAATCTAATCAATGTGAAATCTAAGTGAGACAAATCACACTATTTTAACCTTTTCTTAATCATGTGAGAACAATTATGAACAGGTCAGCAATGTGAGTCTTAAAGCAAAATAAACCAAGCTGCACTAAGTCATATTTTGGCTCTCAATAAAGATATTGGATTATGGAAAAAGAACCATCAATAGATGAACAACTTGATAACTACTGAGCATAAAGTAAAGTGCAAGTTAAAGAAATGATACTAATGAAAATCAAACTGCAGAAAAATAAAGGTCAGCAGCCTAGACAAGATGATCACACATGCCACTAGTTGTACAAAGAAAAGAAAGAAACTGTCCCGGGCTCGCCTAAGAAACCTGCATAACACACTGATCAGTCATGAACAAAAGTGCAGAAATGTAAATCAGCAGAATTCAAAGTTTATGTACAACTATTATACATGTTGAAAACGCAGCAATTAAAAGACATCTGTACAGCTATTATACATGAAACAAGAAAAAGAAATGCTGGAAATTAAAAGTACTGTACAGGGCTTCAGCAAACAGGGGCCCTCTGCCTACTTCAGCCGATTCAATGAGCAAATATACGCTTAGATGTAAAACAGTCTTCTCATGTATTAAACATCAAAATGTCAAGTGCAGTGGGGAGCTCAAAATTACAAAACGATTACAGCAACGACTAACACAATGACTAACTATCCAGCGTTCAAAGACGCTTTATTTATAACAGAGGAAAGCAAACTAACTTAACGAAAACTAAGCTATTCAAGCAGCTGTGTAAAAACACGTAATCTTGCTGCGTCCTTGGATTTAGGCAACGGTCGTTGTGGGCATTCAATCTGCTGTTGGATTTGTGTTTCCCACTCTCTTCGTGGCTGAGGAAGATGCCACCTGTTCTTCACGTGCTCCAAAACAGAACACGCAGAGCCGTGCCACCGCCAATGACTTCTGTTGACCGTATTTGCCTCCTCGTTGACCACGGGTTTTTATGACCGGTTTGGGTGAGCTGGAAGGACACACACCATGTCCTCGATTCCACGAACTTGCCCATGTGGCTGTTCTTCCCGGAGGACACCTGAAACATATCATTTAATAAAACAGCTGCGGAATCCGGGGTTGGCTGCGGAAACCGGGATCAGCTGCGGAAACCCTGTGTGAGCTGGGGAAATGCAGCACTTTGAACCAAAATTCTAAACCAACAACAGTCATTAGCATAATTATCAAACCATGTAAAATGTCCTAAAATACAATGATTTGAGCAATTTGATAGAGGGAATGAGTGGCAAAAGAAGGAAATGAATAGGAAAAGGAGGCTGAGAGGATGTGTAAAGAAGTGCAGGTTTGAGGCTCAACATACCCCCACTGTGAAGGTGTTGCATGTCCTCATGCAACCAAAACTTTGTCATTGTTTTTCAATCCATGTGCTCAGATGCTTCTGCCAAAACATCTAGCCTTCTTCTCTTTCTCCTTGCTGCTAAAATTGTCCTTGGTTTTCTGACTAAACACCTAAATTTCAAATTGATCAATGCCCTGCTCAGTTTCTTACATTTTCTCTTCAATTTTATGTTCTTCTTCTGCCAGAGTCCTAAGTGAAGCATGGTATTGTCATGGACAATTTTGTCCACCTTGCTTTGTTCTTTCAATGCTTCGTTCTCTTGTTTAATATGCCGGTTCAGGACTTCTAGCTCAAACACCTCCTGTTTTAAAGATTGGACCTGTTCATCAAGAGGCAATATAGTGCTTGGACCTGCAACTGATTGCTCCAAGGTCTCCAAATAATTGTATACCTCCTGCTGGTCAGGGTCAATTTCAGGTGTTCTTCTTGGGCTATGTTCAAAATCAAATTCTGTTTGAGGTTCTGGCTAAAAGGGACTCTCTTCATGTGGAGGAGTGGACTCAACACGTGGAGGACTCGTCTCAAGGTCAAGCTGAGTTGGAGCCTTTTCAGGTGTACCTTCTCCCAAATCAATGAAATGTGATTGTTTTTCTTTAGTCACACTCATTTTTCCTTTAAGTCTACTGCTTCTTCTCACTTGTGCACTAGTGCTCTTTTGCTGGGCACTCTGTTTTTCTTTTTGTTTATTCTTTGAGAGGGCAGCAGCTTGAAATTGTGCTAGTCTATCAGCCAAGGTTTGAGAGTCTTCTTCTACTGAAGGTTCAGGTGATGGATATGATTCTTGAACAATTGTTTTCCCTTTATCCTTTTTCTGTTTCTTGGTTTTATCTCCCTCTTCCTCTTCTTCTTGAGCAATTTTCTGAGTTTCTACTGTGGGAGGATCTTGGGCTGCAACATCTCTTTTTCTTCTCCTACTTCTTTTTGGAATTCTAGGGGAACTGCTAGAGGCTTCAGTCACCTCTTGGAAATGGTTTCTGATTAGAAACTTTTCCCATGTATCCTTGTTATTCTTCAATTGCTCTTCTATGAGAATTCTAATGAACCCGTGATGATACAAGTGGGGTTCAATATGGCCTACATTCTTTTGGACAGTGGAACTCATTTTCTTTAGGCTTGCTAACAGAAAGTGGGGTAAATTGAGGGCATGGCCTTCCATGAAATTCATCATAATCCTTGCATGGTACATATACATAATGCCAAAGCGGTCCTCACATGTGATAAACTTTTGAACAAGTAATAACAATGCAGTCCATTCTTCCTTAATTACATGCACAGGAATCCCTTTAGTGAATATTGAAGTGTCCATACCTGGGTTCTTAAGCATGTCTTTCCATCCCTGATCTTCCAGCCCTCTGTTCTTAAACCATCTGTCTCCCTCTTGTGGTAAACTGGTTGCTGCTGCTATGGTGTTCTCTGTTATTGTGAATTTCAGGTCCCCTACTTCCACGGTGTGTCCATTGAAGGATCGAGCAAATGCTTTCGTTACCTCCTTATTATACCCTCTGAATTTTTGAATAAACTTCAACCACTTTGCCCTCTTTAATGCTTCCTTCGTCTGTGGATACCCTTCTAAATACTTCGGACCCTCAGGTTTAGCTCTAAGCAGCTTCCCCATCTTCGGCTCTCAACTTCGGCTGAAGCTTTGACTGTGTGTGGATGCTCAAGGAGGATGCTCACGGGAAAAACAGGTGGATTACGGCTGTAAGTGGAGTAGCCGTAACGTAATGCAAGGCGTATTGCAGAACTGTAATCGGGGTTTGAAACAGAGCTGTGGAGTTTGCGGCGGAAATGAGAGTGGAAATAGTGTGCGTATGAGGGAGTAGAAGACAAACACGAGAAATGAGTTCAACGCATGCGGAAATGGAGTGATAAGTGGACAGAATAACGGCCGAATCCTTTAGAGTCAGGTGGCTTACGCACACGTCTCAGCGTTTGGCTGCGGAAGTGATGGTGGAGGAGAGACGTAGTACAGTAGGTCACTTCTTCCTCGTACAGCTAATAAATGAAAACGCAGTCCCATTTCGAGTTTGAATTAAGAGTGATTATGGAACTGTTAGAAAGGGATGAGGTGGACGAAGCATTATCGTGGAGGAGGAGTGGGATGATCTTGCCTAATCATTGCATTTAGTGGCTCTTTCCACGATTTAATAACTATGCATAAAATGACATTAAATTGTTGTTTGGAAAAGATTTTGATCATACCTTCATAAGTTTGCCATTTGTTGATTAAGGTTGCTGACCCATTATTGATTTTTGATCTTGCAGGTGCCTCATATCTTTGCTGCCTTTGGTGATGATGATGCTAACCTTTGACTGTGATTTTCTTTGAAAACAGAGTGCTGATGTAGAGACAGAGTGTATTGGCTGCGGAATCATTTCGAGCTGCGGAAACTGGTGCGAGCTGCGGAAACGGTTCCCAGCTGCGGAAACTGAGACAACACCCCTTTAACTGCACAAAATAGTTAGAAAAACAACTAACTGAATGAAATAGTCCTGAGAGGGACTTTTATTAATGGAATGGAATGAAATGAATGGAATGAGATGGAAGTGAAGTGGAATGGAGATGAAGATGAGATGGAGGTGAAGATGGAAATGACAAGTGGAGTGAAGATGGAGAGAAAGAGATTTTTTTTTTTTGGAAAATATAGAGTGTCAAGTGTCCCTGATTTTCACTCCATATTTTCTGTATAAGACCGCCAATCTGGGATTGGTTTTCAGGCTTATACACTTTTTTTTTTTTTTTTTAATTCAGAAAGAAACAGAGACTAGGCTGATGGAGGAGAAGAATTCTTCTCCACCAGCCTCATTGCAGAATTCTCTTGAAAATTTTTGACAAAGTCCTCTTTTGAGAGTGGCTTATGATAAATTTTCAATCGGTGGCCATTCACAATGAGAGGAGTTTGAAACTCATCAATAGTCTTGACTCGAACTGCTCCATTGCTAAAGACTTCATCAATCTCATATGGTCCAAGCCAATGAGTTTGAAATTTTCCTTTGAAGTCTTTAAATTTTGAATCAAACAGTAACGCCCAATCTCCCTTTTGAAACTTCTTCTCTTTGATATATCTGTCATGCCACTTAGTTCTTTGGTGCTGAACTAGATCAGTCCTTAAAATTGCATCTTGTCTTATTTCATCTAGCTCATTCAGCTGCTCCATTCTGTGCTTTTGGGCTTCTGATAGACTCATCCCCAACTGAACTGCCATCTTGAAGGTCTTGACTTGGAACTCAATGGGGAGCAAGACTTCTTTCCCATAAACAAGTTCATAGGGAGAATGTCCTGTTGTGTTCCTCCATGTAGTTCTATAGACCCATAAGGCTTCAGGAAGCCTTTCTGCCCAATCTCTTCTGTGGAGATGAACAATTTTGGTGATGATGCTCTCAAGAACTTTGTTTGTGGATTCCACTTGACCATTTGCTTGCGGATGGTATGGAGTAGATTTTCTATGCTTGATTTTGTATTCTTCCATCAGCTTCTCCATCAAGTTAGATGTAAATTGACTTCCCTGATCTGTCACAATTTCTCTTGGGACACCAAAACGAGTAAAAATATCCTCAAAAAGAAATTGAACAACTGAATTTTCAGTGGCAGAAGGCAATGCCTTGGCTTCTACCCATTTAGTAACATAATCAGTGCAAACCAATATATACTTCTTTTGTTTAGATGGTGGATTAATAGGTCCAACAAAATCTAAAGCCCATTTCTCAAAGGGTTCGATGAGTACCTGTGGCTGTAATGGCATTTCATTTGAAAGAGTTGGTCTCCCAACTCTTTGGCAGTTGTCACACCTTCTAACATATTGTTTTGCATCTTTGAAGAGAGAAGGCCAATAATATCCCAAAGAAAGGATTTTATAGGTAGTCCTCTTGTCAGCAAAGTGTCCACCGCACGGTTCATCATGACATGCCTTAAGGATGTCAGGCATTTCATCTTCCCGAACACATCTTCTGATCACACAATCTAGCCCTGTTTTGAACAATTCATTAGAAATCCATGAATACTTTGAACTCTCCTGAATGATTTTCCTTTTCTCATTAGGAAATAAGTGTGGAGGTAGCTTCCCTGTAACCAAATAGTTAGCAATATCTGCATACCAAGGAGTTTTAGTAGTTACTGCAAACAGATATTCATCTGGAAACTTATCCTCTACGGGAGAATCTTCGTTAGTATTTTGGATTCTAGACAAGAAATCAGCTACTGTATTTTGTTTTCCTGGTCTATCTAATACAGTAATATTGAATTCTTGTAAAAGTAAAAGCCATCTTGTAACTCTGCCATTAGTAACAGGTTTGTTCATGAGATATCTAATTGCAGAATGATCAGTATGGACAAAAGTTTCATAGCCAGTTATGTAATGTCTAAACTTGTTAATTGCATGCACAACAGCTAAGAACTCTTTTTCAGTCACAGTATAATTTAACTCAGTGGGAGTCAAATTTTTATTGGTGTAGTAAATGGCATAAGGAACTAAATCCTTTTGACCCAACACAGCTCCTAGAGCTGTATCTGAAGCATCTGTAGAAATATGGAAAGGAAGTTTCCAATTTGGCCCTCTCAAAATGGGTGCTTCAGATATTCTTGTTTTTAGAGTTTCAAATGCAGATTGACAGTCAAGATCCCACTTGAATTCACAGTCTTTTGTAAGTAATTTGAAAAGCGGAGATGCTATCTTGGTGAAGTTTTCAATAAATCTTCTATAATATCCAGTAAACCCAAGAAAACTTCTAACATCTTTTTGACAATTTGGAATAGGTAACTTGGAGATGACTTCAACTTTTGATCTATCAACTTTAATTCCATCTCCTGAAATGTGATGTCCTAAAACAATCCCTTCAGTAAACATCATAAAACATTTTTCATGACTTAATGAAAGATTTGTTTCTTTACATCTTATAAGGACTTTTTCCAAATTTTCTAATGCCTCTTCAAATGAATTACCATAAACTGTAAAATCATCCATATAGACCTCTACACAATCATGAATTAGATCAGAAAAGATTCCTAATACTGCCCTTTGAAATGTTGCAGGTGCATTACATAATCCAAAAGGAAGTACTCGGTAAGCAAAAGTTCCCCATGGACAGGTAAATGTGGTCTTGTCCTGATCTTCAGGTGCTACCTGAATTTGATTGTAACCACTAAAACCATCCAAAAATGAGAAGTACTTTTTGCCTGCTAAAGTATCTAATACTTGATCAATAAAGGGTAAAGGAAAGTGATCCTTCAAAGTTGCTTTGTTCAATTCCCTGTAATCAATGCAAACCCTCCATTTACCATTCTTTTTAGGTACTATAACCAAAGGGGAAACCCACTGGCTATCTGAAATGGGGTAAATGAAGTTTACATTAAGTAACTTTTGGAGCTCTTCTTTCACTATCTCCCTAAGGTTTGGATTCATCCTTCTTTGAGGTTGTCTGATTGGTTTACTGTTTTCCTCAATGTAGATGTGATGAATGCAAGTCTTAGGGTCAATACCTTTCATATCAGTATACTCCCATGCAAATGCAATAGAATGTTTTTGTAAGATTTTGGTTAGCTCCCCCTGTTGTGATTTTTCCAAGTTTCTGTTGATATTCAATGTTTTTCCTGGAAAAATCTCAATGGCAGAACTACCAAACTCTTCCATAGAGAAAAGAGACATTTGTCTAGATGATAGACACTCAATGTTAGAATCCAACTGAAATTGTGTGGAGTCATATTCTGAAGATGGTTCAAAGTTTTCTAATGTGTTCAGAATTTGACTATCTTCACTAACCTCAGAAATGGCAAAGACAGGTTGTATAGTCTCTTCATCATCAACCCACTCATTATCCCCTATTTCTGTAATTGCTTTTGCTGGAGGATACAGATTGAACTTCTTTGTCGAATTACCATCAGAAATATACATATCCCCAGACCTACAACTTATGAAAGCATCAGCTGTGGCTAGCCAAGGTCTTCCTAAAATAAGAGGATGTCCTCCTAGATTACTCTTGGGAGTTAAAATCATAAAATCCACTGGATATTCCCAAGAGTCTAGGGAGACTGGAATGTCTTCTAATACACCATCTGGTTTAATAATTGATCGATCTGCCAATTGCAATAAAGTAGGTGTAAAGAGAAGATTAGGAAGTTTTAGCTGTTCCATAGTCTGTCTACTCATGATGTTGATAGCAGCCCCTAAATCAATCAAAGTATTTGGTATTTCTACCCCATTGATATGTGTTTTGACAATTGGACTACCGGGATCTACATATTTCTGCATAGTAATTTTTCCCATCATGATATCTGCAATTTTTCCTACCAGGTGGATCCTTCTGGTATCTCTTGGTTTCTTTCCTGGTCTTTTAAGGCTCAACTCCTTTATTGTTTTGCTAGAATAGGAATTTCCTTAATGGCTTGTAACAAGGGAATCTTGATACAGACATTCTTCAATTCATCTAGAAAATTATAGTCCGGCAACCAAATTTGTTTTTCCACTCCTTTGTCAATTTGTAATCTTTCAGGAAAAGGAGGTGTGGATAAAGATGCAGGTTGCTCAACTATGGGAGTTGTGGGGGTTAATTCTTTTTCTTTTTCTTTTTGAGTGTTTGGGTTTTGAAGAGATGTTTCAGAACCCTTATTGGCTTCAAGAGATTCTTCCTCAAAAATGCTTTGCTTTTGAGCATTTATGGAACGTTTATCTAGGACTCTACCTGATCTGAGTTGTACTTCATTGAGAGGAACAATCATATAGGTAGGAAATTGTTGACCTTCCATCATGTAAGCATTTTGAGGGTTTTTATTATTGGGGTTTGGCAATGGCTGAGAAGGAAGTTGATTTGACTTCTGTTGAAATGGAAGTAAGAGTTGAGAGTTTGGATTCTGTTGAGAAGGTTGTTGTTGTTGTGGAAATGGCAATGATAATTGTGGATTTTGATTTGGAAGTTGTGGAGCTTGTTGATTTTGAAAAGATGGAGGATACTGGTAAAATTTAGCAAATCTCCCATAAGGATTTTGCATACCTTGTACCCATGATTGAAAAGGATTTTGAGGTTGGGACCAAGGTTGTTGCCAAGGATTCCAATTTGGTGGGGGTTGAAAATTCATAGAGTTGTTAAACCCTTGATTTTGTTGCCCCTGCCAAGGTCTCCTTGCGACAAAACAGAGAGATTCGAGTGTATTTGGATCTTCTTGAAAGACAGCTTTGAGCCCAGGGATTGAAGGACAATCCTTGGTCTCATGATTCTCTGAACAAATTACACATGTCTCTACAACTTTTGCATCCAAGGGACATTCCCTTAGAGTATGTTTCTTTCTACACTTTGGGCAAAAGATGGCCAAAGCCTCAGCTTCTGCTTTCTGCTTATTGTGAATCTTAAGGGTGTCTAGTTGTTCACTAAGACTTCCTAAGATATCAGTTTTAAATTCATCAAGCATATTGCCAATCTCAGCCCTACTTACTGATCCAGTTGCAGATTTGTTTGCTCTGATGAGAGAAGGATCTCTAGGCCCTTTTTGAGTTTTAGACTTCCCCCTTGAGAGATGGACACATAGTTATGCTATATCATTGAGTGAAAGTTGAGATATATCTCCCTTTCCCATCATGTTCAAAATATCTATCCATTCATCTCTAATGGCTTTCAATAGAAGGGCTTTTAAGGTCTCCTCATCTAAGTTGTTCATTTTTGCTCTTTTCAAGTTGTATTGAAATCTTTCAAGCAAATCCTCCAAATTTTCATCTTCTTTTTGCATCATTTTGAATACCTCATCCTTGTGATTGGTGGGCATACAATAGTCCAGGTACCTATCCAAAAATGTTTGTTTCATATCATTCCAAGACCTAATGGATTGAGTGAGTAATCCCATGAACCACTTCAAGGCTGCTCCTTTCAATGTTGAAGGGAAAAGTTTGAGTTTTTGAGAGTCTTCCAGATAATCATAAGTTCGACAAACGACTTCAAACTCAAATAGAAATGTTTTAGGGTCCTCATTGCTCATCCCATGGAAGTTTGGGAGGACAGATGGTGAGATGTTTTTCATTGTGGCTCGGGAGTCCTCATCAACTATAGGAAATCCAAATGAGTTGTCTCCATCCCTATTTCCCCCAATGTTACCTCGACCTCCTCCATTGTTTCCTCCTCCTCCTCCTCTACCTCTACCTCTACCAAATCCAGTTGCTCCTTCCTCTGTCATAGTAGTTTCCCTAGAGACTTCAGAGTCTTCTGGTTCTTCTACAAAAGGTGAATGAGAAGGAATTTCTCCCTCTTCTTCAGATGATTCTATTTCTTCAATTACAATTTGTCTCTCTGTAGAAGGAAGGAAAGGGTCCCTTTCTGATTCAGATTCGATAGATGGTGTGGGAGAGTCAACTATTGCCTCTTGAATTCTAGGAATCCTAGGGCTAGGAGTGTAAGTTGGAGATGATGGAGGTGTCTCTTGTCTATTCCTTGAAGTAGATGGACTTGTAAAAATTGAACTCTTGGCTCTAGCTAAAAACCTTCCCCTAGAATCTCTTGCTCTATGCATATCATTTTTTATTTTTCTTCAAGTCGGGGTAATAATTCTCTTTCTGATCTTCCAGGTCACTCTAGGTGCAAGAAGAGAGCATACTCAAGAAACTATTAAACCAATAACTTTCTCTTTTCTGATCCTCCAGATCACTCTAGGTGCAAGAGGAGAGCATACTTTGAGAGGTTATTAATTTTCCTTCCTTGAAATTTTCTTGTTTTTTTTTTTTTTTTAAGAATTGGCTACCTAATTTCACTTCCCCGGCAATGGCGCCAAAAATGTTTGGTCAATTTAGTGATGTCTAAATTGCTACTTTTAATTGTCAACCCGGGGTTCGTAAGCTGATGAAGTGAGGTGTACTATATGTACTTAGATAACCTTTTCTAAGTCTTTTGTCGTTTTTATCTTTTTAGTTTGTTTTTGATTGTATCTTTCCTAATGTGATGTGATGGAGATGTAATAAAGCGAGTGAATGTGGGTGATTGTGATGATTTCTAAGTGATTTCTTGAAACTTAAAGAGTATTCTAAAAGAAAACTTGAACAATAACTGAAATAAAATCAAAGCTTAAAATCAAATAAATGACTAATGGCATCGGCCCAGTATCTTTGCTACTGATGAAAATGAAAATGAAATCTATATTAACTCAATGAAAAGCAAGAACAACTACTTTACACTACTTTACACTATTTTAACTCTTCATTAAAATCTAATCAATGTGAAATCTAAGTGAGACAAATCACACTATTTTAACCTTTTCTTAATCATGTGAGAACAATTATGAACAGGTCAGCAATGTGAGTCTTAAAGCAAAATAAACCAAGCTGCACTAAGTCATATTTTGGCTCTCAATAAAGATATTGGATTATGGAAAAATAACCATCAATAGATGAACAACTTGATAACTACTGAGCAGAAAGTAAAGTGCAAGTTAAAGAAATGATACTAATGAAAATCAAACTGCAGAAAAATAAAGGTCAGCAGCCTAGACAAGATGATCACACATGCCACTAGTTGTACAAAGAAAAGAAAGAAACTGTCCCGGGCTCGCTTAAGAAACCTGCATAACACACTGATCAGTCATGAACAAAAGTGCAGAAATGTAAATCAGCAGAATTCAAAGTTTATGTACAACTATTATACATGTTGAAAACGCAGCAATTAAAAGACATCTGTACAGCTATTATACATGAAACAAGAAAAAGAAATGCTGGAAATTAAAAGTACTGTACAGGGCTTCAGCAAACAGGGGCCCTCTGCCTACTTCAGCCGATTCAATGAGCAAATATACGCTTAGATGTAAAACAGTCTTCTCATGTATTAAACATCAAAATGTCAAGTGCAGTGGGGAGCTCAAAATTACAAAACGATTACAGCAACGACTAACACAATGACTAACTATCCAGCGTTCAAAGACGCTTTATTTATAACAGAGGAAAGCAAACTAACTTAACGAAAACTAAGCTATTCAAGCAGCTATGTAAAAACACGTAATCTTGCTGCGTCCTCGGATTTAGGCAACGGTCGTTGTGGGCATTCAATCTGTTGTTGGATTCGTGTTTCCCACTGTCTTCGTGGCTGAGGAAGATGCCACCTGTTCTTCACGTGCTCCCAAACAGAACACGCAGAGTCGTGCCACCGCCAATGACTTCTGTTGACTGTATTTGCCTCCTCGTTGACCACGGGTTTTTATGACTGGTTTGGGTGAGCTGGAAGGACACACACCATGTCCTCGGTTCCACGAACTTGCCCATCTGGCTCTTCTTCCCGGAGGACACCTGAAACATATCATTTAATAAAACAGCTACGAAATCCGGGGTTGGCTACAGAAACCGGGATCAGCTGCGGAAACCCTGTGTGAGCTGCGGAAACGCAGCACTTTGAACCAAAATTCTAAACCAACAACAGTCATTAGCATAAAACATTTTAGGAGCATCCAGGAAGTTTGAATTACTTTGATCATATATCCTAAAATATTTTGACCCAAGATCTGAAAGTTGGACTAGATGATCAATGGGATTTCCCCTCACTATGTCTAATTTTTGAGGTTCTAAAACCTCACAGAAGAAAATTTATAGAAGAAATTGGAACAAGGCCTATTCGATGCATGAGTTTAGGAGCATTTAGGAAGCTCGAATTCCTATGGTCATACATCCTAAAATATCATGACCCAAGATTTGAAAATTGGATCAAAGAATCAATGGGATTTCCCCTCACCATGATCCAAGTTTAAATACCTATTTAAAGATATGTTTAGGAAGCCCAACTTCCTCTGGTCATATTTCCTAAAATTTCTCGACCCAAGATATAAATTTGGAGCAAAGGATTAACGAGATTTCACCTCACTATGCTCAAAATTTTAACTTCCAGAACTTTCTAGAAGAAATTATATGGTAGAAATGTGAGCAATAGTAATCATAGAGCCATGGATGTGCACATGCAACATGTTAACTTGCATAGAAAATCAAATGATCTTTATTATAGCTTAAATATATATTTCCAATTTAATCCATAGAACAATCAAGACATTTTTTCTATTGCTTCCATGCAATAGTTTCCTATAGCCATGAAAATTTAACATAGAGCTATACATCAATTTTAGTAAAGAATTAATCAGCATATTCATATCTCACAATTAATAAGCTGTCTAAGATCTAACAATGGATGAAATTGAGTATGGGACTTTGATTTTCCACCCAACTTGTTACAGGAAAATTTTTCCTAAGCCAGCAAACTAGTTTTAACCTAGTATATTAGATAAAGTTCTACCCCGATCCTTTGATATACACACAAATACATTCAATGCTTGTACATGATAAGATGGAGACATTAGAGAAATTTTGAGGTCTAAAATGGGTCTCCCAAGGAATATTATAAAATAATAGTGGAAATAGTAAAATAAGATCAGATTACCTCATCAAGTTTTAGAGGGGAAAAATAAAAAACTTTTTTTCAACTCATATTTTCATCTTATCTCCCTACGATTTTACTCAATTTTTTAGTGGGAGCATTTGTTGGATGCAGAATTTAATTTTTCATCCAATGAGTACCCATGTTACATACTTTCAATGGACCCTACTACACGGAAAATTTGAAATACAAGAAAAAAACATGATTGCAATCACGTTTTTCCATGTATTTCACATTTCTTGTTAGTAGGTTCCATGGAAAGTATTCAACACGGGTACTCCTTGGATTCAAAATTAAATTCTGCATCCAATGATTTCTCCCACTCGAAATTTGAGCAAAATCATAGGGAGATAAGATGAAAATAAAAGTTGAAAAGTAGTTTGTTTGTTTGTTTGTTTTTTTTTTTTTTTTCATCTTTTTATCTTTTTACCTTTTTACTCCAAAAATGGTGAATCATCCCCCATGGTTTACATCATCATTTTGAATCCTATTGGCTCTTATAAAGTTTATTTTTGTTGAAATATTTTGTTTTGAGGCCCATTTTTTCCCTCAAAACTTCTCTAATGTCAAAAGTTACAACCTAGTATCCTCGCAGATCAACGGAGTCTCTTGGGTGTGATTCAAAGGAACCCCCCTTATACTTTAAGATCTCATTCCACCTACAACAAAAAAATACCCTACACACAACATCACCAAACAAGCAAGCAATGGCCTTTTCGTAGAGGGTCTATCAACTTAAAAATAGCATATGCAAGCACAAAACATGTTCAAAACATGGATATAGAAAAAGAGCATATTTCTATTAATAAAAAATGAAAGTACATCAAATGTATACCTTTCAACAAATGTGATCCTCTCCTCAAGCTTGTAGCATGGTCTCCTCCTCCCAATAAACAAAATTCTCACTCTATAATGTGGATACTCTCTCTTACCCCTTTCCACTTTGTGATATTTTATAGGCTCATTCTATCCTCCGGGAGACTATATATAGGCACCTAGGGGCTTGAGAAGTTAGGAAACTTCTACAATAATGGACCCCTAGCCAACTCACACACAAGTGGGTTAAGTTGATCTCCTTGGGATTGACATATTCTAGAAACATTTTTCATAATTATGAGCCTTTTCTGAATTATGAAGTAATTATTATCTCATAATTATCATATTTTGGAAAAATAATTATGAGAAATAACTCAATCATGTAATTCCACCCTTTTAACATGAGATAAATCTCACATAAGTAAAAGAAAAGGTGAAAGGGGATGCATTCTAGCTAATAATTGAGGTAAGTTGAACTTGGGTTTCTCTCACTATAATGGAGTGACAAATAGGGTTATAACACAACCACATACTACCTACAACCTATATTTCTTGTAGTAGTCACCCCTAATCCAGATCCATGTTTCAAGGGGATTATTCAAGAAAACTTATCTAGAAATCATGCTCAACACTAGGAGTATGGGAGTTTCTTTGTTATAGGTGGTTTATCAACCCAAAAATACAATTATTTCCTTCATCCAATTTCTTTCTGAAACAAAAGAGAGAGCCCTTGATCTAATTTCTTTCATCGAAAAAAGAGAGTTTTTTGTTTGTGTTTGGATGTCTTTTTATCCTTTTTCTTGCATGTCTCTTCATGTTCCTCATATATCATCTTCAAGATATTTCTTGCTAGCTTCTCATTTGACTAAGTAGTGGTGCCAACTAACACCACTCAAGTTCTTCTTGCTTGTTCCCCTCAAATCGTGCATCTTTGGTCCCACTCTTCAAGCCATTCAAATAAAATTATAATAATTTACAATTAGAGTATAATTACATTACAAAAATCATGGGGAGTATAACATGGGTGTTAAAAACCCCACTTCATTAAGGGGAACACCTTCCTTAGTGTTCTTAGCTACAAAATTCTAAAAAATGCTGAGCTTTATAAACAAATCTTACATCCACTTATTCAAAAAACAAAACATAGGTACAACAAACTTATTTAATCATCCATCTCCTACGTGGATTCATTGGGTCTAAAGTGTTTCTATTGCACCTTGATCTGCATGATTACTCAATTATAGAGTGTGATCTACCTCTAATTTCTAGCCATGTTAGCCACTATGCTCAACCCTCCTTCAAGAAATAAATTCAACTCATTGCTTTCCATGACACACCTAATGCATTCTTGATCCCAATTGGTATGTACATGATTATGTGAAAACCAATTGATCTTTCAAGTTTTGACATCCCCTTATTTGCTTCATCGGTCCCTTGGCAATCTATTTCTTGTTTCATGCAGTCATTTACCTTCCAAGTTCAAGCATCTCCTTCTCCACTTCCTTAGTCCCTTGGGTGATCCATCCCTTGGTAATGATTCGTCATAGAGGAATAATTCTATTAGCCAAGGAATCCCTATTCCTTGCTTTAGTAACAGAACAAATGTGTCATGGCACACCTCATCGTGATTAGTGCATATCACAGGGTTCTAGAGTCACCACAAGAGCCTAGTTTTTGAATTCTTCAACTCCATTATGCTTCAACACACACTAATGTCATTAAGATGAATTTATTTACCTTGCAGTCAACCTCATATACGTGTTGGGAAGTTCACTAATTCTCCTACATCACATACACATATTTCATGAGATATAATCATAAAATTTTAAATCAATTTAAGGCATAGAATAATCATATCAAAACATAACTCAAGTCATTACAAATCAAAACTTCAAACCAAATTAAAGCATAATATTAACAACATTTCTTTAAACTGACAATTAGTAGTTATGTCTATAGCTTATTCTTTGCTTCTTCATTGAGTGGTTTATCACATGAATAAAGCACTCAGTGTTGTGTGTGCTAGACAAGATTTTCATCTAGCTTCATCCTCAACTCCAGCTCACTAGGTGCTTCTCAGCCCCAAGGAAAGCACTCAGTGGTAGTCACACTGCTCCACGTTGTATTTTTATACAACACCATCCTCAAACCCATCTCACTGAATGGTTCTTATCCATAAGGAAAGAACTTAGTGGTGGTCACACTGCTCCACGTAGTATTTTTTCATAGCTCCTAACGGCTTCATCATGCTCACCTCTTAGTGAGCATAGGAATATTTCTTCTCGCACCAACTACTCACCTTTATGGGTCCAGGAAACCCCCATTCTAGGTACTTTACATGTCCAAAGGATTTCTTGCATGAGAACCTATCAGTCACTCACACTTTTGGGCCTAGGAAACCCCCATTCTAGGTAGTATAGCTATCTAAGCTCTTTTCTGCATAGGCCCCTGTCAGTGACTCACCCTTCCAGGCCTAGGAAACCCCCATTTTTTGCAGTTTATCTATCCATGGGATTTCTTGTGTGGGGTAATCATTAGAGTCTTATATCCCAACACAAAATTTTCATGCTCTAATGAAATGTGCATGGAGTCTTAAGGCCAAGTAACATTCTGTTATAGACATTTTTGTGCCTTACAGCATTGAGCATGAAATGTCCATAATCTAAGGGATCCAAAGTCCCTAAATATGTTGTTCCTACCCCTAGAGGAACAAGGCTAACTAACCACAACAATTCACAGAAGTTCTCCACCTGAAACCACTCAAAAACAAGTCAATTCAGGATCATGTCAACTGCTCCACTGAGCATCTGCGCTGAATGTCAACTGCTCCACTGTCTACCTGCGTTGAATGTCAACTCCAACAAAGGCTACCTGTGCTGAGTGAGTTTGGACAAGTGGCAGGCTCATTCCTCAATGTGTCAATGCTCAGGAAGCTTCCAAAATGACACTTGCCTCAGGGAATTCGACTGGTGATGAGTAAGAGGTTCCAAATCTCCAAGTGGAAGCAAGAACCTCCAAGTGGACTCAAGAACTGAGAGAGGGAGAGGACACTAGTCAGATCTCAAGCTGACTCCTCCTCTCTCCAAAATAACTATATATAGATCTCTCCTCCATGAGATCTAGAGGCTGGAATTTTGTTATTGCAAAGAATTGCTGTTGGTTTGAGACTGGAAACATTGGGTGCTTAATGCTTTGAAGGGAGCTGAAGAAGGAATTCCATTCTGTTGGGAAGGAGATGCTGGATTGGAGCCCTCTGGGTTGTATCTCTTCCTGAACCTTGTTATCAATCAATAAAGCTATCTTGGTTTTCTCCTATATACTGGTGTATTTGTATGATTGCATTAGTGTATTTGATTTACTTCTAATCCTGAATCATTTATGAAAATGAATATTTGCCTTTGTGTTGTGTTCTTCTCTTGTCGCAAGTAGCTGTTCTCTTGTCACAGGTAGCTGTTCTCTTGTGATCTCGTGGGAATCAAGTAGCTGTTCTCTTGAGCAAGCGAGGAGGCAAGTAGCTGTGAACACCCAAAGAGAAGAGGATCTAGATCGAGGGACAAACGGAAGACAACGGTAACTCTATCAATCTCCCCTCTTTCACATTTCATAAAGGAAGAAACCAGAATAGCTATATCTGTTTGTTGCTAAGGCACTGTCACACCTTAGGTGGATAGGATCGTCCTGCATAGGCATTTTTCCCCACAACAAATTGGTGACTCCGCTGGGGAGAATTTTTTTATTCATTTCATTGGTGTTTCTGTCATTTGTTTACTTCATAGACTTGACAGCAACAATCGAACTGCATCTTTCCCGGATGCAAAGTAGAAAGTTGCTGCTTTGATCCAGTTGCTGGACTTGTCTATGATCTAAACAATGGATCCACAAATGATTTGATGATCCTTGTGATAGTCTTTAGTACCCTCTCAAAGCATCCCTCTGTTTATACCTTGCTTGTGTTTCTGATTTGGCCTGAAACAGTTGATTTTTGAGCATTTTGTGACCCAGAACCCAGGGGAAACGAGAGTTTCTCCTTCAGCGCAGACACTGTGAAGGCAGTTTGCATTTCAACGCAGGTCCCGTGAAGGCTACCTGCGTTGAATGTCAAAACCACAGTGGTGGACTTGCGCTGAACCAGTTTAGCCTTGTGCAGCTGGGGTTCTCTGCTGTCTGTTGCCCTGTTTTGATCTCTATTTTTTGCAGCCTTTAACCAGCATAGGTACCAGTCTGATAACTCCTTTTCTTTGCTTAGATTCCGCCTCCTTTTTTACAAAAAGACTGTGAATGTTTTTATGTGTTTGTGGCATCATTTACAGTTTTCCTTTGCATGAGTAAAGTAGCCATCCTGTAGCCTTTGATTCAGATCTGATTGATTGTGATCTTGGAAGAGAGTTCATTGGCTGTTTGCAGATTGATTATAGATTTACTTTTGCTTATTGGTTTGAATTTGACTCTTTTGAAGTGTCAAAACAAGTCTTTATTTCGAAAATCGTTAAGTGTTGTAATCTCTTCTATCTTCTCTGATTTCGAAAAAGTGAACTTGTTTGTATTGAACATTTTAAAAGCAAATTCAAAGTTGTACAAAAAGCTTTCTTTGTAGGCATTAATACTAAGAAAGTGGAAAACAAACAGCTGCATTGTGCATTTTGCATTTGATAGTTTGCATGTTGGATTTAGGAAAAGTGCATTAGAGTGTGCTGATTGCTTTTCGAGAAAAGATAGTGTCTTTCTTTTCCCTTAGTAGCTAGGATTTTCAAAGTTGAAAAGATAATAAAGCTTGCTTATCATCTTTAGACTGCATTTAGGAATTTGTATCATACATCTCGTGGTGAACCTTGAAAGGAAAACTTTAAAAAGATCAACCTAAAATAAACTGAATGAACCTAACAACGCTTTGCAACATAACACACAACATAGAGGTCTAGGCTAGAGACGTGTTCCGGCGTCGTTAAGCCTAGTGACTGTCGATCTCGTGGAAGGTGGGTGATTCCTCCTGAGGGACGATAGCGCTAGTACGGATTGTGCTCCCACGTACCGTCGCGTATATATTGGGAGACCCCTATAGGCATATATCTTTTATCCTTAGGAAGTCGTGTCGTCCGCCCTACTGATCGCAATGCAGTGAACACAGCATTCATGAAGATCGACCGCCCGTACCTTAAAAAGTATTCTGCGGTTTTGCGAAAAGTTTGGCACACCCTCTGCCTAGATCTCCAGAGCAGTTTCTTTTGGCCTTTCTCAGACTCTATAATAGAAAAAGTCCATCCGAGCATTTGTCACTTCGGGCTCGTTAAAACATCGAAGGAGACTAGAGTCATCTTTAGCTTTTTCTCGACTCTTTAAAAGTGAAAAAGCAAGTTGTGTCTAAAGCGTCGTTAACAATTTATTTTAAACGGAACAATCACCCTTTAATCCTGCGTTGATCTTTAGGTTGAAAATATGGAGCACACCAACCAAGGAGTTCCCCTTGGTGGAAATCCTAGTCCCTTCTCCTCTTGGGGAGATGTTGGTGCGCCCCACATGGCCACATTGTCGCTTCCAGGACTGACAATTGGCCTACCAGTTTGGCTCTTTTCAACCAATGTCGTTCAGAATACCTCCATTCCTGAACAGTTGAGTCAACAGTTAGATCAGACAAGAGTTGCCTCCCAGCCTTCCACTTCATCTTCCTCCCCTCCTTCCTCTTCGTTTGATGGAACTGGTCAAACAAAAAACTGGGTTCCTAAGGAGAAGAAGGAGAAGAAGAAGAAAGAAAAGAAGAAGAAGGAGCATAAGGCGACTGGGGGCAAACAAATGTCATCTAACAAAAATCCACACACAACACTCGTAAGGCCTAAATCGCCATGCGTCATATGCAAGGGAGACCACTTCCATAGAGATTGTCCCTGTATCCCCCGGATACTAAGGGACTGGTCCCCCCGTTTGCACAATTCGGTAGCATCGACCTCTGATAGCCATGTCGACTGCTCACCATCAACTAGTGGGAGTGAAGCCCCAGGACAGAGCGGGAAAGCTAAATTTCCCTGCAGACTGTGTGAAGGCGATCACGCCATTCACCGTTGTCCCTTCTTAGACGAAGCAAAAAGAGTTCTGGAAGATCGCCCGATTTTACGAGCGCATCTCCCTCCTGGATATCAAAGACTCCTACCAAGTCCCTCACTAGTTGAGAACCCGGCTGACCCGCCCAGGTGGTCAGCCGAAGCACCTGTCATTGAAGATGAACCATCTGAATCCATACCTGACGAAAGTCTAAAGGTTGAAACGGCAGTTGACCCGGTTTTGCCTTCAGAGGATCTATCTTCGAATGACACCATCACAGAGGAGAATAAAGACGACACCGTCCAGATTCTCTTCATCAGCACTGACTCTGATGATCAAGGGGGCAATGCCACCATTCCTTTATCGCAAGAAGGAAGTTCGTCAGAGCGATATCCGGCCATATATTCGGTCCCACCACCAAGCAACCTAGTTGTGTCCTTTGACTGGAACCAACTAGGCAGACCCCGGTTGCCAGCCAGTATACCATTCAGAATTATTTGTCAAATATACAGAATGGTAATGGCTGGCACTATCATTGATGAGGGGGCATCTGTGAGTATCCTTTCCTTTATTGCTTGGCAAGCGCTTGGTTCGCCAGCGCTTTTGCCTGAGATGATAAGTCTATCGGGCTTTGATAAAGGAACCAGTCGACCTTTAGGGATCCTCCCCAATGTGCCTATAACATTGAAAGGGAAGACCGTTCAAATGAATGTGATGGTCGTTCAAGGACCCTTGGATTATAACCTACTCCTTGGACGAGACTATATATATTGCATGGGAGCTATAGTCTCCTCACTCTTTAGAGTAATGTGTTTTCCGCATGAAGGAAGAATGGTCAAGCTCGTAGACCAACTTTCATTCCCTGGATCACGCATCGCAAATAGTCATGTACCATCCCTAAATGGTCTATTCACGCAAGAAGTGTCTCAACCCACGGTCCGTCCTCCTGATGAGCGCGAGTAATCCGGGAGGATATGACTGGAACCCAGGGGGCATGCATCCTGGCCTGCTTCGGCAGGAAAACTTTGGGTATAGGGTAGGTTTCCGCGGGAGAATATGACTAGTCCGTACCCCGTCCGTGGTTGGAAGAGGGGTTGTTCTGGAATAGGATTCTTTTGTCAAAGTTACGTGTTTGGCGCCAGAGTCATTCACCCTTGTCTATTTCGGTAGACATTGCCGAGGAAGTGTTTTGTTTGAAAGAGTAACGAGACAATCTTTGGGTAACCTGAAAGAGGTAGGCCTCTCCCGGTAAAACAAATGTTTTATCTGCAAATTGAGGGGTAACCTTGAAATCGTACTTTATACATGGGGGCATGCAAACCTTTCGGAGTGCAAGCAAGGGGCAACTATTTATTTTTTAAATTTTTAGAACCTCCAAGTGGACTCAAGAACTGAGAGAGGGAGAGGACACTAGTCAGATCTCAAGCTGACTCATCCTCTCTCCAAAATAACTATATATAGATCTCTCCTCCATGAGATCTAGGAGGCTGGAATTTTGTTATTGCAAAGAATTGCTGTTGGTTTGAGACTGGAAACATTGGGTGCTTAATGCTTTGAAGGGAGCTGAAGAAGGAATTCCATTCTGCTGGGAAGGAGATGCTGGATTGGAGCCCTCTGGGTTGTATCTCTTCCTGAACCTTGTTATCAATCAATAAAGCTATCTTGGTTTTCTCCTATATACTGGTGTATTTGTATGATTGCATTAGTGTATTTGATTTACTTCTAATCCTGAATCATTTATGAATATGAATATTTGCCTTTGTGTTGTGTTCTTCTCTTGTTGCAAGTAGCTGTTCTCTTGTCACAGGTAGTTGTTCTCTTGTGATCTCGTGGGAATCAAGTAGTTTTTCTCTTGAGCAAGCGAGGAGGCAAGTAGCTGTGAACAGCCAAAGAGAAGAGGATCTAGATCGAGGGACAAACGGAAGACAACAGTAAGTCTATCGATCTCCCTTCTTTCACATTTCATAAAGGAAGAAACCAGAATAGTTGTATCTGTTTGTTGCTAAGGCACTGTCACACCTTAGGTGGATAGGATCGTCCTGCATAGGCATTTTTCCCCACAACACATTCTAACATGCTCCCTGCACTATTCATGGAGTCATATAGTCAAGGTCTCGGTTATGAATTACTCCCATGAGGTAAATAGAGTGCGATATGTCAAAATTGCTTCATATAAATCTTCTTCCTAAGCTTCTAGCTCCATCATGCCACCTATGTCATAAAATTTTAATTTATTTCATGAGATACACTCAAAATTTCAAACCAAAAATATTAATTTCTCAATCCTTGCTTCATCCAAAATCCTAACATCATATTATGATACTTTAATCAAGTTGTTGGCTCCTTTGAAGGTGGTGTTAATCTATCATGGGGCTTTATTTCCCACCATTTCAACATGTTGCATGCAACCTGATCTTTCAATTAGCCAAAACTTGTCAATTTTCATACATACATATATAATTACCTAAATTCACAAAGCCCGAATTGACTTTGGTATGTTACACCCATAACAATTCTATCACTTTGGTTTAGATAAAATGAAATTTTACTATACAAGTTTATCACATTTATTTTAAGTATTTCATAATGTAATTAAATATCTTTCAAATAGAATAATAATTTAGGACCAATAAATGCATGTCTCTCAATTCATTAACACTTTAGTTCACCATTTCAATCAGCAACCATTGCAAAATTCATTGCAATATTTCATACCAAAGGTTCCCCGCCTTCATCATTCCACTTGTTGGTATCCATGCAATGATGCACAATTTGGAAACAACATCTTTTCAATTTTAGCTGAAGTATTTCCTACCAAACTCCTTCATTTTTTCCTCTTTACATAGGCTCGCCACTATCTTCATTTACTTGGTTGCCATTCCCAGTGTTTTCAGCTAAATTTTTTTTAAGGGTCCAACTAGCTTATGATATTCCTATTGTCTACAATGATTAATAGTCCTTGAAATGGACTTAGCATTACACACATTTTCCATAATTTCACTAACTTAGCTATTTATGGATTTCAATGAAAGATTCATAAAGGAGTTTTCATTTTCATTCATATCTAGCATGCCCTCATCCATGCTAACCACATGTTGTCAATTTCCATCCTTTATTATTTTCATTCATGCATAAAACAAAAGTCAAAAGAATCAAGATAAACACAATAATAATGTAGTTAACAACAATAGGTCAATTTGCACACCGACCCAATGTATATTCCATGTGGCATGGAATCCATTAAATAACTTCACTATGCTACCCACAACATGGAAAATACAAATTCCATTTTCATACCATTCACATAATGATCATATTTTAAGGATTAACCACTTATCTAACTATTATGATGGCTCTCAACCAATGACCTTTTGAACCAAAATGTATCATTATACCTTCATGCATTTTCTCTTATTCATAAAATAAAGAATGCATATAACATCCATGCAAAATTTTAGTGAAGAGAACTCCCTTATGTTATCATTTTCATGGTTGTTATATTGCTTCACATTATGTTCAAGTAGACTCATCCAAGTCCATTTTAGTTGTTCTGTCATCTTCTTCTACCCTATGAATTCTATTTATATTATTCATAAGGGTTAGCTAAGATATTGCACTTCTAGTTGGGTTCTACCTCATCTCTTCTCCATAACTCCTCTTATTTCATTTCCCCAAACTCAACAACCACCAAGACCAAAACATAAAGACAATAATAAATAAGAAGAAAATAAAAATAAAAATATCACAACAACAACAACTAATAACAACACTAACAACATGGCCATGCTTAAGGTCAATAGTAAAAAAAATAAACATAATATGAAGCCAACCAATAAAATAGAAGACAAATAAAATGTTCATTAATCCATAAGAACTCAATCCCGTGAGTTTTGGTATTTAGTTTTTCCCTCACCAACACCACACACACAGACAAACACAAAATCAGACTAAGTCTTTTCCAAGGTTTTATGGCAACCTTAAAATTTTAACATCCCTTGAAATAGCTCCTAGAGGGATCTACTCTTTCAGGGGAACTTCCCATTTCTTGTTCATGATGCACTTGGTGTTGGGAACGGGTCCCCTGGGGTCGATTTTGGGGTTAAAAACCCAAGTTTTTGGGCAGAAAGCCTGAATTTTGTATAAAGAAATGAAAATTCTCTGCATTTTGTGATCGCGGAGTGCGAAGATATCCAGAGTCAAAAAGGGTTCCCACCCTTAGTTTAGATAGGTTGTGTCAACTTGATGAGATCCGCCCTTGGTCCGCGAACCATGGGATTATATAAAAAGTAGGTCTTAGAGGAGTCTAAGTCAGTTTTTAGTTAAGTAGAGTTGATGGAGATAAATTCATTGATGAGTCTATAAAGAGCTAAAAGCGAGAGTCTTAGCATAGGAAAGAGGTTGTACAGTTGAGTGTGCAGAGGCCTAGGGTAGAAGTCCACAACTAAGTTCGTGGACCCTTTCAACTGTGTGCGCAGGGTAGTCAAAGTCTGTACTGAGAATCTGGATCATCAATAAAGAAGAGTATTATGAAATTACTGTGTATTTTACTTCTGTCAACTGCATGTAATTATGTTATGTTAAGCACTGGTTTTATGTTTTATTGCTAAATTGATGCATGAATCTATATGTTTTCCTTTTTTATATGAACGCAAGTAGAGATATATGTTTACGCAAATATAATCTAAATTGCATGGTATAATTAGCAAACACTTAAGATAATTCAGAGAACTATACAACAAAGTAGTTACAGAGGCGCATAAGTGCCGAGATCACTTGTGAGGGTTACGCGAAGGACGATGGCATACCTTTGCGAGGTTCTGAAAGACTAATAGAGAAGATAAGCCCTAAAAGCTTATTGATCTATGATAAGACAAAGTTGAGGAATAAAAATGACATCACAACCATATTAGGGTGTGGAAACTTGGGTCTAGCATCCCCCCATACTGCTTCGGGTGAGACTTCAGTCCACGCTCTGTGGATTGATCCCGAAAGGGCCAGTAGTGTAGAAATTTGGTTGGCTGAATAACGCTAAACCTAGGTCAGACCCATCAAGCCAAAAAATGGTTCTATTTCCCAGACTGGGATCTGCATAACAAGATGTGTGATGGCACATCATTGAAATCCAACTAAGAAAGAGATTGAAGACTGGTTGGATAGAAAGATCCACGAATTCGCGGTGGAAGAAAACAGGAATCCACAATTGATGAAAGATCAATGGTTAGATAGATATATGTACATAGAGATACACGAAAAATTCTTATGTTCTTTCCCTGTTGAATTATACGAGTGGATCACAAAGTTGGTAGACGACTAGGGAAGGTGGGGGCTTGACAATCCGATTGTCTAGACCCCGGAGTTAGTGCAGAGATTGGAAGCCTATGAAGATAAGTTCATGCACTTTGGCGATCATTGGCTCGACTGTATCATAGGAGGGTTTGTGACAAAGTTTGTGGTTGATACTTCGGTCAGCTACAATGAAGTAGAGTGCACTTCTTCAAGGGGCCGCGAGGTAAGTATTTGAAATGATTAAATACCTAGATTAAGATGCTCTTGTGTGAAAAGTGGGTCATGCAGTTACCTTGATGTTTGGAGCTATGCGAAGTGGAAGGTCTTTTAGGGACAGAGGAAGAAAAGGTCCTGAGTATAGCCCACTGATTGAGCCTCCTCTTAGTGACGATGAAGGAGAAACACAGGCTTCTCCACTGAGTGTTATTCAGTTGATAAGACAAGGGTTCTCACAAATACCTACACCACCTCCATCCTCACCTCCACCGCTTACCCCATCACCCACACCGCCACCACCCCCACCACTGTTCAACATGGTGAACTCCGTAAAGTTACCTGTATTCAAGGGCAAAGGAAATAAAGATCTAAACTAGTTTTGGTTCATCGCGAAGGCCGTATGGGAAGCTCAACATATCACGGATGATCAAATGAAGAAAGAAACATTAGTTAGTGCTTTGTAGGACCACGCACTAATGTGGTACATTAAGTACAGTACTAATAACCCGATGTCCACATTGGTAGATACCCAGACTGCCTGAATAGGGAATTCAGTAGACCTAAGTCTCAAGCGCAATCCATTGTGGGATTCAAGTAGATCATGATGAATCCTAGGGAGACACTCTGGGATTTGGATCAAAGATTGAAGTGTACAATCCATGAAGCCAACATGATCCTAACTGATGGGTAGCACCACGAATGGTTTGTGGCCTTTCTCCTACCCCACCTAAGGGTTGCACTATCACAATAGAAGATTGGTACCCAGGCGGAAGCTCTGGAAATCGCGATGAGACTACACGAGACACGAATGTAGGATGCTAATCTGGGGGTTCATCAAATTCACGAGCAGTTGCAGAACCTTTGCCTCGAAATGCAAAGCCTGAAGAAAGATAGAACAACTCGATCAGAGTCGCACAAAGAAGTATGGTGCCTGAAATGCAAAGGTCAAGGGCATGACAAGGATCACTGTCCAGTCTTTGTGAATTATGTTGTAGTAGGGGGACCAATGCCTCTAAGGCTAAAGGCTGCAGCAGGACTAAGTACAAGGCCCGCGTTATGGTGTGCTATATGCCAGGTAGCTAGGAAACATGCAACTGACAATTAACATTTGCTGCAGAAATTCATATAGACACCACAACAACTCTTCTGCAATTTTTGTCAATGAGTAGGTCACGATGAGCACAATTATCATAGTTATGAATTAATGATGGACAAGACACCTACATACAGGGTGAAGGCATAAACACGGCCTTCGAACCAAGGTGCTGGAGGAGCATGAGGTGAGTATCAGGGGCGTGGCCGAGGCCGAGGTCGAGGAGGACTTGGTAGAGGCCGAGGGCAGCTTATTTGTTACAATTATGGAGGACCAAGATCCTATGCAAGAGACTGCCTGAATATGACACAACTGTCAGGCCACTATTGTACTCAGTTTGACCATGCGACTGAGGATTTCCCTATATTGTTGGCTAAGATTAGTGAAAAGGGGGCACAGCCTTCGCATCCAACTCAGAACCTGCATATGATGAGGGTTGAGCCTTGCGAGGAAGACCCTAAGGTAAACATTATGTTGTGGAGTGGAACGACGACTACTGAGGATAAGGAGAAGTAGCTTGCAAAGGGTGAGTGGGTGCACAAAACACCAGAAAAGGAGACTGATTTTGATCTAGAACGAACAAAAGAAACATTTATGGAATCAAAGAAGAGTTTCGCTAAGGCCTCTACCTCAGGAAGTCAGGAGAAACCGGTTGAAGAAATGGACCCATCCATGATTACCACATTCTTGGAGACTTGCATGAAACTACTATGTGATAGTAAGGCTATGAAGGGACTACATGAACTGATCAATTCATGGACTAGAAATGAAAACGCTACTGGAAAACCATGGATAGTCAAGAAGCTTGGTAAGCATAAGGTGAGGATTGAACGTGAGATAAGACTCACCGCGAAAATAGGGGAATACGAAATTGACCAAGTTATCTTGGATCTGGGGTCTGACATGAATGTTTTTGTGAAACAAACATGGGAAAGAATGGGGAGACCTGCACTCCAATGGTCTCTGATCCAGTTAAGAATGGTGAATCAACAGAGAATCATCCCAATGGGAAGGTTGTAGGGGGTAATAGTTGACATTGAAGGTGCGAGCACACTAGAGGATTTTGAAGTAATAGAGACTGTGGATGATAGAAATCCATACCCAGCACTGCTTAGGATAGATTGGGCCACTGACATGAATGGGGTAGTCAACCTGAAGAAGCAAAAGATAATACTTGAGAAGAAATCACTCCATGTAGTGGTGCAACTGGATCTTGCAAAAGGACCGCGCTATACAGAACCGGTCCACGATTATGAAAGTGATGACGATTTGGACCAGATTTACAAGATAACGACGCGAGAACAGAATTGGGTGAATCTAACAGCAGACGAACTTATTGCATGGGACCACGATAATTCCTGTACATCAGACTTAGACGAAGAACTGGAGCACTAACAGTACTGACTGCATTAAGTATCTATGTTGCGCTATAATATGATGACCAAGTCATTGTGTTGCGTATCATCAGAGGTAAGAAATCTTCCTCACTATAATGGCTTAAATGACATTGATTGCTTTTTGGATGCATTCGAAATGGAAGTGCCCAAGAAGAATCACTTCTAGGCATTAAATTGGGTGTTGCGCGCTACACCCGCAAGTTGGTGGGGTACACACAAGCGTAGTTTTGAGGATTGGCTCGAATATAGAAGGACGATGAGGATATGCTTTGGCCACCTAAAGGTACGACTAACAGAAAAGTATGATGGGAGGAATGATCCACGTGATCATTTATCCAAATGGACTAAAGTATATGGAGTGAAGCCTTAGCTAAAGTGTGTCCATCTGTTTTGTCATACCTTTGATGTTATACCAATTAATTGGTACTTGGAGATAGAACTCCGTCATGCCACTGAAGAATGGGATGTTTTATGCCAAGGATTTCTGCTGATGTTCAGTTTTTATGATGGATTTGAATCCATCAATGAAGCATTGTAGGAGGTTAAGATAACTATATTTAGGATTCCAAGGGATCCTCTAGACCTGATTCAACCTAATTGGACTAGCCAGATGAGCCACGCGCTAGAGTGTTACAATGTAACAACAGAAGAAGAAGACGAAGACGAAAGAAAGATTAATATCCCAAAGACTAAAGGTCACTGCTGAGTTGAAGGACCATAGGTAGAGAACCTAGACATAATTGAGCCACTCAAGACCAAGTAGGTGAACATTGGCACAGAGGAAAAATCAAATTTTGCAAAGATTGGGGACTATTGGGATGACACGACAGTAGACAAGGTCGTCAAACTTCTCCATAAATATCAAGAGTTATTCCCCATGAAGTTTTCCAATATGAAAGGAATTATAGGAGACCTAGGTGTCATGAAGATCGCCCTTAAACCAGACGTGAAACCTGTGAAACAAATACCATACTACCTCAATCCGAAGTATAAGGAAAGGGTCCGCATTGAGTTAGATAATATGTTCACGGTAGGTATCATTGAACTGGTGGAAGAATCTGACTGGGTAAGCCCAATAGTGGTTCAAGAAAAGAAGCAAAAGGAAGAAATAAGGATATGTGTAGATCTAAGGAAGTTGAATGATGCCTGCATGCATGATCCCTTCCCATCCCCATTCACCGATGAGGTCCTGGGTAATGTTGCCAGCCAAGAAGCATATTCATTCACTGATGGGTTCTCTGAGTACCATCAATTCAAGATTGCTCCAGAGGATAGAAGTAAGACAAACTTCGTGATTGAATGGGGATGCTTCCAGTATACGGTGATGCCTTTTGGGCTGAATAACACAACAGTGATATTTTCGCGCGTATTCATCACGACATTCCAGGATTTTATTCATAAATTTCTGGAAGTATATTTCAATGATTGGACAGTGTTCAAACTGGAAAAGTGCCATGTGGCAAGTCTGCGCGTGATTCTAGATACATTCCATAGATACTAGAGCACGCTCAATCTGAAGAAATGTTTATTTTGTGTCCCTTTTGGGATCATGCTAGGAAATGTGGTATGCAGACAAGGCTTGATGGTAGACCCAACTAAGATTATGGTCATAATCAACTTGGAGGTGCCAAGGAGTGTGAAACAGTTGTGCCCAACACTGGGGCATATGGGATACTATAGGAAATTCATCATGAGCTATGCCAAAATTACTGCGCCGATGGAAAAATTGTTAAAAAAGTATGTTACATTCTATTGGAATGAAGAATGCCATAAGAGCTTGGATGTGCTGAAGGAGAAGATGGTCACCATGCCGATCTTAGTCTTCCTAGATTTGAAGAAGGAATTTCATGTGCATGTGGGGGAATCATGTATTACATTGGGAGTAGTACTGACATAGGCCAATGAAGGGGACTTGGATCATCCTATAGCATTTTCAAGTAGGAAGATGTCCAAAGTGAAGAAAAAATATTCCACAACAGAGCACGAAGGCTTAGATATGGTGTACGTTCTCCTAGGAAGAACACTTTAAGATGTATACGGACCATTCCACGTTGAATACCTAGTCAACAAGACTATGTTAGGGGGAAAGATATGCAAGTGGTTGTTGTTGTTCCAGGAGTATGATTTTGAAGTTATTGTGAAACCAGGACATTTGAATACTGGACCAGATCATTTGTTGTGCATCGAAACGGGAGAGGAACCT
Source organism: Pinus tabuliformis (assembly GCA_031772625.1). Taxonomy (NCBI): domain Eukaryota; kingdom Viridiplantae; phylum Streptophyta; class Pinopsida; order Pinales; family Pinaceae; genus Pinus; species Pinus tabuliformis. The sequence continues at coordinate 499,388,577 of CM062804.1, forward strand.
ACTAATTTGGAGGAGGGGCTATCTAACGCACAGCTCTTTGTAATGCACGTTGCGGACAACCACTTTGAAGATATTATACACTTCCTAACAACAGGTACGGATCCAGAAGGATATACAAGCCAATAGAAGAAGGAATTGGTGGTGTGCACCGTAGACTTTTCTGTCATTGCAAGGCACTTGTACAAAATGGGATCAGATGAAATATTGCAATGTTATGTGCCATAGTTTGAATGAAACAACATCTTTACTGAGGCTCATGACGGAGCTGCAGGAAGTCATTATGTAGGAAAAGAAACAATGCAGAAGATTCTACGCGCTGGGTTATGGTGGCCAACCTTGCATAAAGATTCAAAAGCATATTGTAGGGCATGTGACACATGCCAAAGGATGGGAAAACCCTCGCGCAGGGATGAGCTACCACTGAATCCACAGGTATCACTACAACCCTTTGAGAAGTGGATGATTGACTTTATATGACCAATTCAACCTCTAGGGAAGAAGACGGGTGCACGATACATCATCACTGTGACTGAATATTTAACTTGATGGGTGGAGGCACAGTGTGTGAAAGACTGTAAGAGCATGACAACAACAAAATTTATCTTTGAGTCCGTACTAACAAGGTTCGGCTCTCCAAAAATTCTAATGAGCGATCGTGGTACGCATTTTATCAATGAGACGATCATCATGATGACAAAGGAGTTTCAGGTGTACCATCAGAAGAGCACTCCCTATCATTCACAAGATAATGGGATGGTAGAAGCATTTAATAAAATATTGGAGAGTGCACTCACGAAGGTTTGCAATTAACAAAGAAATGACTAGGATGTTCGCAAACTTGCGGTGCTATGGTCTTATAGAACGACTTGCAAGAAGTTGATTGGACAAACACCATTCAGACTGATTTATGGTGTGGAAGTTGTGATCCCGATGGAGTACATTGTACCTAGTCTGCACATAGCATCATTCACATGAATGGCAGATCACCGAGACCTGGAGAAGAGGTTCGCATATCTAATAGAGCTTGAAGAAGATAGATTTCTAGCTGGATTCCATCAATAGGTTCAAAAGGAGCGCAAAAAGGCATGGCACGATCGGCAATCAAATTGTGCACCTTCAAGGTAAATGATCTCATTTTGTTATATGCCAGCAAGTTTGATAAATTTCCAGGGAAATTTGGGATGTTTTATCACTTGAATGTTCTATAGAAGTTATTAGAAGAAAGAAAATGGCTGAGGTAACTGCAAACCAACTTTTGGGCATAGGTTCTGGCCAACCTAAGCTAAGAGAGGGCTCTCTCTATATGATTTAGCTTTTTTTGCTAGGATTTTAAGCTAGTTTTTAATGTTCAGGGGGTTTTTATTTGTATTGAAGATTGAGTGGTGGGATCCTTAAATCAGATGGATAGAATGATGTCTTTAGACCATTGGGCTATGGAGTCAATAGAAGGGCAGGAGAATTGGATCAACTCACTAAAGGGAATGTTCAGAGGGAAATCTAGCTGAGTAAAATGCAGGTCTTTGGGGCAAGGGGTTGAAATGGTCTTAACTAGGGTGAGAGAGAAATTAAGAATTATCATACCGAGATTTAAAAGAGGAATAGAGGGTAATCGGAAACAAAGGGCAATTAAGAATCCTTTACTATAGATTATAAAGAAACAACCTAAACTAAGAAGCAATTAAGAATTCCTTAACTTAGATATTAGTTCAAAACATTTATTTGCCTAGCTATTAAAACATAGTGTAATTAAACAAATTTTGAGATAATATTCCAGTTATAGAATTCAGATTCAGATATACATTAAAGATTGTGGAAAAACATTAAGAAAGATAACAACAACGTGAGAAAATACTTGTCTGCACTTTGCTCAACAAATGAATCCTTTGAAATATCTTGTCTTTATTCATCAATCCAGCTTGTTGGCTCAGTCAATGATCCAATAGCTTTATAGTCTTTTGATCAAGAAGTCTATAGAAATGTATAAGAATCCACACTACATACTTCGAACTGCGAAGTATTTATACAAAAGTTTTATTGCAAAATATCTCAAGCTAACTTGAGATTTAATCTAGGAAATAAAAATATCTTCTTGCAAGAAGATAGAGACAACTACTGAATTGCTTTCATGTTGTCCCATTTAATGTGGTATTGCTGTCCTTTATGGTTTTTTTTTAGCCCTTTATGCTCTTTTTTGTTTGGATCTTTCACGCTAGAGGCTTCATTTACTTCAGGCTTTCATCTGATACACTTTGATGCTGATACTCTTTGACTTTGATGACCCGTCAATATCCTTTACTGTGTTTTTCTTTTACTGTAATTTTAACCTTTTCACTGTGTATTTCAACAGTAAATTATTTAGTTTTTTATATGTGTCAGCATTTGGTAGTTGGATATTGGTCAACTTTCTACATGTTTTATCTGTTTGTCTTCTAACTGCATACTCTATCTGGTTCCTCTGTTTTGATAGTCAATGTTTCTATGTGAATGTTTCCTTATTTGTTACGTGTATAATTGTATTCTTCTTCTTAATATAGGCTTTTTAATAGATTTCCTTTCGAGTCTTGGAGTAAACAAGTTTTGTGACTAGTATCAGAACTATTTATCCAAGCTCTAGTCTTCTGCAAAATACAACAATTTTTCAATAAAGCACATGTTGGAAAGAAAGGCAATTGTTGTCTTTATTGCACAAGAATGTCTAGAGAAGGAGTCATGGCAATGTTTTGAAAGCAATCGGAGGTCAAATTGTGTTGTAGAGGTTTAGGGTGGCACTGAAGGTTTTGATAGGTTTTATTGTGAAACAGGTCAAAGGAACGAAAATCAGGGTTTTCAGGGTTTAATGAGAAACTTTTTAAATTTGGCGTAGAAATTCATATTATGAACAATAGGTGGTTTATCGAGTTGGCAGGGAGGCGGTTTCCTAGGTTGTCGCACCACTTATGAGGGTCAGGCGGTATTAAGAAGAACTCACCCGATCTACCCCAGCAATTGACACGTAGCCTTTGGGGTTTGGGGGAAAACTGCTTTATCGGGCGGGTTATGATCATCCATTGGGAACCGCTGATATGGCTGTGGATCGTTGAATGAGGGGGATGGTGATTTGATGGTACTCGGGTGAGGGAAGTGCATGGGTGATAAAAGCATGGGCTTTGGGGGGGCCCAGAGCTTTAATCCTTGGCGGATTTGGATTTATTAATATGTTAATGATGGGTTAAAATGATCAGGTGGGGCTTAATGAACGGGTTTAATTCTTTGGTAAAGGTCGAACGTCAGGTGAGCCTGATATGGCTATGCATCGTCGGATTTGGCGTAGATGATTGGATAGTAGTCGGGTGGTGAAAAAGCATGGATGGGATGGGGAAAAAGTTTAGGGGTCCTGAGGCTTTAATCACAAGTGGTTTGTGATTAATTCAAGGTTAATGAGGGGATTTGTTTGTTTTGTTGGGATAAGGGGTAAATAGTACAGTTTTTATTAATACTAAGGGTAGGGGGTATTTAGTTATGGAATTTAATTAATATACGAGAAAAGGTTTTAAGGGATTTATATAATTTAAAAATTAATATGAAATTTGATGGGCGAAGTGGGTATTCCCCTAAGTAAAAAGGTAATGTTTGTGCACTTCATACACTCAATACTTAGGATAAGATTTTTTTGTGGGTTTTTGGAATGAAATAGGGTTTACATGGGGGTTTTCACTTTTCCTAGGAAAATGAAGTTTATCCTTAGGAAAAGGGGTTTTATTGGGGAAACAAAGGGGGAATGAATTGTATGAAGGGGATTCGAGCAATTGATGTCCATAAGTCATTAAGCTAAAGGTCCGGTCCCACCAAAAGTCAGAGAAATGCTCTAAGCCTCTTTGATTTGAAGTATTTAAAGTACTAGAACATACTTGTGGATAGGAAATTAGTAAGTAAGGGGAAAATGAATGAGGGGGAGTTAATCATATTAATTTGTAATCCTCTGCTTTTGCTTCCATAGTTGATCATACATATTGAAATATGTGACTAAGCATGATGCATGTGTTCTAATCCAATCAACTTTGAACTTTCACAACCTTTCTTCTACTTACCCCTTTCTTACCCTAACATGTTTTCTTCATTTCTTTGGGTGCATTTAGGCTAGCAAACCCTTATCCTATATTTTTTTTTATAAAACAAACTATATATTTCTAACCTTATATCATCCAAGGGCTTAGATTAATCTTATGAGATCCTTTTGTTTTCTCTATCTATCTATGATCTGCCAAGATTAAACTGTTTGGTTAGATTTTATTCTCTAACTAAAAACATAAAATTCAAAGCATTAAATAACCAAGATTAAACAGTTTGATTACCATGGATTGTGGCATGAATAACAAGCTGCATACAATCATTATTATGCATAAAAGTAAATAGTAGTGGTATTTAGACTTGCACACTTTCATGGTCTCTTTTTGTTTTTGGGGTTCATATATTTTCATTTTTTTTACCTTCTCTTATTCCTTTTGTCCTTTAATTTTTCTTTAGGACATACCCTCTTTACATTTTTTATTTTTTAATATGGAAAACATTTCCAAAAAGAAAAGGTATGTACAATATTACATTGCTTAACCTTAATCATTCAAAATTATGACTCCTATTGGTATAGGAACCTAACAGGATGCATTGGTTGGGGTCCTATGTCATAAAGGAGAATATATATGGTGGAGTAGTTCAGTTGGTAAAATTGAATGGAGAACCATTCCCAGGATGGGTGAATGGCAGCCGATTGAAGCCATACATCGGTGATCCAGCTAGATGACTACATGATGGAATCACAACCTTAGTGCTCTAGGCAACTGAAAGGAAGCATGAGACTATAAACTACACTGCCCAGGTTGGGGAGCTGCACGATTAGGGAACTACACGGAATGAACAAATGTCATAGTATCAACAGACATACACAAAGATTTGTGCTATCCAAGAAGGGACCGGGCAGGGCAGCCAGAAAGTGATCGTTATGGTCACTTTTGATGACTTGATAGTCAGAAAATGGCCAAATGGAGCGAGGAGGGGGGGGGGGAATTTAAGTCAGAATTTAAGGGAAAGATCTATGAAAATCTTCTTCCAATCCATCATTTATGAATGACTTATGGTGGGAACAATCGGATTTGAATCTGAAAATGCCTATAAATTACAGATGGCTTCCCAGCGAAAAACACTTGGCATTTTAAGACTTCAGGTATTAAGATCTTAGGCGCGTATGAACCCTGAGATCTTTGAAGCCCTGATAGCAAGTTCAATATTTGGGAAGTTTCCAACAGAGATGCAAGTGTTGTTGTCTAGCATAATTTTGGTGCCTGTAGAAACCATGAGTGTAGGAGAAGCAATGGCAGCCGAAGGAACTACCCCAAAGGTAGTAATGGCAGCTGAGGGAGCTGCCTTGGAGGTTGGAAGTGTATAAGTACCAGCAGAAGTGCCTAAATCCCTGAGGACACATAGACCGAGGCCTACACCGACCAAGGAGGGTCCATAACCAAAGAAGGACAAGCAAAAAGCACAACAATAGGTGCACGCATCACCTAGAAAGAACCCATAGACTGGAAATCCCATTGCATAGGAAAAGGGTAAGGTGATTGACCTAGAGCCTGAAGCCAAGGTTGAAGAACTCCATGTGGACGTAGATGATATTGATATGGAGGGGGTAGAGGATGTTGATGTGGAGGGGTCTGACCCCATTTCTAAACTGCCCAATTACACTCCTCCGTGCAGAGGCAAGACAAAGGTTCCGAAGGATATTGATGAAAGTAAGCTTACACTACACACCTCCTTACTACCAGACCAAATTGTCTTTGAAGATCCGCACCTGGGACGCATCCCCCTTTTAAAATTGGAGGACTAGGATTTGGCTGATGTAGAACATTTCCCTCATTTAGCAACAGACCAACTCATGCACCGCGTCTTCTACAAAGACTCTGGTGTGACCATGCTGGAGCCAAGAAAGTGGGTGAAAGGGGTGGATAAGGTGGGTCTGTTGAATATGTTGTGGGTGCCACACTACAACCGCACACCCATAACTATGGTAGTGATCAAGGAGTTGCTGTGCATGGTGCACGATGGGTTTCTATGGCTAGAAGAGATGATATCCATCACTGACATGCTGATCCATAGGATCACTCGGCTGTTGTACTCAGGAGAAAATCTAGCCATGGCATTTGGAGGAAAGATAAGCAAGCACGACCTTGCTGAAGCCATGAAGGACAAATTCAAACTCGCGAAGAATCTGCGCGGCTACACCATCACAAGTATAGCTAACCCCGCAGTCAAAGTAGCAATGAAAATCTTGGTAGGAAAGATTATGCGAGAGTGTCACGCAGATGAAGTGCCAGTACCAGTAGTAGCCTTAGCAGCCCAATGTGCGGAGGGCTATAGTTTAAATGGGTGTGCTACCTCTACGGAGAGTTCCTCGTGAACTGTAGAGAGGCGTAGGATCACAACAAAACATTCCACTATGCCTGGTTGCTGTTGTCCATAGTGCTGGTAGCATGGGAGTTACCAGAGGATAGCCAATTTCCTCCAGTCATGCCCGACCTACCAGAGGTAGTGAAGTTCTCTTTGCTGTGGGCTACGAAGGACCCTCAAAGGGTAAAGGATAGCAATATATTTTGGATCTTGATGGAGATGAGCATCCATATGGCCATCAACTGCAAACTGTGGCTATCGTTAATGGTGTTTGAGAAGCTGCAGGAGTATGTGGAGTTCAAGGCCGATTTCCACCTAGTCTTAATATGTGTGTGAAAGGACCCTGAGTAGAAATGGTATGACCTGCCATACCTAGCCACAGATGACTCAAATACAGAGGTCCTTGACCACTGGCTGGTAGATTGGCTCACTGCCTCAGACTTGACAGCTAGGTCTAGCGAGACCGCAACGCAGCAGAAAAAGGAAGAGGCCAAGCAGAAGATGGAGCAGTTGGCCACAAAGAGAGAAAAGGATGCTGAGGACAAGGCCAAGGAAGAGCACACCACCACAAAGCAAACGAAGGGACAAACGGAAGAAGAGGAGTGTGGATCTAACAAGAGTCAAAAGTCATCTTCTTCGAAGACAGAGGAGGAGGACCAGTAGTCGGACCAAGGAGGAGCAGACCTAGATACCATTCTATTCCACATTAAGCGCAATAGAGATCTAGAGAAGGTAGGGCCATGAAAGAAGTCTAAGGCCAAAAAGACTTCTCTCAATTTGATCACCTTAACAAAAGGTGATTTAAATGATATCAGAGATACGGTCAGAGATGCCATCGTGGAACTGCTGTAGCAGTTCTAGCTACAACAGAAGCAAGCCTTGGGGGCCATTTAGATGGATCTGCCCGAGCTACAGATCCAGGCATCACAGGTCCAAACCAGCGTGGGACAAACCAGCGTGACGTCAACTAGTTTGGTGCCCGTCACATTGGAAGTAGTAGGGATGGTGCGCACACTGGATCCCCGGGCAATAATGTTGTTGGAGGGAGTGCTAACCATAGAAACTAAATCTAATAGGCCCCCTGTTAGTTCCCTCAAAGGATTTCGGCTTAACTTGGATGTGCTTCCCAGTGAGGCACTTCACAATTTTTAGGTTTTCGTGATCACGGAACTTTGGGCCCACGAACAACGCGCATTACAGGTAATCAGTGAGAAGAAATTTAACAATGCTTAGATGAAGGTACAGAGGGATTCCGCGGTTAACCTTGTCAAAACCATCACATACAAAAATGAGCACATGGCCAAGGTGGTGGCTGAAGCATGCAAGTATGTCCCAAAGCTAGTCATTCTCGATTATGAGCCAGTAGATGTGCAGATTCGGAAGCTCACTGCTAGAGTGCATGACGCCATAATAGAGTTGGTGAAGATTCAGTTTGACTTGAACCTCAAGATTGCAGAATTGCAGTTGAAGGCTCAACCTTCAACCCCACCAGAAGTCGGAAAGCAACACAAGATAGTTGTGAAGGACGTCGTGTTAGTAGTAAATAGCATTGTAACGGAGTGTACCGTGCTCTTCAAGCAAGTGCTCGAAGTGGTTACCAATTTGCATGAGGATCCCACCTTACAAAGGTTGGAAACAAAGGCCTGGGAGCTACAGCAATGATATGATGAAGTCAAAGCGACGACGTGCACCGTTGTCCTTACACAGAGGCTAGCAAAACTATAGGAGGCAAAGGTACTAAAGAAGCAGGTGGATGTAGCGCAACATAAGGAGAGTGTCCTCAAGGCCAGAATCGGGCTTTGGCTTGATGAAACCTATGCGCTCACTGCCACCATCGAAGGAAATCTGGCTAGTCTGTAGGCAACTCAGCAAAAGATACAATCAAATAGTACAGGGCCAACAACAGAGCAGCTAGTTGAGGAGATGACACAAGTGGCAACACAGTGCGTTGCTGAAGTTACAGTAGTCAAAGTAGAGATGGGAGGTCTTTACAACAAGATATTTGTGTCAGCCTAGTGACTCGAGGGCGAGTCACCATGTTTTTTTTGGGGGCCTGTTGGGAACGGGTCCCTTGGGGTCAATTTTGGGGTTAAAAACCCAAGTTTTGGGGCAGAAAACCTAAATTTTGTATAAATAAATGTAAATTATCTGCATTTTGTGACTGTGAAGTGTGAAGATATCAAGAGTCAAAAAGAGTTTCCACCCTTAGTTTATATAGGTTGTGTCGGCTTGATGAGATTCACCCTTGGTTCGCGGACCATGGGATTGTATAAAAAGGAGGTCTTAGAGGAGTCTAAGTCAGTTTTAGTTAAGTAGAGTTGGTGGAGATAGAGTCATTGACGAGTCTGTAAAGAGCTAAGAGCGAGAGTCTTAGTGTAGGAAAGAGGTTCTGCAACTGAGTGTGTAAAGACCTAGAGTAGAAGTCCATAGATGAGTGTGCAGACCCCTACAACTATGTGCGCAGGGTAGTCAGAGTCTGTACTGAGAATCTGGATCATCAATAAAGAAGAGTATTCTTAAATTACTGTGTATTTTAATTCTATCAACTTTATGCGATTATGTTATGTTAAGCACTGGGTTTATGTTTTATTGCTAATGATGTGTCAGTCTATATGTTCTCCTTTGTTATATGAATGCAAGTAGAGATATATGTTTACGCAAAGATAATCTAAATTTCATTGCAAAATTAGTGAACACTTAAGATAATTCGGAGAACTATACAAAAAAGTAGTTACATAGGTGCATAAGTGTCGAGATCGCCTATTAGGGTTACGCGAAGGACAATCGCATACCTTCGCGAAGGTTCTGAAAGACTAATAAAGAATATAATCTCTAAAAGCTTATCGATCTGCGCCAAGGCAGAGTTAAGGTATAAAACTGACATCACAACCATCTCAGGGTGCAGAAACTTGGTTCCATTGTCCCCCCATACTTCTTCTGGTGAGACTTCAATCCGTGCTCCACAAATTGATGCTGAAAGGGACAAGAGTGTAGGGATTTGCTTGGTTGAATAACGTTGAACCTGGGTTAGGGCCCATCAAGCCAACACTTGGTCCATGCTATGTTGCACCATACTAATATCCATGCTTTTACTTCTTGTTACAATTGATTCTTCTTATGTGCTGTCACACACACCCAGTTCTTAGTTATATCAACATTAATAAATTAGTTGTAACTTACCATGCTAACACCAAGCATGTTTCTTTGTTTCCATTCAAACACCCAAAATTCATGTCAATCACTTCTTGCAAGGATTAGGAATACATATTAACATGTTTATAACCATGTTTTCAGAAGATTGGAAATCAACCCTTTACCAAGAGTAACATCATCAAATTTTGAAATTGGCATTTGACCAAGGTTAGTAGCCATGACATAATTTGCAATCATCACATAGTCATCGTCCATAGTTCTACAACTAGCACCCACATGCACTCATGTGCATATTAGCCGTCTTAACACATATCTATTGTCAAATTGTCTTAAGACATGATCATTCCCTCATGTAATATCATAAGCACATACTCATATCATGCACCTGATTAGGAATTCCATCAATACTTTGAGTGTGCATAAAGTTCAATAATCATAATCAATCATTTTTAAAACACTCATATGGAAAATACCACTTGTTGTTAGAAAACCTCATATTAATGTACTCACCACATTATCACAACATGCATATCAATAAGCATAGGTGTCACCTTTTCCATGCTACCATCAACACCTTATTCTCCATAGCCTTGGCTCCCAAAGACTTCACACAACACTTTCATTGGCTTCCCAATTGTGTTTTCAACCTACTTCTGGTTACATGTTTATCTTTAAATACTATTATTCATCTAAATCATGTTATGACAATAAAGTACTCAGGTCCTTTAAGCCTGCACATCCATTATTGTATGCAACTAGCATACCTTCATACATCTAGCATATCATTATTTAATATCTATTTGATGAACATGAATCTTTAAACACTTTCATCTCTTGCATTTTATCATGCTTATGCTATTATTCATCAACTTATGATAACTTCTCAAAAAATCTATGAAAATTATAAACTAGGAAGAAACAAGTTAAAAGATTCCCCCTCATAATTTTGAAATATCAATCAATCATGAACATTTGCAATCATGTTGGGCCACTCTAGAGAATCTAGTTAACATTTTGCATGTTTATCTTGTTGTTTAAGCTCAAGTCAATATTTAAGTAACATCAGTTTTTTTGTATATACAAAAAGGTAATTTTACATAAACACATATGCATGTAGTACACCATTACCAACAAAGTTCAACAAACAACAAACACCTGCACCCAAAAAATAATAATTCTTTTAAAATAAAACATATTTCCAAATTTTAATTTCCAAAGGTCCAACATAGCACCTTTGGTTTTCATTTCACCTATCCTAGATCCCATCCAGTCCAAGTGTTGAGCCTGGAAGGTATGGTACCACTTTCCAACATACCCAGTTCCCTCAATGAATTACAGAGGTTACGAGGTACCCAACATTTTTATTTTTCCTTTTATTAGTATGATAATAAGCTTTGATACCACTTTGTCACATACCCCTACTAAATTTATCCTAACCACACTTGCAAAACCTAATTTTTATCTCTCATGCATTTTATCAGACACTTTACATGTAAAATTTTATTCAAATACTTTGTACACAAACAATTAAGTTATATTTTTCATATATACATTTTGTCAAACATTTTGTATGAAATCAAAATAGAAACCTTGCTCTATTTCCACTTGTAACAAGATAACTGAAATATACGATTTAATCATGAAACTTTTAATTTTTGTCTTTGATCCAAGTGGATATTGGTGGACACTTTCCTATTTCACTTTGACCCCAACATTTTTTCCAATCAATTTCCTATTTTTCAACATAGTTTTATATTTCAACAATTTTCTATTTTTGGTAGTTTTCCAAGTTTTAAACTTCCGGAGCCATTTTGAGTCTCTAAATGATGTTTTTTGGGGAAACAGGAAATCATAACTTAAAGATTGATGTTTGCAATCAAATTTTTTTTCCTTGGATAAATTTTTTAATGGGATATCATGTGCATCAAAAGGATATCATATGCCAAAATTACAACTCCAAGAAGTTGACATTCCAACAAACCCCATTGGGTCTCATAATATTTTAGCACTTCATCTCCTAAGGTTAGGTTTTTGGATGTTTATGGTTTCTCATTGTTTATCCATGATCAAAAAGCCTCAAAACCTCATTTTAACACAGTTCAGAAGGCACGTATTTGTCACATCTCTTTTCATAGATAAGATACCATTGCCTAAGCTAGTTTGTTTTCATTCTGCATGTAAACAATCTTCATCATTTTCTATTTATTAATTGAAGTCCAGTTTCACTGTATCTATGTTTTTTTGGTTTTAATATGTATTTAATTATGTTTCTTCATAAATACAAATCAATGGTATCACACGTTTCTTCAAATTATTTTCATGAAGATAGGCATATATCAGCTACAACAATACTATCATACAATAATACTATCCCCATCCATAAAACAACATTTTCATTGGGGAATTTCATCAAATAATTTGCATGCAATGAATCATTAGACCATTTAGTAATTTATTTAAACACTTTGCATGCAAACTAATATAGAAAACTCCTTAGGGAATATCTCGTAATTGAAGTAATCTAAGTTTTAAAATATTGTACGAGATGATCAGTGAGAGTTCCCCTCACTATGGTCTAAGTTTCTACTTCTAGAGACTCCCAGAAGAAAATTTATATTTTAAATGCCAACATGACCTATTTGATGCACAATTTTAGTAGCATTTACCAATTTTGGATTCTTTTTTATCATATCTCCTAAAATATTGTGACCCAAGATACAAAAGTTTGACCATATGATTAGTGGAATTTCCCTTCACTATGGTGCAATTTTCAACTTCTGGAACCTCCCAAAAGACATGTTATGGTAGAAATTCGAACATGAATTGTTTGATGCACAATTTTAAGAGAATGAAGGAAGATTTAATTCCTCTGATCACATATCCTAAAATATCGTGACCCAATATCTGAAAATTGGGCCAGAGTATTAATTGGGTTTCCTCTCACTATGGTCCAAGTTTCAACTTATGAAACCTCCCAAAAGGAAAGTTATGGTATAAATTCCAACATGTCTAGTTTAAAGATGCATTTAGGAAGTTCAACTTCCTTTAATCATGTTCCCTAAAATTTCATGACCCAAGATCTAAAAATTGGTCTAAAGGATCAATAAGATTTACCCTTGCTATTGTCCAAGTTTCAACTTATAGAACCTTTCAAAAGAAAAGTTATGGTATAAATTTGAGCAATAGTAATCATAGAGCCAAATGCAACATGTTAACTTCTATAGAAAATAAAAACATATTTCCTACAACCTCAAGGTATATTTCCAATTTAATCCATAGAACAATCAAGGATTTTTTCCTATTGATTCCATGAAATAGTTTCCTAGAGCCATGCAAAGTTATCGTATAGTTATACATTAATTTCAATAAATAACTAATCATCATATTCCTAGCTCACAATTGATAACACTATCTGATATCTAACAATGGTTGAAACTGAAGGTGGGACTTTAGTTTTCCACCCAATCATAGACTAGTTGTGGCCTGTATTTCTTGCAACAGTCACCCTCGATCCAAATCCACATTCCGTGGGGATTCTTCAAGAAAACTTAGCAGAAATCATGCTCAACACTAGGAGTATGGGAATTTATTTGTTACAATTGGTTTATTAGCCAAAAAATCAAATTTTTTCCTTCAACCAATTTCTATCCTAAAAAAAAGGAGAGCCCTTCATCCAATTTCTTTCATAAAAAAAGGAGAGATATTTCTTTTTCTATTTGAATTCCTTTTTATCCTTTTCCTTGTGTGTCACTTCATGTTCCTCATGGAATATTATTCAATATCTTCTTGCTAGATACACATTTGATTAAGCAGTAGTTCTAGGTAACGCCACTCAGGTTCTCCTTCCTTTTCCCCCTTAGATTGTGGAAATGTGGTCCCTCTCTTTAGGGAATTCAAATACATTTATAATAATTTATAATCAAATTATAATTACATTACAAAAGTTAGGTTAAGTATACCAGGGGTGTTATGCTTGCTAACTTGTACAAAAAAAAATTGTTGGGGTTCTCTTATATCACTTGGCCTTTAAGTCAAGTGACCAAGGGTGGAGAAAAAGAAAAAAAAAATGGTTTGAATCACAACAAAAGTGATGAATTGAAACACTACCTTTCCTTTGCATTAGTCCTCACCTTGATAGAACTACAATGACCATTTTAATTTGAGATATATGTCTCTGACTATGCTATTAGTGTAGTCCTCATTCAATGGGGACATTCGGTGGCCTTTCATAGTGAAACACTCTCTGACACTATCCAAAGATATCCCACCTATGATAAGGATATGTGTTCAATTGTGTAGGCATGTTGGAAATTAAAACATTATATTTTGGTGAAGGAGATGGTCATCCACATGGATCACATGGCTCTTCAATTTGTGCAGACCCAAGGGAATTTATGAAGTGACTACCATCAGAAATGGTCCAGATACCTACAACAATTCCATTTGAGTGTCAAATACAAGAAGGGTAGAACCAATCATGTTGCTGCAAATTACCTCAATTATCCCACAATTTTGCCACTGACTAAAGTTCTCAACTCTCGTGGGAATGATACCTTTAGTTGGCCACATCTATACAACAATGACTCTAAATTTTCTTCCACATACCAGATGTTGATGGTAGGCAAGCAAGTTTCAAAATTCCACTTGTAGGATGCATTGTTATGATATCTTGGACACCTTTGTGTTCCTTCAAGCAAGCATTCCAAGATGTTATGGGAGTAACATTACAATAAGTTAGCAGGGAATTTTGGTGTGGAAAATATAGTGGTAGTAATACAAAAGTATTTTTATTGGTCAATACTTCGATAATATGTTGGTAAGTATATCAAACTTTGCATTGCCTATGTCATTGCTAAATCAACCATTAACAAGAAAGGACTTACACCCCTATGCTTACTCCTAACCAGCCCCGGGAATCCATTTCAATGGACTTTTTGTGTATCCTTCCTTCTACCAAGCCTAGTAATAACTAGGTGTAGTCATTGATAGATTTTCTAAGATGGCCATTGTGATTGTCTACAAGAAGAGTATCACAACAAAATTAATTACCAATCTCTTCTTCGAATGGGTGGGTAAATTTTTGGATCCCATAGACCATTATATCACATTGAGATAAAAAAATTCCTATGTACATTTTGGTCGAGCCTCTATTCATTATTGGACACAAATCAATGAATACATTTCCTTCCACCCTAAGAATTAGGGCTAGACATAGGTCGTCAACAAGATGATTGTGAACATTTTCACATGTGAAACTCCAAGCATCAATGCACATGGGATGAGAGTCTTCCTTATGTTTATAACAACTACAACATAAGTCTCCATATCTTAACTGGCCACAACCCCTTCAATTGGGCCTAATATTTCAACCATTAGGTCTCACTGATGTTGCATTTCCCCTTGTAACTACACAAGTAGAATATGGACATGTTCCATATGAAGTTGAAAAATATACCAAGTTTATTGGATAAATTTAACACATATTCTAAAAGTTCCATGATACCTTGGAAAAATATAATGCTAAATACAAACAATGCCATGATCAACATGGGTGCCACAGAAGTTTCAAGTTAGAGATAAGGTTTAGTTGCATTTGAAGGAGGAGAACATTACAAGGTCGCATGAGAAACTTCGTCAAATAAAATAAGGACCTTACCTTACACCATAACTAAGGGTGTCGGTAAAAATGATTTTGACCTAATTATCCCCCCCTTCCTTGTCCTGCACCCAACATTCAGTGGCCTTCAGCCATACTTTCCACATTGTTGGACACATAAAAAATCATAGAGTAGATGAAATAATAGAGCCCAACCTAAATTTCATTGAAAATCCAAAATTCATAATATCATGGACACAAATTAAGAGCACTCACCTACAAAGGATCTAGTTATATGAGGTTGTCAAAGTTGGCCATCTTCTTCTCCAGGGAAAGTGGCTCACCAAGGGCCAATTTCATATGAAATATCCCCATCTCATGGAGGCACTCACTACAATGGAGACCATTTATTCCTAAGGGGATGGTTGGCATAGCTAGATATTAGTGGTTTCCCACCTATTCCACTGGTTCATAACACAATTTTCTATTTTGGAAATTTTTAGGTCTTGAACTTCAAGAGATATTTTGAGGCCCAAAATGGTGACTAGCATTAGCAGTCAGAAAATGTACATCTTGGAGATACCTTTTCAATGGGATATTTTTCATGCCAAATGGAGAGATGATGCCAAAGTTACAACCCCAAGAATTTGATGCTCCAACTTTTCCCATCAAGCCTCAAAAGCCTTTGATCCTTCATCTCCTAGCGTTATATTTCTAGATGCTTAATGTTTCTCTTCTTTATGATAAAAAGGTCTCCAGGCATGATTGAAACATAGTTGGGAAAAGGAACATTTCCATCACCTCTTCTCAGACATAAGCTACCACCATTTGAGTTAATGTGATTTCATTTTGCATGTATAAAATTTCAACATTTTCCATTTATTAATAGAAGTCAAGTTCATTGTATCTCTATGTTTTGGTTATAAATATGTATATCATTTCATTCCCTTCATAAATTTTTATCAACAGTATTAGCGCAATCTTCTATTTATCTCTTTTTCTATGAATCTCCTTATTTGATGCATCATACCAATATGCTGACAAAATTATTGAAAATGCAACAAGAAAATCCTAATTTAATATTGTCCTTGAATTAAATTAGGAATAAAATTTTAATTCCACATCACATGACAACTTGTATTAGTTAACTAAGGTAATTTGACTTGATTGGATCAATTAATTCGAGTTGAGGGTCTAACATGAGTCATGTAGATTGTCTCCTACTTTATAGGAGCCCTGGTTGAGTTTATTTTGAGCTATAATTAATTAATTCAGTTTAACAGAATTAAAGTCAGTTAAACTAGTTCCAATTGTTGGAGGAGCTAGTGGGAGGTATAGTAGTGTGGTGCTTCTTGCAGTGATCAACCAATTGACTTATGATTCACTCAGAAATATCTCACACATGTCAGATATTATATTTACCCAGTTGAGATTGGAGATAAGGGACATTGTACTATCAATTGTATAATCATATGAACTGTACAGGTGGTGCATGCAGTGAGAGGAAGGACTATGTTGGATTGCGCAATTCCAATTGAGGAATTTCCCTAATTAATAGGGGATAATTCCAAAGGAAACAATGCAAGGAAATAGGGACTTGGTGAAGGAAAATGTTAAGTATTGGCCTAGGATTGTCTAGGAAGTCGTGAGACAGATAGATATAGTGCAGAGGTTGCCTGGCTTGAGAAAAGCATTGTATTATTCTCATCTTTTCTGACTAATGCAATATACAGATAGCAAGGGTTTTTAATTGTGGCTTTCCCCAAGAAATCATTGTGTAATGTGTTGATTGAATTCTTTCTCTTGTATTCTTTGTGATTTCAATGTCATTTAATTGTTTTCGTTGATGAGTAGAGTTGTTATATACCTAGGGGGGATAATATGGGGTACCAAGGGTGGTACCCAAGGTAATAATGTAATAATGGGATGGGCCATAGTAATAAATAAGGTGGTTAACCCATGTCATGTAAGGGACCACAAGTAGTTAATAATAATGTAATGGGCCCATGGTATTAGTTGATGGTATGAGGGAACCATGGTAATGATGCATGGTATTGTATGTATGAGGCCTATATAAAGGCTAGAGACTCCACATGGAGAGATATGAAGAGAAGTATTCTTGTATGAACAGGCATATCACTTGTGGAGTGTTCTCCTTCCTTAAGGAGTGAATGTATGGTGTTGCCCTACCTTAAGGGTTTGATCAATAAAGTGAATCCTTTCTATCTATTTCTATCCTATTCTTGGTTATATTTATATTTCGGTATCAGATCTACAACAATTGGTATCAGAGCTACAACAATTGGGATCAGAGCTCTAATACCACTTGTTGTAGCTCTGATCCAAAAGATATATGATAACAGAAATAAACCCAAGAATAATAAGATTGAAATAGATAGAATTGATTCTCTTTATTAATATAGATCTGATAAGAAAATATAAGACAATGCAAATAAACCCAAGAATAATATGAAATGATTCTTTATTATCAAAACCCTTATGGTAGGGCAACACCATACATTCACTCCTTAAGGAAGGAGAACACTCCACAAGCCATATGCTTGTTCATACAAGAATACTTCTCTTCATCTTCATATCTCTCATGTGGAGTCTCTAGCCTTTATATAGGCCTCATACATACAATACCATGCATCATTACGATGGTTCCCTCATACCATCAACTAATACCATGGGCCCATTACATTATTATTAACTACTTGTGGTCCCTTACATGACATGGGTTAACCACCTTATTTATTACTATGGCCCATCCCATTATTACATTATTACCTTGGGTACCACCCTTGGTACCCCATATTATCCCCCCTAGGTATATAACAAGAGTAGAGTCAAGTCTATTATTTTAGTAAATTACAATTAGCAATTTGAATCTACAAGGAATTTCTTCATCGTATCACAGCAAAAATCACTCTAGAAGAGAAGAATACAAGTTTTTCTTTTGAAAGTGAAATCAAATTTGAAGTATCATATTTCAGAGCCAGTAAGATGTTGTTCTACGAATGGAGACTCGAATATTCCCTTGAGGGTAGTTCGAAATATATTTATTGGAAGGAAATGATGGAGGTAGTGTTGGAAGACAATGAGCTTAAGGAATTCATAGACTAATATATTCCTAAGCCTCCAACAACTGATGTTCAATATTTGACATGGTGGAGAAAATGTGTTGCATATGCAAGAAGGATTTTCCTAGAAGGAGATTGAGATCATATTGTCTTGAATCTCCATGGTAAGGAGACTCCATATGCAATGTGGAAGGCCTTGAAATACCTATTTCAAAACTACAGTGACCACAAGAAGTTGGCACTGAAGGACAAGATCAAGAAAGTCAAGATGGAGAAGGGTGACATAATACCAAAGTACTTGACCAAGTTCACCCAATTTCATGATGAGCTTGGAAGTTTTGGTGTTAAAATTTCTAAATATGATATGGTCAACCTAACACTTCTAGGCCTTCCCAAGAGCTAGCACAACTACCAGGATTCGGTAAATGGGAGGGAGAAGCTACTAGATTGGGACTGTTTGTGATCCAACTTGTTGTAGGAAGAGATTTGGTGGAACACCAGGGATGGATTCTCATCAGAGCATGATGATGAGGAGAATTGTGCCTTAGCTGGAAAGGAAAAGAAAGGGAAAGGGAAGCCATCCCATTCCAAATTAGATTCTAGTTAGGGCGGTAAGAATAAGGACTTGTCGAAGATTAAATATTTTCACTGTCATGAGTTGGGACACCATGCCATGAAGTGTCCACACAATAAGGTCAACAAGAAATCCTTAGGAGGAGCGAAAAGTGAAGCCCTTGCTTCAAAATTCGATTTGGATTTCACCCTCATTGCTTGCATGGTGACATTGGTGATGGGTAGTGTGTGGTATCTGGATGGTGGAGCCTCATTCCATATGACTGGAAAAAAAATATTCTTCAGTGACTTGGAGAATAAGGACCTCCAGATGCACATCGAAATGGGAGATGATGGAAGGTATAGTGCAACTGACATTGATAATGTTACTTTTCAAAGGGATTATGGTTCTCCTCTCACATTAATAGATGTCATGTATGTTCTAGGTCTGAAGAAGAATCTGGTTTTAGTTTCTATGTTGGAGGACCTTGGATACGATGTCATATTTAGAAAAGGAAAGGATTTCCTTCATCATATAGCCTTAGCACAAGTGAAGAGAATCGAGGTTCGAGTGAAGAACCTCTACAAATTAGTTGTAGAATATTGTGATGCTTTGAGCACAAAAGTAGAGAAGGTGCAAAGGTGAGACATCGGTGAGTTGTGGCATAAAATATTGGGTCCCTTACACCATGGAGCTTTGAAAATCATGAAAAAAAATTCTACAGGACTTCCCAATGGTACACTAGAGCATAGAGATACATGCAAAGGGTGTACATTGGGGAAGTACACCAAAGCCACTTTTCATGATAAGGATAGTTGAGCACAAGTAATCCTTGAAAGAGTTTACTAAGATGTGTGTGGACTGTTCTTGACATCGTCCACAAACAAGAACATGTATTATGTAATATTTGTCGACGATTTCTCATGTAATTATTGGATTTTCTTCATGCAAAAGAAAGGTCATACGTTCTCTAAATTTTTTGAATTTAAAGAACTTGTTGAGAAATACACTGGCAGGAAAGTGAAGGCTCTTAGAGAGATAATAGTGGATAATATGTGTTGAACGAATTCAAGAACTTCTATGTATCAGAAGGCATTCTAAAAGAGTTAATAACACCCCATAACCCACAACAAATTGGGTGGATGAAAGTAAGAACAAAATTACTGTGGGAGTTGCATGGATGATGTTACATGATCAGGGCCTTCTGTTTCACTTGTGGGATGAAGCATGCAACGCAGTTGTATATGTGCAAAACAAGAGTCCTCATTGGATTCTTAGGATGAGTACACTAGAAGAAGATTTTTCAGGTAAGAAACTAGATGTGGCACATTTTGGATCTTTGATTCATCAATTTACTTTCATGTTACCAAGGATGCAAGGAAAATCCTAGAACCAACAACTGAGTTGGGAATATTTTTGGGGCACACTGGTACACCTCACAACTATCAGATGTACCTGCTATCTCACAGGATTGTAGTCATTCGTAGAGATGTGGAGTTCGATGAAGAGAATGCCATGAGATGTTCCCTTGAGAGGGATGTTCAGTTACATGAAAATGACGATATTTTAGCTCCAATGGAAGAACCTTAGGATGATGTGGAGAAGCCACATGCAAAGGAGCAGAGAGTGGAAGCACCCACTCATGTAGAGACTTCTAGAGATGGAAGGAAGTGCACTAGAGAGGCTGACATATTAATGCATGATGCTAGAGAGAATGCAGCACCCACATCACAATGCATGCAGAGGAGGTCACCAAATTAGTACATTGGCTACATGGCCCTGATGACCGAGAGTGCAGAAATTGAGCCATTCTCATTCGAGGAAGTAGTGGAGAACCCAGTATGGGTTGATTCCATGGTAGAGGAGTATGCCTCCATTATCAAAAACATTTTTTGGGAAGTGGCCCCAAGACCAGTAGATAAGTCAATGGTGAGTTCCAGATGGCTTTACATGGTAAAGCAAGTTTAAAATGGAAGTGTGGAGAAACACAAGGCTAGAGGTTTCTCTCAGGTGGAGGGAATTGATTATGAGGAGACCTTTGCTACAATAGCAAGGTACTCTTTAATAAGATCTATTCTACACTTTTAGCATAGATTGGATGGAAGATACATCAGATGTATGTGAAGACAACATTCCTCAATGATGAGATTAAGAAAGAGGTGTTTATTGAGCAACCAGAAGGATTTGATACCTTCAATAAAGAGTTCCATGTGTACAGACTCAAGCGAGCATTGTATGGATTGAAACAAGCAGCTCATGCTTGGTACACCAGGATTGACAACTATTTCACCAGGTTGGGCTTCACCAAAAGTAAAGAAGATGAAAAAATTTAGCACATTCTGGTTGAATGTAAATTGTTGATTATAGTATAATATGTCAATGATTTAATTCTGATAGGTGATGAGAAGTTGGTAAAATATTGAAAAGAGCATCTTGCAAAAAAATTCAATATGAAGGACCATGGGCTCATGCATTATTTCCTTGGCATGGAACTATGGCAAGGAGATGAGGAAATTTTCGTCTCTCAGGGCAAGATGCTACTTCAGGTGAAGTGGTGGAGGATAAATCTATAGGTAGATTGTGGGTTCACTTATGTATTTGGTGAACACATGACTGAACATATGTTTTGCAATTAACCAGCTTAGTCAAGCAATGGTTAAGCCAAAAAAACTCTATTGGAAGGTAGCTAAACATGTGTTAAGATACCTTAGAGGCAGCACTCAGTTTGGTCTTTGGTACAAATGAATAGAGGGAGTGAAGCTACAAGGCTTCATAACTGCAGATTGGGTAGGGA
Source organism: Pinus tabuliformis (assembly GCA_031772625.1). Lineage (NCBI taxonomy): Eukaryota > Viridiplantae > Streptophyta > Pinopsida > Pinales > Pinaceae > Pinus > Pinus tabuliformis. The sequence goes on from CM062804.1 coordinate 499,410,173, forward strand.
GTCCATCTGATAGGAAGAGGAAATTAGGGGGAATCTTTAGTATTGGGTTAGCAATAGTTTCTTGGTATAATAGGAAGTAGAGATCATTTGCACTCAGTTCGAAAGAAGCAAAGTACATGTCATGCAACTTGTTAGGCTATCTGGATGAGGAAGATTCTTGTTGCATTATTTAGTCAGAAGATGGATCCTACAATGATTTACTATGAAAATCAAAGTTGTATCAAACTCTCTGAGAATCCAGTTTTTCATGATCAGTCCAAGCATATCGACATCTGGTATCACCATCTACAAGATTGTGTGCAGAGGAGAATCATGTTGCTGGAGTACATTCCTACACAGGAACATGATGTAGATAATTTTACAAGGGCATTATCAAGATTCAAATTTGAGTTTCAAATATGCAAGATCAAGGTAGAAGATAATCCCTTTCTTGTTGAGGGGGAGTGTTGAAAATTCACCAAGAAAATCCTAATTTAATTTTTTCCTTGGATTAAATTAGGAATAAAGTAATTCCACATCACATGACAACTTGTACTAGTTAACTAAGTAAATTTGACTTAGTTGGATTAGTTAATTCGATTTGAGGGTATAACATGAGTCATGTAGAGTGCATCCTACATTATAGGAGCCCTGGTTAAGTTTATTTTGAGTTGTAATTAATTATTTCAGTTTATTTTTTAGTATTAGGGGTTTACGCAGTGCATTATATTATATATCGATTTTTTGGGATTCAACTGCGTTAAGTAAGTCATTAACGTATGACCATTTCCATGAGAGTTAGTCGTAACTGACTAATTTCTCATGATTTTTGAATTGTTCACTTAGCACTCATTACATCGGGTGATGCTCACAGGGGTGAAGAAGTGGGATTGAAACTAGTGAAATGAATCACATAGCGTCAATCGTCAGTTTAACTGAGTTAAAGTCAGTTAAAGTAGTTGCAATTGTTGGAGGAACTAATGGGAAGTCTATTAGTGTGGTGCTGCCTGCATTGATCAACTAGTTGACTAATGATTCAATCATAAATAACTCATGCATGTCATCTATGAGAGTCACCCATTTGACATGGGATTTCAAGGACAATGTACTATCAGTTGTATAATCATATGAATTATACAGGTGGTACATGCAGTTAGAGGAAGGCCTATGATGGATTGCGCAATTCCAATTGAGGAATTTCCCTAATTAATAGGGGTTGATTCCCAAGGAAACAACAAAAGGAAATAGGGACTTGGGAAAACATAAAATTGATTAATTATTGTCCTGGTCTCATCTAGAAAGTTGTGAGATAGATAGAGATAGTGTAGAGGTTTCTCGGGCTTGAGAAAAGCATTGTAACTTCTCATATTTTCTGACTAATGCAATCTACATATAGCATGGGTTTTTAGCTGTGGCTTTCCCCAGCAAATCATTGTGTAATGTGTTGATTGAATTCTTTCTCTTGTATGCTTTTTAATTTCACGATCATTTAATTGTTTCCATTGATGAGTAAAGTAGATTCAATTCCATTATTGTACTAAATTACAATTAGCAGTTTGAATCTACAGGGGACTTCTACAAAAATCGAGCAAAAATTTAAACAAAAGAAGCAATACATTGGACTTGTGAATCCTTCATAGTAGAAGTAGAGAAAGGGCATCTCGAAATCGTAGAACAATGGATAGAGCTAAGGTGGAGCACCTTAGGACAACCCATCTAAGCCATAAGAAAAGAATGGTAATGGGAAGATGAAGAAAGACATAGGAAAGTGGTGTGAGTTCCATGAGAGCCCCACTGATAATACCAATGAATATTTTGCAAGGCAGTCACTAGTGGCATAGCTAAAAGCTTGAAAGTTAGACATAGGTTTTAACTATAAACTAGACCTAGACAAAGAGAAAAATATCAGTGATGCAAAACCCAATGCCATCATTTCCACCACCAAGGTCAAAAAAAGTGATCCTGAATATCTAAAGGAAGATGAGTTCCTCTTCCACTCACAAATGTGGGTGAAGGGTGCTCCACTACATTTCATTTTCGATAGAAAGAGTCAAAGGAAGCTCATATCATCCAGGTGGATATTGGTGGCCACCCACCTATTCAACTTGGACCCCCAACACTGTCTGTTTTAGTTTTTTTGTTTCCATAATTGTAACACATTTTACTATTTTTAGCATTGTTTCAAGTCCTGAACTTCCAGAGCCATTTTGAGGTCCTAAACAGTGTTTTTAGGGATAATGGAGAGACAAAAAACTTCCCAAATTGGCTTTCTTATTCGTTTTCGGCCTTCTCTTTGAGATTTTCAAAATGAGGTATTATGATATCCAAATGGAGATCGTATGCCAAAGTTACAACCCTGGAAATTTGATGTACTAATTTACCCAAATGGGGCCCATAGTTTTGGCACTTCATGTCCTAGGGTTAGGTTTTTGGATGTATAGGGTTTTCCATTGTTTCTCAATAATAAATAGGCCTTTAAACCTCATTGTAACACAGTTTAGAGGCATGTAGCCACCACATCTCTTCTCAGAGATAAGCTACCATCGCCTGAGCTATTTTATTTCCATTATGTTTTCAAGCATAGTTCAATGTTTTTCTATTAATGAAATGAAGTGTTTTTTTGTTGCATCTCTATATTTATGATTATATATGTAAGTTGTTGCGTTCCTGTTTAAGTTCGGATCATCATCTCAGTAGAAATCATTAAGTTATTGAGCCTATCAGAAACAACACATACACAACCATACACCATCAGGTGGCTTCACCAAGGGCAAGATCTTCACGTTAGCCAACAATGCCAAATACTGTAAAAAATCAAGCCTTTTAAGAAAGAGGTATTGTGTGATGTTGCTCCCTTTGAATTTTGTAACATTTTCTTAGGTAAACCATACTTGTGGAAGCGTCATGTTGTGTATGAGTCTAGACCTTGTAATGCTATTATTATTTTAGGTAGACAATTATACATGATACAAAATGTATCCCTATCAACTACTATTTCTTTGATCTCTTCTAAAAAATGGAGTAAAGTCGTCTCCTAGACTAGCAAATTTGTTTTCTTCCTAATTCACTCTCAAAGTAAGGAAAAAATTGTGGCTTCATCCTTGGCCTCCACACAAGACTCTTATATCCAATAGAGGATAGTGGATAAGGTCATAAAGGATGTAGAGACATCTTCTCCTCACCCACGACGGGGCCTCTACAATCTTAGGTGAAGCATTCAATCAACTTCACCCATGACACACCTCTACCAAATGGGCCAAGCTACCACCACTCACTTATGGAAAATGGGGAAATCAAGCAACAAATCTAAAAGATACAAAAAAATGGGCACATCCGACCAAGTTCCTCACCCTATGGAGGCCCAATTATATTATTGTTGTAGAAATTTTGAATAATATGACACTTATTCATAGAGATTATCCTGATTATACACTATTGCGAAATGCATGCATAATACATAACCTCGTCTACGTTGATCATCAATTTTGCGGAATTAAAAAAATGAAACATCAATCGCATGTGCACATTAACACAGTATGTAACCAGGGAAAGCATACAGTTGAAAACCCCCAACTATCTGTATATTATAATGATTGAGAACATGTAACAATACATAGTACAATACTCCTCACAAGTACTCAGTACTATCTCCACCTGCTACACACAAACTAGCTCAGATCTGAATCAAGTCACAGGTTCAAATCTCCTCCGTTGTTTGCCTGCCTCCAGTGCGCAATCCTGCATGAGAATGGATGAGAATGGCTGATCCAAACTCGTATTTCCCTTGGTTGAACCATGCAATCCTCATTGGCAATACTCAATCCATTGATTGTACAAATCTCATGCACAACTATAGTCACAACTGATAGCTATCTTGCCCTTTCACTCACCTCTAACACCTGTCTCCAATGAACTGTCCATGCACTGAGTTAACTGATGTATTCTTTAGTTGCTTTAGGAGTTAATAATTAGTGAATTGATTAATAATTATTTCACATCACTCATCACTAGTGTATTTTGCAGTTAGACTAAATACAACTAGTTCAACCAAGTCAAACTGAACACAACTCCATCAACTCCTTGATCAACTCCACCAAACTCAATCACTTGAGTTCTCACTAAAGTCCATCATGCAATAGCTCAACTGACCCATAAGAAAAGCGTATTTCCTTCTGACAGCTACATGTGCCACATCTGTAGCTCGAACTGAAGTGCTCCAAGAGGATAAGATAATGTTTATAGTCCAAATATTATTAAGAGCTAATAATATTTGACTGTTCTATTTTTAGCCTGGCAGTCTAAAAATAGACTCCGCCCATATGTCTAAAAATAGAAATCCATCTATTTTTACCAACATGACCAATCATCCACAAATAGCATCCTGCAACTCATAGACCATGATCCATATGTCTAAAAATAGACATAGTCTAAAAATAGACTTTGCGCCAAAAATCGCCCGCAGGCCCACTTAGTGAAGGTGACTCCTTTCCACTAAGCTCCATCATCTTGTTGCATTTTCAACACTCCCTCTCACAAGAAATGCATTATCTACAACCCCTATCCTGAAACTCTGGAATGTTCTGCATGCAACACATTTGCCCGGACCACTTGCTCCAACAACACTTGGAACAAAAACACTCCCAACTGACCACTCTGTTGGGCTAGGAACATACTTTGATGCTGAAGCTCTACCTACTGCTAATAAGTGCTCCCTCTCTTACATCTGCACTATTACAACATCTCCATGCATCTCGCACCATTGCACACTTCTCTGTGCCACCTAGCACTGTGCAAAACACTTGTGCCTCTCGCATTGCTGCAGCCTGCTAGCTATGCATTGTCCTGGGATTCCCTACACTGTCGCTCTCTCTGCCACTCCATCCGCATCTGTCTCTACCCAATCAGTCAGTTCCTTCTACTCCACATTAGGGCTCCCGTAGCAAGGTCTCATCCAAGAGGTTAGGTACCTCAAGGATCCTGCCCCTCCTCCTTGGGACGATCACTCTATATCGCCCCACCTCCTACCTGGAGGTATGGTTGCATGTGATCCCTCAGACCACCTGGCTCGAAGTTTCCCCCTACTGGAGTTCTCTGGATGAGTAGATGTCTCTACTCAATCTCCTCTCAGCTTCCCTTGGTTTGGCTACTCCACAACCTCCTGAAGCTGTTGCACCAATCGTGGCTCCTCCACAATCGTCTGAGACTTCTTTTGGCTCTACATGTTAAGAGGTAATATACGCTCCCTCTACCCCACCAAGTCTCCATCAGTTGCCTCACTGCTCAAGGCTTTGCATGCATCTTGAACCTCAAGAGCATATAGGTTCTTGACCCATGAACCAATCTGCTTCACCTGTCTAGTGATGATGTGTCCAAGGAAAACCTTTCCCTTACTGAAAACTACATCATAGCCTCCATCTTCTAGCATCGTGATTGACATCAAGTTTCTCTTCAGTCCTGGTACATACTTGACATCGGTCAAGGTAAGGTGAGATCCATGCTCCCTCTGAAAAATAACCGTGCCTACACCTTAGACACTATACTTCTCATCATTACCCATCACTATGAGTATTTAGAGATCTTTCTCCTCCAAAGTACTGAACAAACTCTTGTCACCGGTCATGTGGAAAGAAGCTCCACTGTCAAGAAACTAACCACTTCCCACCATGGATTAAACCATGCATGCGAAGAGTGTGAAATCCAACTCAAACTGTGAGGCAAGTGCCTCACCTTCAAATCCTTCCCCGGATCCCTTCTTGGATTTTCTCCGTGGAAAATTTGAAGCATAATGGCCCACCTCATGACAAAGAAAGCATCGCACCTTCGATTTGTCAACCTTCTTCCCATCATTAGAAGAACTGGATTCGGAAAGAGAACCCTTCTCCTTCCCCTTCTTTGCTTTGGTAGCCAAAGCGCAATTTTCTTCATCAGATGCCTTTGATGAAGATCTGTCCCTGGTATTCCGCTTGATCTCCTCTTGCACAAGATCTGACCAAAGTCTCTCCTATCCGGGCAATTTCTCCCGACCATTGACAGAGTCCTGATAGGAATGCCAACTCTTCGGAAGACCAAGGAGATCCAAGCTCACCAAGTCCTCATCATCGACAGTCACTCCCACACTTCCCAGCTCATCCCAGCATTGGGTGAACTTCGTGAGATACCTGGGCATACTGTCTCCATTCTCACACTTAATGTTTCTGAGTTTATCCTTGAGCGCTAACTTCCTCTGGTCGCTCCTGCTTTGGAATAAATCTATCAACGCTTTCCACATCAAGTATGGAGAAGCCTTTCCATGCAGGCTGGATACATTGTGATCCTTCACGCCCTCCAGTAGAATCCTTCGACACTTTTCTTTCTTCTTTTGCCAAGCCATCGCTTCAGCAGCATCAGTAGGTTTTGGGATTTCAGCATTTATGAAATCCTTCAACCCATTGTCATCTAACATCGCCTCCATCCTGTCTTTCCATGCAATATATTTCGAGCTGCCCTCAAGAGCATACTCCAATCGCAATCCGTTGAAAGACATTTCAACTTTGACACCAAGAAAACACTGCTGCAAATTCGAATTCCACCAGCTCAAAACTCAACCGCTTCTGATCTAAAATTCGTGAGAACAAAGTATTTCTCATACAGAGATTGAATGTATGGGCTTTTTCCAGTTATCTCACCTTCCAAAAGAAGGATGAATCTAGAGGCTACCTGGCCCGATAACAGACTCTCCCTGAAGAAATAAAATGTAATCACTTTCTGAATAATAGATCTGATGATCAACTCTACTCTGATACCATGTAGAAATTTTGAATAATATGACACTTATTCATAGAGATTATCCTGATTATACATTATTGCGGAATGCATGCATAATACATAACCTCCTCTACGTTGATCATCAATTTTGCGGAATTAAAAACAATGAAACATCAATCGCATGTGCACATTAACACAGTATGTAACCGGGGAAAGCATACAGCTGAAAACCCCCAACTATCTGTATATTATAATGATTGAGAACATGTAACAATACATAGTACAATACTCCTCACAAGTACTCAATACTATCTCCACCTGCTACACACAAACTAGCTCAGACCTGAATCAAGTCACAGGTTCAAATCTCCTCCGCTGTTTGCCTGCCTCCACTGCGCAATCCTGCATGAGAATGGATGAGAATGGCTGATCCAAACTCGTATTTCCCTTGGCTGAACCACGCAATCCAGGGAAAATTTTAAGAACCCCCCCAAATTTACATGTATAATAAATGGGTGAATCTCCATGGTATATAGGAAAAATGGAAGGCGATTTTATCAATAATATGATATGTATATATAATTTTTTGGCGAATCTCTCACCAGGCATGGCGAATATTTTACTCAATTATAAAATCTTGTGTTTATTGAATACACAAATGAAATCATTGCATTTCTTTAAAATATCTTTTGAAATCAAAATTACCGAAATTACATATCGATAACCTAGTGGGTGTAGGATAAAATTCACCCGTGCCATTCACAGAAAGCATGAGAAAAAACCTAATACTATATATAAAACCAAGAAAAATTCAAATTCATCACTTCTAGGGACCTCGTAACCACCCTGCCAATACAAAAGTATGTTCCTGTTTGCAATTAGAAAAATTACCCAAATTACAATCTGTTTACTCCAGCATATGTTGGAAAGTTATAGAAGGATGACTAGTGCAATCAATCCATTCCTTTTAGCCTTGGATTTGTTTCAGTTTAAAAGAGAAGTATACAAATATACTTGTCCAATGTCTATGCTTTAACCATTCACCTTAAGATGTTTTTACAATATAATTTCCTAAGTCTATTTAATATCTTCATTATCATAAAAACCAACCTATATCCATATTAACTCCACATCTACCACTCTTAGGGGGATGAAATCTATTTATCCCTCTGAGCACTTGGTAGACCCAGAATTAATATGGATCTAAGATGATAGAATTTCCCTTTAAATAGTCTATGCTCACATGAATACCATGGTATTACCATGGGTCAATAACATGGGTTCTCATAAACCTGGAGATTAAAAATTACTATTAGTAATTTATAAAAATTAATAAAATTAATAGTTGATTTTTATTTTATTTTTTATTTTAACCAAGCTAAAATTTTTAACATACATTAAATTACAACATCCATTTTTACTCCATCGGATCAAATATTTTTTCACTCTATGCTAGTTTGCATATCACGATATTTGATACCTCTCGTAGATCCAGAGTAAAGATGGATCTATGCTAGTTTAATTCCCCCATTTAAATAGGCTACATTCTAGGTGAATACCATGGGTCAATACCATGTGCCATTTTGGTGAATACCATGGGTCAATACCATGTGCCATTTCTATTTTTATTAATACTAATATTAGGGTTAATAATGTTTTTTTGCATGGTATTAATAACAATCTAGTCCATGGTATTTGTCCCATAGTATTTTTCCCATAGGTTTCACCTAAATATAATGCATTTTTTGAGTGTCCTTAAATATAAGGTGACTTATGGAGTAAATATTAAAAAATGTTTTATTTGTTTACCATACCTCACGTTTATTTATATTTTTATTAATTTACCATACCTCTTTTACAAATATGGTATTTGGCCCATAGGTTCACTTAAATAAAACCTCTTTCTTGAGCCTGCATAAATAGAATGAGGGTTATGGACTAAATATAAAAAGAGGTTTTATTTATTTACCATGCATCTAGTTTATTTATATTTTTATTTATTTACCATACCTTTTGAGTAAGTATCAAAATACGTTTTATTTATTTACCATACGTCCACTTTACTTGTATTTTTATTTGTTTACACCCTTGCATGTATATAAGGTGACTTGTGGAGTAAATATAAAAAATGTTTTATTTATTTACCATACCTCTCATTTATTTATATTTTTATTAATTTACCATACCTCTTTTATAAATATGGTATTTGGGCCTTTGGCCCATATGATTCACTTAAATAAAACCTATTCTTGAAAATGGGCGAATGGATTCACTTAAATAAAACCTATTCTTGAAAATGGGCGAATGGAAGGTTGTAACTCATAATTTCAAGGGCTAAATTTACCTTTTTTACCCTCTCCCTTAAAATAAGGTGGGCTATTTGAGGTGATTTGTAAAAATGTACTATGATACAAAATATTCGCCCACTAAAAATTTAAAGCCCCTTAATTTCGCCAAAGGGCGAACATTCGCCCCTAAAATTTTCTATGACGCAATCCTCACTGGAAATACTCAATCCATTGATTGTGAAAATCTCATGCACAACTATAGTCACAACTGACAGTTGTCTTGCCCTTTCACTCACCTCTAACACCTGTCCCCACTGAACTCTCCATGCACTGAGTTAACTGATGTATTATTTAGTTGCTTTGTGAGTTAATAATTAGTGAATTAATTAATAATTAATTCACATCACTCATCACTAGTGTATTCTGCAGTTAGACTAAATACAACTAGTTCAACCAAGTCAAACTCAACACAACTCCATCAACTCCTCGATCAACTCCACCAAACTCAATCACTTGAGTTCTAACTAAATTCCATCATGCAATAGCTCAACTGACCCATAAGAAAAGCGTATTTCCTTCTGAAAGCTGCATGTGCCACATATGTAGCTCGAACTGAAGTGCTCCAAGAGGATAAGATAATGTTTATAGTCCAAATATTATTAAGAGCTAATAATATTCGACTGTTTTATTTTTAGCCTGGCAGTCTAAAAATAGACTCCGCCCATATGTCTAAAAATATAAGTCCATCTATTTTTACCAACATGACCAATCATCCACAAATAGCATCCTACAACTCATAGACCATGATCCATATGTCTAAAAGTAGACATAGTCTAAAAATAGACTTTGCACCAAAAATAGCCTGCGGGCCCACTTAGTGAAGGCAACTCCTTTCCACTAAGCTCCATCATCTTGTTGCATTTTCAACAATTGTAGAAGAAAAATGGGACCTTGTGACTCTGCATTGATTATTAGGCCTTTCAAAAAATCACATTTGGGAACTAGTACATGATTCCCTATATTCATGACCTTCTTGACCAGCTCCAAGGAGCTAAGCACTTCAATAATGTTGATTTTAATTTCATATATCACCGAGTCCTAATAGAACCATTTAATGTGTGGAACATTGTTTTCAAATCCGAGTCTCTTTTTGAATGGTTGGTCATGCCCTTTCAGCTGAAAAATTCCCTAGAAACTTTCATGAGGCTCATGGATGATATCTTACAGCCTTTTACCAACTCTTTTGTGGTTTTATATTTGGATGATATCCTAATCCTCAACAAGAGTTACATGGAACACTTGCAACATATTTGACAATTCCTTCACACTTTGCAGCAACATAAGTTATGTGCTAACTTATAAAAATGCTCCTTTAACATGTAAAAGTTCCAATAGCTAGGCTACATTATTTATGAGTAAGGATTTCACATGGATTTGGCCAAGATCCAAGTCATTTGGCATTGGCCAGCCTTGATGACTCTAATAGATCTTTGCAACATCTTGGGATTTTCTAAATTCTACTGAAGATTTGTTTTGGGGTTCTATTGTATTTCTTAACTCATAATTCAAGTGACCAAGGGAAGAGAAAAATCAAAGCTTTTTTGGTCCAAGTCATAATAGAAGGAATTTGATGAACTGAAACACTGCCCTTTCTCTGAAAGAGTCCTCACCGTGCCAAACATGTAACCACCATTTGAGATTAATACAGATGCCTCCGACTATGCTATTGGTTCATTCCTCATTCAAAAAGGACATATGGTGGCTTATCATAGTGAAACACTCTTTGATACTATTTGGAGATTCCCCAACTATGATGAGTAGATGCATTCCATAATGTAGTCCTGCTAGCAATGAAAACATTATATTCTGGGGAAGGAGGTGATCATCCACACATATCACAAGCCTCTTCAATTTATACAAACCTAAGAGAAGTTATAGAATTATTTCCATCAGAAATGGTCCACATACCTTCAATAATTCCATTTGAACATCAAATATAATAAAGGTAGCACCATTCATGTCGCATACTTCCTCAATTGTCCCTTGGTTGTGTCACTAACCATTGTTCTAAACTTTTGTGGGTATAAGACCTATGGATGGCCACAACTATACAACAATGACTTGAAATTTGCTGCCACATAGTAGATGTTGATAGAAGGCAAGTTAATTCCAAGATTCTGCCTTAGGACGCACTATTGTGATACCTTGGACACCTTTGTTTCCTTTAAACAAGCATGCCAAGCCAATATGATAGGCAAATTATAGTTGGGTAGTAGGGAAATTTAGTGTGGAGAAGATAGTGGCAATATTGTAGAAGTATTTTTATTGGCCAAAACTTTGACAAGATGTTGGAAAGTATATCAAGTAATACACTGCATATGCCATTACCAAACTATCCATTAGAAATTAAGGCATGTACACCCCTCTTCCTACTCCTAACTAGCCAAGGGAATCCATCTTGATGGACTATATGTCTGACCCTCCTACAAAGAATGGTAATGACTATGTGTTTGTGGTCATTGATAGTTTTTCTAAGATGGCCATTCTGAATGTCTACAAGAAGAATACCATAGTAGAAGCCACTACCAATCTCTTCTTGGAATGGGTGTGGATACTTTTTGGTATCTTGTAGACCATAATATCATATTAGGATAACATGCTTCTAAGAACACTTTTTCAAGCCTCCCGACATTTTTGGACACCAATATCACCAAATCAATTGCCTTCCATTCATAGACTAATGGATAGAGAGAGGTCGTCAACATGATGATCATGCACATTTTGTTCATGTACAAGTCCAATTAACCACACACATGGGATAAGAGTCTCCCTATGTTCAACACACTACAATATAGCTCTCCATATCTCAATTGGCCACATCCCCTTTCAAGTGGTCCTAGGATTTCACCATTAGGTCACTTTCATGTTGCACTACCTCTTGGAACTACAAAGGTAGAACCTACACATGTTTAATTTGAAGCCAACAAAGCTACCAATTTATTCAATGAATTAATCACATCCACTTGTTATGGCCTAAATCTACCTTAAGCTGAGAAATTCAAGTCTAGGGTAACATCATACCACGCTTAACTTGGTAGCTAGCCCTACCAGGTCGGGAAAGGGCTCTCTCCTTGTCAATCTCAGGAAAATATAGCAAGTGAGGCTTGAGATGACTGATGTAAAGACCTCTTTTAGGCTAGGTATATGCTCAGAGGAGTTTGATTGAATTTTATGGTAGTTTGCTAGATCAAATGTGAAAGGTAGTTTTGGGTCTGGGGAATGAACTCAGTCTTGCAGAGGTTTCTATGGGGCGAGCTAGGCAAGTGATTTAGTGCTTTGAATTAGGTGAAATAGAGAGTTTTAATACTGGTGAGGAGTTGGAGAGGGCATAGAAGTGTCATGAATCCACTTCAAACATTAGAAAACATGTAAAGCTAAATAAACCCTGAGGCAGAGCACTGAAACATCAATGAATTCCACCTTTACACTTGATTCATTTAGTGATGCAGAAAAAGAGAGATAATGGCACACATAAACATATGATAACTTGAATCACATAAGAAAAAATAATACTAAGTCACCTTGACACAAGAATCCCACAAAATGCTACAAACCCTAGTCTATTTCCTTGTCAAACTGCATAAGTGATGTACAATAGTGCTCAAAGCAATCACAAGAGTCCAACCTTTACAAATGACTGAAAAAACACATGATATAGACCTCCAAACCACCTGTGCTACCCATCAGGGGTCGAATCCATGAGAAGAGGGTTTGTTTCAACCATATCTAAACTAGGAACACAAAAATAGGCAGTGGAACAACTTGCCTCTAAAACCTAGGAAACTGATTCATTCAACTCTAAACCACCTACAACCGATGTATCTACCTTATCAAGTCAATTTTTATCATTTTTACACCATAGTACATCAATTTACATCATGTAACATCATGAATTTTACCATAAGAGAGAAAAAGTCAAACTAGAAGAAAACTAGGCAAAAAACATAGTTTTTGAGCAAAATTGGCACTTTTTCATCCTGTGCGTAGCACCATTTTTTGTGTGCATAACACTTTTTCCAAGATACTTTTGGAGGGCTTCCCGATGTCCAAATCAGGTGCAGGATAGCACGTTAGAAAGCCTAGTGAGTCTAATTTCTGGAAAAACTTGAATTTTTGGATTTAGAGTCCATTTTCCCCTCCAAAATTTCAATGTCCCAAGACTGCTTCCTGTGTGGCCAAAAAGTGGCAGAGAGGGCATTTTTGGGGTGTTTTTAGCCCTTTTGTAGGTCCAAAACTTGTCAAAATTTCCTAGTAATTTTTTAGCATGCATAAATTTTCATAAGGAATCCAAAAAAGCCAAGTTTTCTTCAAATGGAGGTCCCTATCAAAAGCGAGCGTCAAGTGGCACTATGCACCTATCGGAAAAACCTGTTTTTCCCTGAAAAATTCAAAAATTTCACCAAATTTCTTGAAATTTGGCATGAGTGATCTATGTTAGGTGCTATGATAGGGAAATGAAGCTTCCACCAAGATCTTGAGCTTATATTTCTCTTCTTTCTCCTCAAAGTTCTCCTTAACTTGGATTTTAGGCTTCTTATCCTTATTTTACAAATTTTGTTCTATGCCAAATAGTGATAAGCCATGTGGCGCAACATCCTTTTCTCCTGATTGGCTTTCTCAAGCAACTTATCCAAGTACATATTCACCTTCTCCAACACATATTCCTGGTCAGTGTCCTTTTGCTCAATGGATGTCAACTTGCCCTTTGCCCTCTTGGACTTTTGCTGGTTTTATTTAATGACTTGCAGCTTCAAGATTTCTTCTTTGTTGGTAAGCTACTTGTTTTCTTGCTCAAGGAAGTTGATAATCCACTTAGTCCTCTCAAGTTCAAGTGATAAGGCATGGATATTAGCTTCTTTCTCTTTGATGACCTCCTTGAGTATTGAGCTTTGGGAGCCCAAATCAATATCCTCCTCCTGAATCAAAACAAAATCACACTCCTGACCTTCAGAAGGCCCTTCATCATGCAGTGGTTTCTTCCCTTTATCCTATACCTATACTGCTAAAGAATAAGGCAAAGCCCCTTTCACCCCAGGTGAAGATAACATTTGCCTATTGTCTAACGAGACCCCTTCCACCCCAAGTGGAGATAATACTCATTTGGCAGCTGCAAATAATCTCCTTGTGCCCTTTTCATAAGTGAAAAATATTGACACCCCTGTAGTTTGAGTCTCATGAACCTCTTGCTGATTTGAAGGCCCTCCTTCCTCTTGAAACACTGATGGGGTCACTTGAGGGCTTTTGAGAACCTCATGTGAAATGAAAGTATCCCATGAAATGTTCAACAAACTTAGTTGATACAAAACAACGATCTTGATCAATGAAAAATGATAAATGCTACTGAACTGTTGAGGAAGAAGTTTCCTTCACACCAATGTAGCCATTTTCTCAATATTTCTGCATATGAAATAGGGGATGTTCATCATCCTCACTCTAGTGAAATGCATCAATAGTCCAACATGGTAAGTGTACAAGCGAGAAGATCTCCCTTCACAGGTGAAGTATTTGATAATGAGATTCATGAGTGGGGCATAAGTGTCTTGTAGGTATCTGAAAGGAAAGACCCTACTGATTTGATTTTGATAACTAGCCTTGACATAAGGCTCATAATGCTCTTTGCCCACAAGCTGTCCTTTGTTCCACTATTCACACACATTTGGAATACCTATTGCTACAGCTATGGTTTCAAGTGTCAAAGTGAATGAAACACCTGTTAAGTTCACCTGGCCATTGTGAAGATGAATTACAAATAGCCTAGCAAGTTCATGGTGGTATTTCACCCTCTCCACCATCTCACAAAATTGGTAGCAAGGCTGATGTTTAAAGCATGTTACTGCAAGAGGGCAAGCTAGTAACTATGTGAGTGTGGTGGGCTCCTCCTAGATGTGTTTTCCTCTCTTATGTGGTTTTCTTGGTGCATGTACTTCTTGGGAAGAATCACTCACAGTTTCCTCATCCCTTTCATAAGTTGAATCTGTTTCCATATTTGCAAATGTAGAATGTAGAATGATGAGTATGAAGAGATTTTCTTGAAGTATAGGTGACTGCTATTTTCTTCTTTGGGATTTGATGGGTTGACTAATAATATAAGTGCAGAGGATGGTTTTGATGATGGTTGTAGGGTTTTTAGGGAATGGTAGGGTTTAGGGAAGGGGAATTAGGGTTTTGGGAATAGTAGGAAATATGTATAGGGTTTAGGGTTTGGTGATAGGGGATAAGGTGAGTGTAAATGGGAGAGGGAAAAGAGGAAGTGAATTAGGAAAATTTAGTGCAGGGGGATGGGATGTGGAAAAATCATACAAGGGAGTAAAAACAACAAGAATGACAAAACCCTAGACAATTTTTCAACACAACTATGAAGCAACTAGGGTTTGATTTTTCATCATTCAAATCACTATAATGGATGACAAAAGCTCTTGCTATGGCAGATGGGAGGGTGTAATTACTTGAAGAGATGATACTTGCAAATTTAGAGGCTTGGAAAATCAATGGAAAGAGTTTTTGAGCTCGGTCGATAGGTGCGTCACACCAACGCCCAAGTGCGTAGCACCTAGCAGGTGTGTAGCGCCTGTTTTATATCCTTTGTAAAACCTACGCGCGGTGTGTAGCACCTGGTAGGTGCGTCACGCCAGTGCCCAGGTGCGTCGCGTTGGGAGAAAACTCAAAATTTGTTGCAACCTTCCCTTATTTCTCCTCAAATACGATTTTTTCCTCTTTCTCTCTCTCTTTTGCACAAAATGAGGTCTTCTAACACAAAGGAGCACTTTATATACATTTGGACTCTAATTTTTCATTTAGAAAAAACCCATTTTCTAAAGTTCCCTTTCACTTTGCTTTTAAAAACTTTGTTTTTGCAGTTTGGCTCCTTTTTGTCATTTAATGAACTGATGGCTAGATTTTTTTGTCTCTTTTGCAGGAGCTGGGGTGTTGGAGTTTGGCAAGGTGACCAAGGGTTGTAGATGATGCTTTATTACATATGAAAACAATAAAATTATATAAAATTCTTACATGAAATAGAAAAACTTTGTTTTTCACCTCAAAACATAGTTTTGAGGTAAAAACCCTTTATGGAGCAAATCATCAGTAGAATTTATGGTTTTATGAATTTATTAGACATCCTGATGTGCCTAGTGACCTCTTATGGAGCTTTTTAAGACCTGGTGGCAAACCCTAGACCTAATGAGACATGAAAACCCTAAAATGACTTCTGCAAGTGTAATGATAAAAAATGACTGTAAATGACCTGAATTTGTGAAAATAGGCCAACAGGTAAAAACCATGAGGGAATTTGATAATGAACCACTACTATTAGATGATCCATGACCTAATGGAATGCATGTGATCAGATGGGACACCTAAAATGCATGCAAAAAGAGAAATTTTGATCACTAATGGAGGGATGAAGATACCAACACTAACACCACCCATAGGTAAATATATCTTTCCAAAATCCAATATTAAGCCTCAAACAATGCCATGATCAACACCATGTGCCACACAAGTTTCAAGTGGGAGACAACATTTGGTTGAATTTAAAAAAGGAACAGGGCCCATCAAAGTACTTGGCCACTCTACTATGGACCTTACACCATCACCAAGGTCGTGGGTGTCAATGCTTTTATGCTAAGTATCCCCAACTTCCTTGGTTTCACCTAATGTTCAATGTGGACTAAAGTTTTCCATACTTTCAACCATTGTTGGATACATCAAGAACCACAAAACAACTGACACCAATAGAGATCAACCCAGATTGCATTGAACAAGCCACAATTGGTTAGATTGTGGACATATAGATTAAGAGAATTTTCCAATAGACGATCCAACTGCATTGGGTTTCTAAAGCAAGCCAACTCGTATGCCAGGTAAATTGGCTCACCAAAAGTGGACTTCAGTAGAAGTTTTCACAACTCATGGAGGCACTCAACTCAATGGATACCATTACCTCCTAGAGGGAGAGGACCAATCCAAGTGGATATAGGTGGCCACCCACCATCCAGCTAATCACAACACAATTTTATTTTTTGGTAGTTTTGAGGTCCTGAAATTTCAAATCCATTTTGAGGCCTTAAATGGTAACTGTTGTGGGCAATCAAAAAATTTACATCTCAGATATAGCTTTCCAAAATACTATCATACATGCCTAATGGAGATTGTATCCCAACGTTATGGCCCCTGAAAATGGGCATTCCATCTTACTATATCAAGTTCTAAAAGCCTTTGGCTATTCATCTCCTAGGGTTAGGTTTTTGGATGTTTATGGTTTCTCATTGCTTCTTTATGATAAAAATTCCTCCAAGCCTCATTGTAATATAGTTGCATGAAGGATTTCATCCATCACATCTCTTTTCAAAGATAAGCTAGCACCATTCAAGGTAGTTTGTTTTCATTTTGCATGTATAAAATTTCAACATTTTCCATTTACTAAGAGAATTCATGTTTCATTGTATCTTTGTGTTTTGGTTATGAATATGTAAATTATTTCATTCTATTCATAAATTCATATTACTGACGTCATATCGGTTTTCTATTTATCCATTTTTTTGTGCATGTCCCCAACAAGGTCGAGGTATAAGGAGTTGGGACTCGAATTTCTTGAGCCCTTGTAAGACTATCCTCTTCAACCCCGATGACCTCCAATAGAAAAAGAATAGAAAGTTGAGGTAGTAGGAGATCATATTAAACTATTAATAAAAGAAACCATCAAGCAACAAAGGAATCCGATAATGGATAATTTTTCCTAAATCCTTTGGCATATGCTAATAGGAAATGCATCTTCATCAAGAAACCACTTTGAAGGAATTGCCTCTTTTAAGGTACAAGTTAATTATAATATTCCTATATTTAAAGGTTAGATAGATGAAAAATCCCTAGAAAAGTGGTGAAATATACTAGAAGGGCATTTTTTTGTCCACAAATTTTCCAATAGAGAAAATATTACCTTTGCGCTCAGTGAGACCACTACCCATGTCAAAGATTGGTTGGAAACGTTTTGTGAGGAAAGGGCCATTGAGAAGTCTACACTATTTTTAGTCACACCCACTTGGGACTCTTTTAGGGATGTTTTTAAGGAACAATATTACCTTGTTGGAATTTGAAAAGACCATACATGAGATGGATCACACTACAATAGGAAAGGGACCAAAAAATGCTAGAGTTCACAAATATATTTCATACCTTGCAGACCAAGTTGGGTATCAAAGACTCCAAGAGATATATAGTGCTAAATTACTATGGATGTATGCAAATATACATCTAGATAGAAATGGATTTTCTATACCTCTCCTCACTTGGTGCAACACACTGATATGCTATCAAAATCAAGAAAAAAAATTAAACAAATGAAGGAAAATTTTGATATATGAATCCTTCAAAATAAAAGCAGGGAAAGGGCATCCAAAATTCATAGAGCAAAGGATAGAGCTAGTGTGGACCACATTAAGATAGCCCATTTAAGGTGCAAGTAAAGAATGGTAATGGGAAGACGAAGAAAGACAAAAAATGTTGTGAGTTCCATATGTGCCCGAGTCATAACACCAATGAATATCGCAAAAGGAAGTCACAAGTGGTTGATCTAAAAGCCTCAGAGTTAGATTCATATTTTGACTTTGAACTAGAACTAGACAAGGGGAAATGTATCATTGATGTGGAATCCAATGCCACCATTGCCACCACCAAGTTCTATCATAGTGATCCCAAATATATAGAGGAAGATGAGAACCTCTTTCACTCAAAAATGTGGGTGAAGGGTGCTCCACAATGTTTCATTATTGATAGTGAGATTCAAAAGAAACTCATTTCAATAGAGGTCATGAAGTAGTTGAGATTTATGAAACAATAAAGCCACAACCATACACCATCGAGGGCCTCCACCAAGGGCATGATCTTCGTTTTAGCCAACAGTGCCACCTTCCCCATATCATCAAGCATTTAATGAATGAAGTATTATATGATATTTCTCCCCTTTAAGTTCGTGATGTCCTATTAGGCCAACCATACTTATGGAAGTGTCATGTTGTGTATGATTCTGACCTCATATTTTTATTACTACTTTGGGCATACAACTATATGAGATACCAGAGGTAGCCCTGCCTACTGCAATTTCTTTGATCTCTTCTAAGCAATGTAGTAAGGTCATCTCCTAGACTAGGAAATTTGTCTTCTTTTGTATTTGCACTCAAAGTAAGGAGAAGATTGTGGCCACATCCATGAACTCCATATAGGGATCCTCCACGTAGTAGAGGAAATTGGATAAGGTTGTGGAAGAATCCATAGACATTTTATCCTCACTCACAGGTGTACCTTTGCACTCTCAGGTCAAGCACTCAACTAATCTGACCCTCAACATACCTCTACCCAATAGGCCAATTTAATATCGCTCACTTCTAGAAAATGAGGAAATCAAGGAACATATCTAAGAGCTGCTAAAAAAATGGAACATCCAACCAAGTTCCTCATCCCATGGAGACCCAGTTGTACACATGTGAAATAAATATGGGACCTATTGACACTAGATTGATTATTGAGCCCTAAAAAAATCATAGTCAGGAACTTGTACCTGATTCCCAAGAACAATGAACTTCTTGACAAACTCAAGGGGTTCAAGTACTTTAATAATATTAATTTGAGGTCCAACTATCACCAAGTCTCAATAGAAATAACTGATGTGTGGAAGACTTCTTTCAAGTCTAAGGAGGGTATTTTTTAATGGTTGGTTATTCCCTTTGGGTTGATTTAATTCCCCAATAACTTTCATGAGGCTAATGGATGATATCTTGTGTCAATTCACCAACTCTTTTGTGGTTGTGTATCTTGATGGTATCCTTATCTTCAACAAGAGTTGGGAAGAACACTTGCTGCATATTTAATAGGTCCTTAACACTTTTCAACAACACAAGCCATGTGATCAATTGGAAAGATTCTCCTTAGGAATCGACAAAATCCAACATCTAAACTAAATTAATGATGACCAAAGTGTGCATGTGGATCCAACCAAGGTCCAACTCATTTGGGATTGGCCAACCCTGATGAATCTAATAGAGATTTGTAATTTATCGGGCCTTGCTAAGTTTTACTGAAGATTCATGTTGGGGTTCTCTTATATCACTTTTCCCTTTTACAAAGTGACCAAGGTTAGATGAAAAATAAATATATTTTGGTTTGAGTGACAATAGATTGCATTTGATGTGATAAAACACCACCTTTTATCTGTACCATTCATCACCTTACCAGACTTGCAATCTCCATTTGAGATTGAGGCATATTCCTCCAACTATGATATTGGTGCAATTCTCATTCAACAAGTATATCTAGTGGCCTATCACAATGAAACACTCTATGATATTGTCTATAGATGGCCCACCTATGATAAGTATGTGTATTCCATTATTCAAGCCTGTTGGTGATGGAAACATTATATTCCAAGGAAAGAGAGATTTATCCACATGTATCATAAGACTCTTAACTTTTCTCTAGGCCCAAGGGAAGTTACATAATGACTACCATTAGAAATTTTCCACATACCTACAACAATTCCATTTGAACATAAAATACGAGATGTGCAACACCAATCATGTTATAGACTGCCTCAGTCCATCCTTAGTTGTGGCATTGATCATACTTCTAAACTCTTCTAGGCATGAGACCTTTGGGTGGAAAAACAGTCTTGGAGGCAATTTTATAAAAAATGATTGTTTTTCCAGAGTTCTAGAATCTTGGAAAAATAGCCAAACAAGCAACTTTGGGCATGATTTCCAAGGAGATGGATTTGAATGAGACAAACCCAAGAGAGGTTTTTGTTGAAAATATAACAAGTTATGTTCCCTCCAAATAGTTTTCCAAAATTCGCCATGGTTAGGAAGA
The DNA here is from genome assembly GCA_031772625.1 of Pinus tabuliformis. Classification (NCBI taxonomy): domain Eukaryota; kingdom Viridiplantae; phylum Streptophyta; class Pinopsida; order Pinales; family Pinaceae; genus Pinus; species Pinus tabuliformis. The sequence goes on from CM062804.1 coordinate 499,431,103, forward strand.
TATGCCAATATCTTTGGGATCAATTTGTTAAAATTGTTCAATTTTACAGAATTGAGGAAAATGACTAATTCGCCTTGTAAATATTATAAATGGCTCAGCCATGGTTTGTATTGTAATTTTTTGAATTTTGTAAAAGGAAGAGAAGTAGGGAAGGAATAAAGGATGGATTGAAGCTCTTTTGTAATAATTAAATCTTAATTGAATTTTGCTTCATCTCTAAATTCTTTGTAGGTATTATGATTGTGTTTTGAATTTCATTTTTATTGAGTTAGTTTATGTTTTCTCTAGGAGTGGAAAGGGCCCACCAAAACTAGAAACAAGTCCTTTATCTTATCTAGATCATAGAATTTACATTCAAAGTGTGAATTTCATCGAGAAATTTGTTGTGTGAAATCTAGCATCATTCTGTACTTTAAACTCTGACATGTAGATTTGAAATTAAAAATTCTAGAAGTCTTCTTCTTTTTCATAGCATAATCATTTCTTTCTAAGAGAAATTCTAAGTGTGAATTCGATTGCACAAGTAGAGATATCAGTTTAATGCAGATTGTTTTGGCTTTCATTTACTTTCAGTTTCGATTATGAGTTTCATGATTATGAATTGTGATCTTTATTTAGATTAGGAGTCTTGAATTGAAGGTTTTTCATAGATTAATTTGCAATGATTTTCCTTCGATAGGATCTTTCAAGTTAGAATTGCTATCATAAGTGTTCTTTTCGAGCAAGTGTATGGTGCGTTCTTTTAAGAATTTGTTTTATAGCAGTAACTGGTGTTCTTTTATAACATTGAATAATAAATTGATTTCGTACTCTAATTTAGGTTAGATGCTCTGATCCTAAGTTACTTACGCTTGTGCCTCCAAGATTACAAGCCCCGGATTGATAATTTAATGTTGGAATTATTACACATATAATTTCCCCAACATTTTTGGCGTCATTTCCAGGGAGGTGCTAAAGGGATTAGAGCTTAGTTTCTTTCATAAGTTTTTTGTGTGATCTTAGTTGCAGGGCAATCAGAGGGTAGAGAGTGTACGATAAGACGTGACTGAAGAGCCACACATCCACTATTGTGGGGTTGCTCCAAAGTTTTCTTGTCCAAATAAGTAAGTTTGGTGAGTTTTATTGCAATTAGCAGTTTTTAATTCATTTAGATTAAAATTTCAAAGCTCTTTAAAGATAAAACATTTTTGGGTTGTTGTATTAACGCCTTTGTACTAATCCATGTTTCGAGACAAGGATCATAAAACAACAGGAGAAATTTAAAGAACGAATGAGAGCTTGAATAATGTCCCTCAAAGCACTTTCTCAAATCCTAACAGTAGCTAGGATATCTGCCTCTCACGAAGGGTTCATCTTCACCATATTAAAGAAACTATCTATCTCTCCATAGCCAGAAGAGGATTTGGAAATCTCCCCTGATTCCTCTTGCCTACCTACCAAGGAGATTGAGAAAACATGCACCAAATTTGATGGGAAGCATCCAGCTGAACCTAAGATTGAATAACTTTCACCATGCCCAGTAGCAAGCCTTGTATACATTCAGGAGACCAATTATCCAAGTTTACCTAACATGATTGAGGAGGACTTTCAACGTGGTCCAAATGAATAAATGGGCCAATACCACCAATATTACATCGAGCATTGATTCCAGATCACAATCCAGTCAAAGTACCACTCTCATCTTCAAATAATCTTTGTATCACGTCTTTCAAAGTTGTTTATTTCTCATGCTCTTGTACATTCTAACTCTTATATTTTAAATTTGAGCATGAATATATCCTTGTACCTAATCCATACATGGCTTCATTGGAAGTTATCTTTCACTTGAAGCAGGACATCCTTAGTTCAATATAGTAGGAAAGTTAGTATTGTAATAAATAAATGAAAATATTAAAGATAAAAATAAGTGCTTTTGTGAAAACCAGTTTGTCTGGTGCAACTGGACATGGACTTTGCTTGAAAACCAGGTAACTGGCGAGAAACATTCCCAATAAAGTTTTTAAATTTGTATGATTTCTTCAAATCATGTATCTTTCAAGTCATTATGTTTGTACTCGAGTTGGTTGATGTGGGATTCCTTAAGGCCCACTTGCCAACAAACCTTGTCCCATCGACATCAAAAAATTATTAGGGACCAGGGTTAGGGTTAGATAAGGTACCTGGGAGCTTGCATGCCTTAATGGTAGGTATCCTTTTCATCTACTAAGGAAATAATTCATTTTTTTCTTGGTGGATGAATTTTGCAGTCCATTTGACTTTGATAAATCCATTCATGGCTAGTAGAATGTACCTAGTGCCTTGATTCCCATTGACATCAAAGGTGGGATACCTCACATTGGTTAATGACATCCTCAATGGTCGATAATCTAATGATTCTTGCTTACGTTCGCCATAGACACCATTTATTAACATATGTAAGATTACACACGGGTGTGTAGCAGTTGAAGACTATATGGTTTTGTGATCTCAACATAGATATGCGGCAGTTTGGTTCTTTGTATCAACATTTCCATTGTCATTTGCAGCATCAGTCACCTTTCCTCAGTGTATGGGGACATACAACTCAGGCATGGGGGCGAAGGGGACCTTTAGTTCATCCTTTAGCCTTCTTCAACAGGTCAGATCAACAGTCACATCATCTCAATCCATTCCATCATTCATCTTGTAGCATCGAGCACATCAACAACAAAGGTAAAACTTGAGGTAAAGTTGGCTTAAGATTATTTAAGTCAATAGAGATTTAAGAAAGCTTTGATGATTAACCACCACATATTCCGTATATATATATTTTTTCCATATACCCTCCATTTTCAAATTCCTCATTCATAATAGAATTCAAGCTACTCTAATAAGGTCATAATCATGGAAATAAAAGTATATTGGTTCATGCAAACAGAAGCAATAACTATAGTGCCTTCCCCTCCTACATTCACACATATTGTTAGTTTAATGTATCCAATAGAGGATGAATTCATTGGTGCCTTTAATAAAGGAACCATCCATAAGCTATGGCCTCACAAAAACAGAGTATGAAAGCACCTATTTTACCACCTCCATCACCACCTCATCTCCTCCACCATTTCCATTGGCACATATCATCTCATTCATCATTTCCTCCTACCATATCTATTGTTTATCCTCAATTTTTATTGCTATCAAAATCAAATATATGGCAGTCAAATAAGAAAGGTGTTACTCCACAAGGACCAACACCCTCAAATCTTCATGCAGTGTTGCTCCACAAAAACCAACCCTGCCCAAAGCCACGATGCCATAAAATCTATATATGAGCAAAGTCCTTGTTTGCATGAGGACATGCAAATACTCAGGCATGGGGGGATGTTGGGACTCAAATATGCCCATGTTTTCATCATTCAATACCACCATACATAACCTATATTCATGTACTGTTACACTCATTTCACACCATAATTCCATCACTTGTCGCCAATTCACGTCTTATGCCTCATGGTTGACTATCATTAGTTTTCTTATATTTTCTATGATTAAATATGATTTTTCCATGATTTAATAATGGCGGTTTTGCTAAGTTCATTTGTCACAGGGTTCCGTCACCAAAATTCTTCACAAGTCAGTTGAACTAGTTGGTACAAGTAGAGTATAGGAATATCGAATTTGGGGTTTCAACATTTCGGCATGCTTCCGTGGAAAATTGAGGGAGGTTATTGTCCAAAATAATTTTTTGATACCTTTTCATGTGTTGGATTGCAACCAGGTCACACATGTGGGTCCCTAGGAGCTAATTAACAAATCTGTTCAAAATGTGCACAATTTCCAAACTACCAAGTTTTACCTCGCTTTCCGTGCATCTGGAGGTGAATCTGGAAAATATGAGAAAATGCGTGTGTTAAACATATAACCATTTATCTATATCCAAAATGGCTTCTCCAGGTTTGAATTTTTATAAAAGTTATAAGCGAGTCTTGGAGGTTGTTTTATAAAAAATGATTGTTTTTCCAGAGTTCTAGAATCTTGCAAAAAGAGCCAAACAACCAACTTTGGGCACGATTTCCAAGGACTTGGATTTGAATGAGACAAATCCAAGAGCATTTTTTTTTTTAAATATAACAAGTTAGGTTCCCTCCAAACAGTTTTCCAAAATTCTCCATGGGTAGGAAGATATGCCAATATCTTTGGGGTCAGTTTGTTAAAATTGTTCAATTTTCCAGAATTGAGAAAAATGACTAATTCGCCTTGTAAATATTATAAATGGCTCAGGCATGGTTTGTATTGTAATTTTTTGAATTTTTTAAAATGAAGAGAAGCAAGGAAGGAATAAAGGATGGATTGAAGCTCTTTTGTAATAATAATTGAATCTTATTTGAATTTTGCTTCATCTCTAAATTCTTTGTAAGTATTATGACTGTGTTTGGAATTTCATTTTTATTGAGTCAGTAGGTTTTCTACAGGAGTTGCAAGGTCCCACCACAACTAGAAACAAGTCCTTTAGCTTATCTAGATCATACGATTTACATTCAAAGTGTGAATTTCATCGAGAAATTTGTTGTGTGAAATCTAGCATCATTTTGTACTTAAAACTATGTCTTGTAGATTTGAAATTAAAAGTTCTAGAAGTATTATTGTTTTTCAAAGCATAATCATTTCTTTGTAAGAGCAAGTCCGAGTGTGAATTTGATTGTGCAAGTAGATATATCAGTTTAATGCAGATTGATTTGGCTTTCATTTACTTTTCAATTTCAATTATGAGTTTCCTGATTATGAAGAGTAAGCTTTCTTTCGAATGATTTATTTTATTTCAATCAGGAGTCCTAAATTGAAGGTTTTGCATAGATTAAGTTGCAATGAGTTTCTTTCAATAGGATCTTTCAAGTTAGAATTTCTATCATAGGTGTTCTTTTCGAGCAAGTGTATTATGTGTTCTTTTAAGAATTTATTTTATAACAGTAATTCATGTTCTTTTATAGCAGTAAAATAATAAATTAATTGTGTCTCTAATTTAGGTTAGATGCTTTGATCCTGCATAACCTACGCTTTTGCCTTGAATCTTATGAGCCCAGGATTGATAATTTAGTGTTAGAATTATTACACATATAATTTCCCCAATAGGTGCCACACAAGTTTCAAGTGGGTGTTGGTGGGAAAAGTTCCCTAAGGTAAGGGTTGACAACCTCAATAGAGCAAAACAAGATAATCAACAAAGAGCAGTCAAAAAAGCATGCCAAACATATGAATTACTAAATGTGGACTTGAAAATATGCCCAGAGGTCCTACGTTTGATGATGTTCTCGTAGGGTCCAAACCCTCTGCTTCCTCCAGAATGAGCAAGCCTGCAATTCAATTCACAGAAGCATATACATGATAGATAATTCAATGTGCATACATAAAATATATGTTAAATCATCATATATAAGCATACAAATTACTATTCATGAGGAAATAACATATCAGGAACAAAATACAAGCTTCTTTATTGATTGATAGCAATAGGTACATGAAAGGTACAACCTGATCCAAGCCAAAGCACCGATGAAGCCTTCCTCTGGATCCATCCAGCCTAAGCCACGAAGACAACCTCTCTAACAAATGCAAGGAGATGCTATAAAGATGATGAACACCTCTATAAAGGAAACTAGGTTTTCCATAGAGACTGGGAGTGTAGGAGGCATGGGAAAATTAGACTTGATCTAGGATAAAAATGTGTATAATGTCGATATCCCTTCTCTTATGTATTTTAGCCCCACCCAAGGGGTGTATATATACCACCTAAAATTATTTAATTTAGTTGTGTTATGCGCTCCTACAGGTGGGCTCTCAGTAAAACTCAGGAACCTCGCCGGAAAAATAGCATATTATTTTATTTTTTCATATCTTCAAAGGTATACACAGGTATGTACTTATAGAGCCCACGTATGTACACACTTTTTTGTGGGAAGAGCCGCATATGGAATTTAAAATATATTTTTTTAATATAGGTTCAAGTCTGCATGGGAAAATGCTTCCCAAGACTATATAAGAGAATCAAGTCTACATGAGTGCTAAATGATGCTATAACAAATTCCCCCTAATATATGAGGTCAAAAGGGGTACATGATGGCCAAAATGTATTAAGTATAGAGAGAGGATTCATCTGAAAAACTGGGATGAGATCACCATATTCCATCTCATCGAATACCTATGGAAGGAGTCAAAAAGAAAAATCATGTCTGAGGCGGGCATACCCATGCTCAAAAGAAATAATCATGTTCGTTGATCAAGTATAAAGAATATCTAGAATGTATACATAAGTGAATAGGAGCTGGATAATATATAATGGATCATCATATCATAGCCGCAACAAAACACAACAGAGTTATGTCTCAATATCACATCTAGAAGAATATCTTATTAATGATGCAAGGAGATTGTCTAATCAATGATTTTGCATAATTGATCCTCATAAAAGTACCAAGTCATATAGGTGGAATAGTCGTACTGTATAAACTCAGGTGCCAACATATAGGATGTTGTTGCGAAGGACTACAACATATAAGGGTGGAAGGTGTCACTGACATAAAACGAAAGGAGCTATCAAGTGAACCAAAATGCCGAAACAACCTAAGGTCTTCACTAACCGCATATGGTACATTTCTACACTATGGGAATAAATGAGTTGAAGTCAACCATGTGAGAAATCATTTTATTGCCAGCCATTGATGTATACCATTAACAAATGTGAGACAACTAACTCTTGGGTGAGGAATCCCCCAAGGGTAGTTTTGGGGCTTAGAGCTCAGATTTTGGTCCAATTTTGTAATTCCAATGTAAAGACTCCACATTTTATGGGTGCGGAGTGCATAGTTGTTAAAGATTCATAGGTTTGTCTGCCCTTATTTTGATAATGTAATGTCGGCTGTTTAAGATCTACCCATGATCCGCGAACCATGGGATTGTATAAATAGATCTAAGTTCTAAGTAGTTAGAAGCATAGAATAATCAAGAATGTCTAAGCAATGAAGATGTATGCGAGATAGCTTTGAAGTGTAAGTCTAAGTTTTGGGTCCTAGCATAGGTAGAGGTTTTGCATCTGAGTGCGCAGAGACCTAGGAGTCCACAGCTAAGTGCGCGGAGCCTTGCAACTAAGTGCACAGGGCAAGTCGAATATGTAACTATTGGAAATCATTAATAAAGAGAAGTTTGCTATCATTATATGTATTTATTTCTTGTTTATGCATCTGTTATATTGGGTATTAATTTCACTTCTAATGCTTATATGATGCGCAAATGTGTATAAATGTATTGGTTAAGCGAACGCAAGTAATAACATCTGTTTACACGAAGCTAACTAAGATCTGGTAATAATATAAGTAAGATACTTAGCCTAGTTTGGGAAATATTGCAGTTCGTTGCCCTAGTAGCATGAAAGGACTTCAAACCCTGGTTAGGGCTGCACGAAAGCCGATTGTAATGCTTCAAAAAGGTACTGAAGGGTAGAATAGAGTGTGAAGCATCCTGTGTGAAGATAGGAATAGTTGGAAATAACCGACATCATACCATCTCAAGGGTGTAGAAACTTGGTTCCAACATCCCCCCATACTGCTTCGGGTGAGACTTCGATCCGCACTCCATAGGCTGATGCCAAAAGGGCCAGTAGTGTAGGGATTTGTTTGGCTAACTAACGTTGAACCTGGTTGAGGCCCCCTCAAGCCACCAAATGGTTCTATTGCTGGGACCAGAATCTGCATAGAGATGTGCGATGTCGTATCATTGGAATCCAACTAAGAAAGAAATCGAAGGCTGGTTGGACAGAAGAATTCAAAAGTTCGCAGCGCAAGAAAATAGAAACCCGCGAATGTCAAAAGAACAGTGGTTAGATAGCTACCTATATACGAAGATCCACGAAATCTTTTTCGTTTCCTTCCCTACTGAGCTATACAAGTGGATCGTGAAGCTAGCAGATAGCCAAGGAAGGTGGAAACTTGACGGTCTTATTGTGTGGACCCCAGAGCTAGTGTGAAGGATGGAAGCATTGGAGGATAAGATCACGTGTGTTGTTGATCATTGGCTCGATCACATTATAGGAGGATTTTTACTGAGTTCACAGTTGACACCTCGGTTAACTACAGTGAGGTAGATCAACACTTTCTCAAAGGACCGCGAGGTAAGTACGTAAAGTCTTTGAATACTTGGATTAAAATGTTGTTGGAAAAGTAGGTTATGCAGTTACCTTGATGTTCAGCTCTATGCGAAGTGGAAGACATTACAGAAATGAAGGAAATAAGGGTCCAGAAAATAGCCCCTTGATTTCACCTCCACGAGGGGACAAGGAAGAGCTCACAAAGTTATATTCATATGATAAAACAAATAATTCCGCAAATCCCACCTCCGCCCACACCACCACTGGCTTCATCTCCATCTTCACCCATACCACCTCCACCACCACCGCGATTCAGAATGGCGAGCACAGTGAAGTTTCCTTTGTTCAAAGGTTTGGGAAATGAGGATCTGGACCAATTCTGGTTCATAGTGAAGGTTGTATGGGAAGCTCAAGGTGTTACAGGTGACCATATAAAGAAAGCATCACTAGTTAGCACCCTAATGGATCGTGCATTGACCTGGTGTATTAAGTACTCCAATGATAACATGAACGCAAGAGTAGTGGACATCGAAGCAACATTGAATAGGGAATTTAGCAGGCCTAAATCTGAAGTGCAGTCAATTATTAGATTCAAAGAAATCATGACGCTACCAGGTGAGATGCCTTGGGAACTAGATCAGAGGCTGAAATGTACGATTCATGAAGCAAACATGAATCTGATGGATGGAAAACATCTCGAGTAGTTTGTAGCTTCACTACTATCACACTTGAGGAGTGCGTTGTCGCAGCAGAAGATAACAACTCAGGCAAAGGCCTTGGAGATTACTATGAGACTACATGAGACCCTGATGTAAGATCCTAATTTGGGAGTCCAACAGATCCATGCGCAGCTGAAGAATATGTGCCTTGAGATGCAAAGCTTGAAGTAGGACGGGACATTTTGACCGAAAGTGCGCGAAGAAGTGTGGTGCATAAAATGCAAGAGTCAGGGTCACGACAAAGACGACTACCTAGTTTTTAAAAATTACCTTGCAGGAGGAGGACTGGTGCCTCTAAGAATGGAAACTCAAGTAGGACCTAGCGCAGTGCCTGCTTTGTGGTGCGCTATCTGTCAAGTAGCCGGAAAGCATGCCACGGATAACTGCCACTTATTACAAAAGTATATGCAAGCTCTGCAACAGTTGTTCTGTAACCTTTGTAGGTTGGTGGGACATGACAAGCATACTTGTAGGAGCTATGAATTGATGATGGATAGAACTCCCGCCTATAGGGTTCAGGCTGAAACATGGCCCCTTGACCAGAATGCAGGGATGGTGCGAACAAGATTTCAGGGGTGCAGACGAGGCCGAGGTGGAGGAGGACCTAGTAGAGTCCGCAAATAGTTGATTTGCTACAATTTCGGAGGGCCAGGACACTATGCCCATGATTGCACTAATCCAACGCGCCCATCATGCAAGTATTGCATGTTATTTGATCATGAGACAGAAGATTGTCCTACGCTGATAGCTAGGATCCGTAACAAAGGAGCGCTACCACCTCCCCCGACTCAGAACCTGTAGATGATGAGGTCTAAGACACACGAGGAAGATCTAAATGTAAATATAATGTTCCGAAGTGGAATTGTGATGGGAGATGACAAATGGAAACAACCGAAAGATAGTACCTGGGTTCACAAAGCCCCGATGAAAGAAGCCGATTTTGATTTGGATCACGCTTGGGAAACCTTCATGGAAGCTAAGAAGAGCTTCACTGAGGCCTCCATGTTAGGAAGCAAAGATCAGCCTAAGCTGGAAATGGATCCCTCCATCCTCACAACTTTCCTAGAAACCTCTATGAAGTTATTGCATGACAGTAAGGCTATGAAATGGTTACAGGAACTCATCAATAGATGTGTTGGGACTGCACCAAGAGAAAAGTGAGTAGTCTGGAAGATCGGAAAACATAAAACAAGGACAGGGCGTGAAATGAGACTCACCACGTAGATTAGAGAATACAAGATGGATCAAGTCATTTTGGATTTGGGATCAGATGCGAATGTTCTACCGAAACATACATGGAAGCGAATGGGAAGACCTGCACTGCAATGGTCTTTGATTTAGCTGAGAATGGTGAATCAGTAGAAAATCATACCCATGGGGCGATTGCAGGGAATAATTGTGGATATTGAGGGAGCAAGTGCGCTGGCAGATTTTGAAGTAATAGAGATTGTTGATGACAACAATCCTGACCTCGTGCTCTTGGGAATTGACTAGGCCACTGATATGAATGGGGTAATCAATCTGAAGAAGTGAAAAATGATCTTTGAGAAGAAATCACTATGTGTAATCATACCCCTGAACCGTGTTGAATGATTGCACTATACAAAGCCGATCCGCGACTATGAGAGTAATGATGATCTGGACTACACCTACAAGATAACAGTGCGAGACCAAGACTGGGTGAATCCCATCGTGGATGGGCAGATCACATGGGAGTGCAAAAGTTCCTACACTTCGGATTCCGACGAAGAAGTAGAACGATGGAAGAATCAATTACATAAAGTAACTATGTTGAATTGCAACATGATGACCCAGTCGCTTGTTATCGGAAAAACTAGTGTCTATTCAGAGCTGCTAGTCCCACTAAGATGGGTAGCTATCTTAGAAACAAACAAACTAAAGTTACTTGTGTTTTCCTTTATGAGAGATAGATGAGAGAGAAGCAGAGAGTACCAACCTCAGTCTTTCGTTGGTCTCCTTACTTGTTTCCTCTCTCCTTTGATAGAGCTTTCACCACTCCTTCCTCACTTGTCCCACTTCAAAGAACACATGTAGAGTCAAACAAGGAAAATACCATTAAAGCATAGAGATCTATAACCATAAACAATGTAGGATCATATGTACATTAACCACATAAATGCATATATAAATACAAGATTCAGAGATATACAAGCATATGGAGGAAAACTCAAATAGCTTTATTGATAGAAGTAGTAGAAGAGAGGATTACAACCAACCTGTCTGATCCAGCATCATCCTCCCAGCATGAAAACACTCTTCACCTCATACAAAGCAAGATCACCCAACAATGTCTTCAAAGAGAAACCAATAGCACTTCCTTGCAAATTACAAAATTCCAGCCCATGGATCTCTAGGATGAGGGATCCATATATAGATGTTTGTAGGAGAGTGAGTCATCTTCTTGGATTTAGATTAGTGTCATTTCACTGATAGTTCTTGGTTCCACTTGGAGATTTCATGATCTCTTACTCATCCCTGGGCGAATTCAGAGAGGCAAGTGTCATATGAGTGGTTTCTAGAAGATTCTTTGAGTTTCCACCTAGCAAATTGCTTCTTCCATTTGTCTACTCTCACTCATCACACCCTACAGAAGGGATTTTCAGTATGCATCACACCCCCCATGTGTAATAGGTGAGATGCATCGCACCCTTAGCATGGAGCAGTTTGTATGGTCCAGTTTTGACCAGTTCTGAGCAGTTTTTCAAGGAGAATTTCTGGGAAATGAGGTAATCAACTGACCTTGTTCCTTTAGGGTATGAAACACCACTTTTAGGGGTTTAGAATCCCTTGGTTTATGGACATATGTGGTTGGGGTTGCAGTGCCCAAATATGTCTATAACAGTTGCCCCCTAAATCATGAGGTCGTAAATCTTCTGATGTTGGGTGAAATGCTTTATAATGAGGATCCGAGGTTTTTCAAACTAGAAGATGACCTGTAATAAGATACAATACAATACATTATCTTCATAATATTTTCATGATCTAGCTGAGGCGTGCATTCCCATGCTCAGCTTTATAAATTAATTTTCATGTACATAAGACAGACAATCATCTATGTGGCAGACTGATGATTCTGGTAGAGCCATCATCCCTTAGTTTGGATGATTATCCGTGCAACTGTGATGTACATTTGATGTCTTTATTTTCTTGAATATATCATAGCCCCGATGGAAGAAACTAGATCCGGGGTCTTCAAACTCGTTCAATCTTCACCCGAAGTACAGGTCGATCCATGTGAAAAGATGTCCTGATGTTGAACATGGAAAGACATCACCTGATTACCAACCAATGATGTAAGTTGTTAACAGGCGCGAGAGGAATCACCGATAATGATAATGACCCTCAAGGTACTGTAGTACAATTCATGTGGTGTGAATACATGAGTTAATTTTTAACACCACGCAAAATCTTTTGGTCGAAGGCCATTGATGTAAACCTGTCACCGGAAGGGAGAAACTTGCCATTGAGGCATGCAAGCTTCAAAGTAATGAAAGGGTTGTTCCTAAGTCAACTTCTTGGATAATGAGCTGATGTCAACAAGAAGAGACCCGTCATAGGAGGGCCTTAATGAATCCCACATCTACGACACGGAATGGAGCAAATGCTTTTAGGGAGGTGAAAACGATCTGACGATACAAAGGTTCAGGGTGGTAGTCATGAAAAATGGAGAGTGAAGGTATTGCAGCGGATGAGGCATTAGCTAGGTTGGTGAATTCTCTGAGCAAATTCTCTTGAACATATCGGTGACACTGAAATGGATTGGTGGCATTAACCCCAAAATGGTTGGTATGGCGGACCAATGGTGATATGACCAGTGAATGGAATAACCCAACCTGACTCAATCATGGTGACAGAGTGAAAGTGTCATGTTCAAGAGCAACATACTACCAATGAAGTTATTCAAGTTTTCTTCCCTTTTTCCCCAGTCATTGCTGACCAGTACCTATTTATTGTTGTGAAGCTTGAGGAGGATAACATATGCTTGTTCTATAATTTTCCCTTCGGGCAAACCTGTCGCTATGTTTTAACGAGCCTAGCGATAGTGAAACTCGCTCTTGTCTGCATGGACAAGTTTGTCGCTATTGTTTTAATGAGTTTAACAAAAAAGATAACTCGATCCTTTTCAATTTTATAGAGTCTAAAAAGAGACATAAAGGCAACTCCAGTAGTCCTTTTTTGTAATATAATCCCTTAAGTCCTAAAAGGTATAAAATAATATGAAAGGGATGAATTTTCGATAGTTTTAACGAGCCAAACAAGACAAGTGCTCGATCCTTTTGTGTAATGATCCCTCAGGTCCAAAAATATTAAAATCTAGAGGAGGGATGGCACTTCCGATCGCTTTAACGAGCTGGAGAGTCCAATTGCTCGATAATCTTTTCATATTTTATGAGTTAGATGAAAAGAGCTTAAAGGAGACTCATTTTTTGAGGAACGAGTGATGTTTTTGGATAGCAGTTGGTTACAGGTAAGGTTTGGAACTTTTCAATCACAAAAATGTAAATAAGGTGGCTAATAGAATCACTCGCCGCAGCTGTTCCTCAAAAGGGAAAACAATCAAATGGAGGCATATGATCGGCTAAAAAAGAGTGGAGGTGATGGTAAGAACACGACCAAGGTTTAAAAGATGATAATTATGAGATCGCAATGGTTATTTACCAAAGGTGGGTTCATTTTTTAATGAGCTTAAACTCTAGGGGAACATTTTCTCATTGCTAGGTTTATTTTTTAATGAGCTTGAACTTCGCATAAAATTGCTTGTGCGGTCGTACAATAAGGATGTCTCATCAATAGGTTCATTTTTTAGGGAGCTTGCCCCATTCGAAACTTTGCTCCTAAGCCTTTTGTTATGCAAGCTAGGAACGACCAACCTACGAGTTTAAAGGGTTAAGAGCCTACAAACTAAGAAAATAAAAGGTCATTTTTCACTTGCATGCAAAAGGTTTGCATGCCCCCAGGTATAACGAAATATAACTTCCAGTTTACCATACGGAAGTTCTTGCATTAGCAAGATTGTTCCATCCGCGTAACAGATAAAACGCTTCCTTGGCTTTGTCCATCGAAATGGACGAAGGTGATTCAAGTTCCAATCACCTAACCTTTGACGGGGGAATCCTTTTCTAGTCTGATCCATTTCCTAAATGGATAGGATTGTCAAACTAGTCATATTCCTACGAGGAAACCTACCTTATATCTGGGGTTTTCCTGCCGAAGCAGACCAGGGTGCATGCCTCCTAGGTTTCAGTCACAATCACTGAATCACTCGCGCTCATCAAGTGGACGGACTAGAGATTAATGAGACATTCCTTGTGCAAAAAGACCAGTTAGGGATGGCATTTGAATAGTAGCTATGTTTGATCTAGGGAGTGAAAGATGGTCTATGAGCTTGACCATTCTACCTTCATGCTAGAAACACATCACTCGAAAGAGTGAGGAAACAATAGCTCCCATGCTATAAATATAGCCACACCCAAGGAGTAGATTGTAATCTAGAGGTCCTTGGACTACCATCACATTTACATGAATGGTTTTCCTTCTCAAAGTTATAGGAAAATTTGGAAGGATCCCTAACGGTCGACTGGTTCCTTTGTTGAAGCCTGCCAGATTTCGAATCTCAGGCAGAAGTGATGGTGAACCAAGCACTTTCCAAGCAATTGAGGAAAGGATACTCATAGAAGCCCCTTCATCTATGATAGTACCAACCATGATCATTGTGTAAGCTTGTACTATGATCCGGAATGGTACATTAGATGGTAGGCAGGGTGTCCCTAGTAGATTCCAATCGAAGGAAATGACTAGATTGCATGGAGGAGGGACCAAATAAATGACCGGGTAAATCTCTGACGAACTTCCTTCCTACGGTAAAGGAACGGGTAGATTTCCCCCATGTTCATCAGATTCTATGTTAATGAAAATAATTTGAATGGTTTCATTCTCATTCTCTTTGGTGACAGTACCATCTGAAGGTGGACCTTCTGAAGACAAGATTCGGTCGACTGTCGTCTCGACCTGTTGACTTTGGTCTAGTGTGGACTCAGAGGGTCTATCTTCAATGATAGGTGCTTCGACCGACAACAATGGTGTGTCAGTCAGATTTTCAACAAGCGATGGACTCGGCAAGAGTTTCTTGTATCCAGGAGGAAGTCGCTGCAGTGAAGCAAGACAGTTATCCAAGACTCTTTTAGCTTCATCTAGGAAAGGACAATGGTAGAGGACATGATTGCCTTCACACAGTCTACAAGGAAATTTAGATCTTCCTTTCTTTCTATTGGCTTCATTTTCACGTTGATGGTGTGCTCTAAACATGATCGTCAGAGGTTGAAGACACTGGATTGTGCAAGCGGGGAGACCAATCCCTCAGGATCCCTGGGATGCAGGGACAATCTCAATGATAGTGGTCTCCCTTGCAAATGACACATGGAGATTTAGGTTTGGAAGGTGCAACGTGTGGATCTTCACCAGATGATGCATGGTTGCCTCCTTTCACCGTTGGATTCTTCTTCTTCTTCTCCTTCCCTTTCTTCTTCTTCTTAGTTACTTGGTTTTTAGCATTACTAGCTTCACCAAGTGAAGAGGAAGAAGGAGAGGGAGAAACAAACGAAGTAGAAGGTGGGGGAGCGACTTTAGGATCATCTGGTTGTTGATTTGATTGCTCAGGAATAGCGGTGTTTTGAACGATAGAGGTCGAGAAAATCCATACTGGTAGGCCGATTGTGAGTCCTGGAAGGGACAATGTAGCCATGTGTGGAGCACCAACATCTCCCCAAGAGGAGAAAGGACTAGGATTTCCCCCAAGGGGAAATCCTTGATGGTAGACTCCATTTTCTCAACCTAAGACCAATGAGGGAATAGTGACATTATTCTGATTCAAATAAATTTTTTGACGCTTTGACACAACTTTCTTTTTCAATTTTTAAGAGTCGAGAAAAAGCTAAAGATGACTCTAGTCGCCTTCGATTTTTAATGAGCCTGAAGTGACAAGTGCTCAGATGGACCTTTTCTTTTAGGGAGTCTGAAAAGGAATGCAAGTGACTACTCTAGAAATCTAGACAGAGGGATTACCAAACCAATCACAAAACTACAAAATACTTTTTATGGTACGGTAGTCAATCTTCCCGAATGTTGTGTTCAGTGCATTGCAATCAATAGGGCGGCAGACACGACTTCCTAAGGATAAAGGATGTAGCCTATTTTGGTCTCCCAATATATACTCGATGGTATGTGGGAGCACAAGTCCGTACTGGCACTTCTCATCTCAAAGAGGAGGAATCACCCAACCTACGATGAAAGCGATAGTTACCAGGCTTTACGACGTCAGAATACGTCTCTAACCTAGACTTCTAAATGTTGTGCGTTAGGTTCCAAAGCGTTTTTATGTTCATTGAGGTCTATTTTATAGTTGATCTTTCTTACGAAGTTTGCCTTTAAGGTTCATCGCGTGATGTAGATATACAATTCCTAAATATGCAATCTAAGATGATAAATAGTCGTTTACTTTCTTTTTGCAATGAAAATCCTAGCTACTAAGGAAAGAGAAATGAAATTCTTTCAACTTAGAGCAGAGAGCACACACTAGATGCACTTTTCCTACATCAATTTCAGCATGCAGTCTAAATGAAAATGCACATGCATGTATTGTTTTTCCAGTATCCTTAATGTGAGAATGACAAAAAGAAAACTAAGTATAGATATGAATTATCTTCTTTCAAAGCGATAGTACTAACAATTTTCTCTTCAAAAAACGGAAGGAAGGCTAAGACGACACTTTGTGATTTCGATTTAAAACTGTTTTAGACACTTGAAATACTATTAATTCAAATCAAATACGATGGAAAAAGTGTAATCAACTATCTATAAGAGGAATTCTTTGTGACACTCTTTTTCTTGACTGAAAACAACACTTGCAACACTTTCAAATCAAAAGACGATAGTTCAATTAAGCTACTATTTGCAAAGGAGAACTGTAAATGATGAAAAATACATAAAAAAAATTCACAATTCCTTCTGATGGAGGCTGAAATAATGCAAAGGAAGATGGTTTCAATAGTGATATATTGATCATAGACAACAAAACTACTGAATAAAGCTGAAGACAATGAAGAAAAAACCAAAATCTGGAGGCAGAAATAGTCTTAGTCAATCATCGCACCTGTAACACAGGGAAACAGGGATGCATCTCACCTGCAACACATGGGAGGTGCGATGCATCTAGATTGCCAATGAGAGATAGTGCAATGGTCTAGGGATGAGACTGAGCTTGGTTTTCACTCACAGTCTGTAACTAAGTTCAGGGCTTTAGGCTGAGCTAATGATTGTCAGTAAACACAAAGTATAGGGGCTGATCTAATGAGGTTATTTGAGCTACCACCAGGGCACTTAGGATGTTTGAAGGCTAGATGTTTAGTTCATAAACCAACCCGGAGATTGACTGAAGCAGCGTTGATCTACATTTTAGTTGCATAGCAAAAGCAGTTCGAAGGCTAGCTGGCGTAACTTCAGGATCCGTCTGTGGTTTATAAAGCAAACAACAGTAACAAAACAATCAAACTATTCGCTCCCTAGCGGAGTCGCCATTTTGTTATCGAGAAAACTAGTGTCCATTCAGAGCTGCTAGTCCCACTAAGATGGGTAGCTATTTTAGAAACAAACAAACTAAAGTTACTTGTGTTTTCCTTTATGAGATATAGATGAGAAAGAAGTAGAGAGTACCAACCTTAGTCTTTCGCTGGTCTCCTTACTTGTTTCCTCTCTCCTTTGATAGAGCTTTCACCACTCCTTCCTCACTTGTCCCAATTCAAAGAACACCTGTAGAATCAAAGCAACAAAATACCATCAAAGCATAGAGATCTATAACCATAAACAATGTAGGATCAGATGTAAATTTACCACATAAATGCATATACAGATACAAGATCTAGAGATATACAAGCATATGGAGGAAAACTCAAATAGCTTTATTGATAGAAGTATTAGAAGAGAGGATTACAACCAAGCTGTCTGATCTAGCATCATCCTCCCAGCATGAAATCCCTCTTCACCTCTTACAAAGAAAGATTACCCAATAATTTCTTCGAAGACAAACCAACAGCACTTCCTTGCAAATTACAAAATTCCAACCCGTGGATCTCTAGGATGAGGGATCCATATATAGATGTTTGCAGGAGAGTGAGTCAGCTTTTGGGATTTAGATTAGTGTCATTTCACTGATAGTTCTTGGTTCCACTTGGAGATTTCATGATCTCTTACTCATCCCTAGGCGAATTCAGAGAGGTAAGTGTCATATGAGCAGTTTCTAGAAGATTTTTTGAATTTCCACCTAGCAAACTGCTTCTGCTATTTGTCTGCTCTCGCTCATCACACCCTACAAAATGGATTTTCAGTATGCATCGCACCCATCGTGTGTAATAGGTGAGATGCATCACACCCTTAGAATGGAGCAGTCTATATGGTCTAGTTTTGACCAGTTCTGAGCAGGTTTTCAAGGAGAACTTCTGGGAAATGATGTAATCAGCTGACCTTGTTCCTTTAGGGTATGAAAGAAAACTTTTAGGGGTTTAGAAGCCCTTGTTTTATGGACATATGTGATTGGGATTGCAGTGCCCAAATATGTCTATAACATCGTTGAATTGCATGTCGAAAGAAGTAAGAGATCTACCTACTTATGATGGTCTAAATGAGGTGGATACTTTCTTGGATGCATTTGAAAGGGAGGTGTTAGAAAAGCAACGCTTCTAGGACTTGGACTGTGTACTGCACGCTACACCCGCAAGATGGTGGGGTACACACAAAGGAAGCTTTGATGATTGGCACGAATGTAGGAGAATGATGTGAACATGATTTGGGAAGCCCAAGATGCAACTGATAGATAAGTATTATGGGCAGAATGATCCACGTACATGGATGTAGGTCTATAAAGGAAAGCCCTAACCTAAGCAGGTGCATTTGTACACCGCGCTAAAGTACCTGGTCAATAAACCTGTGTTGGGGGGGTGAATTTGCAGATGGCTTTTATTGTTCCAATAGTACGACTTTGAAGTTGTTGTGAAGCCTGGATGATTGAATGCGGGACCAGACTACCTATCGCACATTGAAACAGGGGAGGAGCCTACTAGTTAAGAGGAAGGATTACCTGACACGCAACTCTTTGCTGTGCGCATCATGGATGGACATTTCGAATATATAATACACTTTCTAACAAATGGAACTGCACCGGAAGGATACTCTATCCAATAGAAGAAGGAATTAACAGTATGCGTGGCATATTTCTCTGTCATTACTGGGCATCCATATAAGATGGGGAGTGATGAAATACTGTGAAGGTATGTACTTGAGTTTGAATGAAGTAGCATCCTCGCTAATGCTCATGGGGGCGCTACAGGAGGACATTATGCAGGAAGAGAAACCGTGCAGAAGATTCTATGCTTCGGGTTGTGGTGGCCAACCCTTCATCAAGATTCAAAAGAATATTGCAAGGCATGTGATGTATGTTAGCAGACAGGAAGGCCATCGCAGATGGATGAAATGCCTTTGAATCCAAAAATGACGTTGCAACCTTTCGAAAAGTGGGCAATAGATTTTGTAAGACCTATTAAACCTCAAGGAAAGACAGGTGTGAGGTATATTATCATTGTGACAGAGTATTTGACTCGTTGGGAATAAGCACAGTCGGTGAAGGATTGCATGGGTGCGACTACTGTGAAGTTTTTATTTGAACACATACTGACACAATTTGGATGTCCAAAGATCTTGATGAGCAATCGCAATACACACTTCTTGAATGTTACGATCAGCGCACTAATGTGGGAATTTCAAGTGTATCATCAAAATAGCACACTTTATCACCCACAGGCTAACGAGATAGTGGAGTCGTCCAACAAAGTGCTTGAAAACGCACTGACCAAGGTATGTAATGCATAGTGAAGTGATTGGGACCTATGCATACCTGCAGTGTTATGAGCTTATCGAATGACATGCAAGAAACTGATGGGACAGACACCTTTTAGGCTTGTCTATGGAGTGGAAGCCATAATTCCTATGGAACACATTATGCCTAGTCTATGCATAGCAGCGCTCACAGGTATGACGAATTGCGGAGCCCTGGAGGAGAGGCTCACGTAGTTGTATAAGCTTGAAGAAGAATGATTTTTCGCTGGATTTCAATAGTAGGTCAAATAGTAGTGTGAAAAGGCATGGAACGACCGACATCAAGTTGTTCACATTCAAGGTAAACGATCTGGTTCTGTTGTATGATAGTAAGTTTGATAAATTCCTCAGAAATTTTAGGATGCACTGGTTAGGGCCGTATCTTGTTAAGGAGATTACCGACGGAGGCGCGGTACAACTGGTCAAGTTAAATGGAGAACCCTTCCCAGGAAAGGTGAATAGAAATTGCTTGAAGCCATACACAGGTGATTCGGTGATGTGACTATATGAAAGTGGAAAAGTCTTAGCGTTCCAGGCAGCTGAAAGAAGGCGCGAGACTATGAACTACTCTGCCTAAGAACTACACAATGTCAGGACTACGCGCAGTAGCAGAGTGTCACAGGGTCCACGACAGCATGAAGACAATTGCACTGGCACGCAGGTCTGCCAAAAAGTGACCGTTAAAAACACTATTCATGATTTGATGATTGGTTTGAGGCTAAATGGAGCTGGCGGTAGGCATTTAAGGCAAACTTTATGGGTTAGATTCTTGAAAATTTGTCACCAATCTAGCATTAATGGACCGAATGTGGGGGGAACGATCGAATTCAAATTCAAAAGGCACTATAAATTACAAGTGGTTGTCCAGCAAACAACACTTGGACATTTGAGCAATGAGTTGTTGCGCACTCTAATATTCATGAACCGAGACTTATGTTGGCATTATGATTCTGGTATGGCTCTATGTTACAGGTGTTGTACTTGATGGCAACTCACTCAAGTGGCAATGCTCTGTTCAGGCTCTCAAAATGTTGGAAATTAAGAGGTACGCAGGTGAATGGTTCAAAAGGTGCAGACCCGC
This sequence comes from Pinus tabuliformis, assembly GCA_031772625.1. Lineage (NCBI taxonomy): Eukaryota > Viridiplantae > Streptophyta > Pinopsida > Pinales > Pinaceae > Pinus > Pinus tabuliformis. The sequence goes on from CM062804.1 coordinate 499,451,942, forward strand.
AGGTACGCCAGCCAAGAAGTGCATTCATACCCGTAGGTTACCCGTTCATGAGGTGCGGACCCCCAGTTCACTCACTTCAAGGCAGAGAAGCGCGCTCACATGGGGTTTCTTATGTTTGGCCCGTGGTATTTAGCCCGCCGTTCTTGATTCTATGGTTTTGGCCCGTGGTATAGGATCTAATTTAGCCCCGGTTTGGATCCCTTGTATTGGTTATTGATGGTTTTGTCCCATGGTATGAATAAGGGCTTGACTATAAATAGGGAAGGAGATCACTTAGCTAATGTATCTTTGAAAGTTGAATATCTGAAGATCTGAATTTTGGGTTATCAGTTTTAAAAGCTAGATCTAAATCAAGGTAAAATTTGAAGGCGAATCTTTGCCAAGTCGTGATCTCTCGGGTGCATGATCAGATCTGTGGATCTGACTGTCTGTAGTACATTGGAGGACTGTTAATTTGGCCCTAATCAGAGGTTCGCAGGTGATCTAAAGCGAGAGTGCGGGGGTACGCAGTACAGAAGAAGGCGCAGTGCGGGTATACGCAGCGCAACTAGAGGTGCAGTGCGGGGTACGCAGTACAGAGGAAGTCACAGTGCAGGTATACGCAGAGCAGCTGAAGGCACAGTGCGGGGTACGCAGTACAAAAGAAGAGGAAGTGCGGGTATACGCAGAACAGCTGAAGGTGAAGTGCGGGTATCCGCAGGTTTATATTGATGAAGTTGCAGACCTGTTTTTGAAATATTTGTTGGCTGCCTGTTTTCTATTTGCTGCTGTGTTCTGGGTTTAGGATACTGGTGTTGGTTTTCTGTTTACAGCATTCTGAGAAGTTCGGGTGGCTCATTGGTTTGATTGTATAAGGAGATTGGTTGATTCACATGTACTTGATGTTTATTTGATGTTCTTGGATCCAGTCTAAAAATTAATGAAAATTGGTCCTTGAATGAAAAGAAGTAGGGGGTTGTAGCTCCCTTCCAGGAGAAACTGGAAAACAAGAGAGACTTGTAGCTCTCCGCAGGTTGTAGCCTGCGTACTGGTAAAGGACTGCACCAGTACAAATCATTGTAAAAGAAGTTTCTAATTGAAGAAGATAGAGACATATTGCAGCAGGTGGTTTTCACCCACATTGGGTTTCCACCTTATATGTGGTGTTCTATGGTGTGACTATCTGTTTTTCATGTTCTTGTCCATTATTATGCATAAGTTAATCATCAATATCTGAAGAATAAGTTGAAGTATAAATTTGGATGGTATATTGAAAAGTTTTAATAATACTGATTCACCCCCCCTCTCAGTATTATTTCCAACAATTGGTATCAGAGCAGGTCCTTCAGAGAAGCTTGATCACTTGAAGGAAGATCATTCATCATGAGTGGTTGAAGGGAAAGTACCCCTAGGGTCCTTTGGGCTAAGACTCTACCAGACTGAAAATTGCTTATACAAAGAAACACACACACACAGCCATCTTTTTTACTTTTAAGCAAATTCTAATGTTTAGGGTACATACCTAAGGTCCTACGTTCGAGAAGACCGTTAGGGTGCAAACCCTTCTTGGAGTTCCCTTCTTCTTTCTTTGACCTGCAAGACAAACAAATCAAAGAACACAACAGTACATGTATAGAAGTTTATATATAAATCATCTTTATGCTATAAAGTTAGTTATAAAAAATCTTTAAGTAACCACTTTCATAAGAATTCAACACAAGAATCTCATAAGCATAAAGAAAGATTATTCGGGAACAAAGACGTGTTTCTTTATATATAAAGGCAAATAAAGTACATATATCGGAAAGATATCACCTGAACACCTTCAGCAGGCTCCAAGCAAGCTTCCTCCCGGATTCGTTCCAGCCTCCAGCCTCCAACAAGAGCTCCTTCCAAGTCTTACTCAATGATGATGTCAAGGATGAATGATCACCAATACACATGGAAACAAGGGTTTCCTATGCAAAATGGGGGAAGTGCAGAATGCACCAAGGACTTCAGACCTGGTCTAAGGGAAAAATCTCAGCATAATAATCTTGCTCTCCTTTCTCTCTCCCCTTGGCCTTCCCTTTGATGTCTTTTTATACCCTCTCCAAAGTAGTTTTTTAGTTAGGAGTTGGTTGGGAACAGTTGGGCCACGGGCACTAACAGGTGATCCAGCAGGTAAACCCGCGATCACCGCCCGAAAAAGAGGAAATTATATTTTTTTAAGTGTTTTAATAGATACACGCGGGTTGGGTATGACAGACCCGCGTATACACGCGTTTAATACAGGGCAAAGTCGCGTATAGGGAATAAAACACTGTTTTTTAAATTTTTGGACCAGGTCTGGAAGGAGGGGTTGCCCTAGGTCATAAGTGCAGCATCACAAACCATAAGAGTGAGATTTGGAGCTATAACAAATGCCCCCTAATGTATGAGATCAGAAGGGGAACATGATGGCCGAAATACATTAAGTAAGTACAAGGAAAGGAACTCTGCCGAAAAATCGAGGAGGACTTCACCAGAATTCAGCCTGCCAAGCCACCGAAAGGAGATCAGAAAGAAACACTGTCTGAGGCGGGCATACCCATGCTCAGGAAAAGTAAAGCATGTCCGCATATCAAGTACAAGCGGATCCACTAAGTATACAAGTATAAATGACTGTAAAATACATAATGGATCATCTGATCATAATGAGTAAGTACATGTCTGAATATCACATATAAAACTGTCAATGATGCTGAAAGATGCAACGGATCACTGAAATCAACGACTGATCCCATAAGGTACCAACTGAACATGATGGAATAGGATGGTACTACACTGTAAACTCAGGTGCCAGCATATAGAATGTCGCCATGACTGACTGCAACATATAAGGTGGAGTGGTATCAACTAGCAGCAACAGGAGCAACTGTCAAGTGAACCAATGAATGCTGATACAACCTGAGGTCTTCACCGACCGCCGTGGTACATTTCTACACCATGGGAATAAATGATCTGAAGTCGACCATGTGAGAAATCGTTTGATTACCGGTCATTGATGTATACCGTTAACAAACGTGAGACTACTCACCGATAATGATAATGAGCGTCAAGGTACCCAGTACAATCTAACAAGTGTGAATAGATGAGCTGAAGTCGAACACCTGTAAGAATCTATCCATCAGGAGACAATGATGGTTTCCCACTGTCGATAGCGAGGAATCTGCCACTAATGACTGCAAACCCCAAGGTACTGCCAAATGGACTCTAGATCTTTGCCCCAGAGCAATGAGTCGGAGTCGATAGGGAAAGATCCGCTAGAAGGAAGGCATTAAGGCATCCTCCATCAATCTAGCGCGAGTGTAACCCGTAGGCCAATAATGTGGAAGGAATCGGACGAAAAAGATGTAGTAACCCAACCGAAGTACGTTTCCGGCGTACACAAGATGTGGCTAGCGCACGGCAGAAACCCTCTGAACCAACCAATAATGAAAGCTGACACAGAGGCGAGGTATCCACCAATAGGGTCAAATGGAAACCAAGGTACTGCACGAATCCCAATGTGTGATAATGTATGCTGATGTCGAACACAAGGGAAACCACTCAGTCAAAGACCCATGATACTGATCAATGCTGAGCACAAGGTGACCTATCAATAATGAAAATAGGGCCAGGGTGCGGTCTCTAGGTCTGCCCTCAGAGCAATGTGTCGTCGTCGATAAGGACAAGACCCGCCAGCAAGAAGTCAATGGGGACCTTCTCAAACCGGCACGAGTGAAGGACCAATATAACTGATGTGATGATAGACATGACACTGACAACCAGGGATGGCCGACTGAAAAATGAGTCAAGAGACACCGCAGAAAGGCCGACTCAGGCTAACTTCCCTTGAACAAAAGCACGACTCAATGTGACTATGTGACAGCATATAATGAATCTGTATAAGTTCGTCATGCAGCAGGCACGAACGAACCCTCCATATGATTGGAAGAGATAACCAATCGGGGGAGGACTGACTCGATAACAAGGTTATGGCTTACCTAAGTCAAACTAAATCCCACCCATACGGAGGAGACTTTGTTTTGAGTGCTTTGTTCAAGGGCGACACGACTGACTCTAGCTGCCAACAATAAATGGAAATAATGTCCCTGTTCCCGCTCTTTTTGGAATATTTAATTTTTTTGTCTTTTTCTGATAAGCCGGAAAAAGAATAAAAGAATGCTATGGTACAGTGGAAAGAACGAGTGTCGGTGAAACAGATGATCTAGTTCCTGGGAAAGGAACGTTCCTATGCTCAATGCAGGGAGGTGAAAAACTGGTCAGTGACACTCAGAGGTATGTCCCTTCCACGGATCTGGGTATGTCAAGCTGCAGAGGTCAAGGGTATGCAAGGTTGATTTTTGCAGACATCATGGTCAAAAGTGGGCTTAAACACGAGTCCAAGTGAAGCCGGCTATAGGCCAAAAGGTGCAAATGGTCAACATGCAATGCAGAAGTACAACTCAACACACATAGGAGCCTCTAGGGTATAAGGCCAGAACGAAGCGAAGAAGCAAAGAAGAATGAGTCTTCAACGCATAAGTCATGGCGGGACTACAGAGGACTCCCGAGCCTACTCAAAACGAAGCAGCATGGGCAACAAATGTTAGTGAGGTGCTAACTAGGATGCCCATGTAAAAGGATGGCTCTACCATCATGTCATGATTTAAAGAATCGGCGAGTGAAAATGGCTTGCGAACCATAACATGATGGGGTCGACCCTACGGTAGATGTATCGGTCAAATGGAGGCTAGTATGCATAATGCAACGGAAAAATAGTGTCCCTAACCTATATGCCAGTGAGAACACGATACCTGCCATGACGTGTCAGCAGTCATGGAACCGTCTCGAACCGTCGAAAAATGTCCAAAATGTCCTGAAAAACAACTCAATCTCGACATTCCAAGCTCCCAAGTTAAAAGTGACATGAAACCAAACAAAATAAAATTTTGAAAAAATTTTGCATTTTCAAAACTTATAAAAAGAAATTTTGGACTTACCATTTTCACCGTTTGACTTGGAGAGCAAATTGTGGAGCAAAAGGAGCAAACTTTCCCCGTGACTTATTCAACCGTTCAAACTTGCCGAAAACTTCCAGGTAAGCACTAAACTTGTCTTGCAATCAATTGTGATAGTTTTTAGGAAGTTTAATTAATGTTTCACCGTTAGATTTTTGCAAAAAATTGCTCTGCGGCGTACACGCGGGTTGGATGTATATAAATCGCGTATACGACGGCCCTACACGCGACTGTGTATAGGGTAAACCGCGTGTGCGCAGCGAAATTTTTTTATACAAAAAACTAATGGATGAAAATGATTTTTTCTTCCAGGATGACTCTCACATGGCGTGAAAGAGAGCACTCAGCTGTAGACAATGAAGTTATGGACAATGATGAGGCATTAGATGCCTTACGGGGATGCGGATTGTTAAAATTCTTCAAGTTGCCGAATATGAAAGCAAATGTGCGTCTGCTCGAGAGACTTATTGATTATTGGGATGTCGAGGAAGAAGCTTTTATGATTGATCAGATGCCACTCAGGATAGAAGTGGAAGATATATATTTCATCACGGGCCTTTCCCGAAGGGGAGAGGTAGTCCACTCCCGGGGCAGGACCCGGAATAGTCTCAGCGTAGACGACTATGTACAACTTTACTGCCCAGGTCATCGGAAGGTCGGGAGTCAGATCTCGATCCCACACGTGGCGAGTTTGTCACTGCGGATAATCTTGTTCACCATAGCTCGAGTGAACGGATCATCTTCGCTACATCAGGCATCACGGGTAAACATGAGCGTAGCAGTGGACTGTCTCACCACGGTGTTTGACTGGTGTACTCCTCTACTTGCCAACATGAAGGAGCAGCTTGCTTCTATCAGGAAGGGACAGACCAAGAACTTTGGGTACGGAACCATTTTATGCACGTTTTTCTTCGAGAAGGTTCCCGCACTCCGCCCCAGGGTAGCAGTTCCCATCAGTAGTCCACGTGATCCACGTATGGGCCGGTGGGCTGACTTGATGAAACGTCTGGGGGGTGGGGAAGTGCCCAGGAATGCATTCGACGACGACTTTTTTGCTTGGTGGGAGCAACAGATCATCGCCATAGACGACTACCCCTATGCTGGACTGGATTTCCGAGGAGATCCTGACCTAATGTTACCACCAGACGCAGCATGGGGCGAGATCGGTAAGATTTTTTTTGATTTTTATGATTTTATGATTTTTAGGATTTTTCAAGCATAATGATGAACTTTGAAAAATATATTTTTTTGATGAGATTCAAATGACTGATATAATGATCATGTTCCAGACATTGGGCCTGTGCGACCAGATGGATTCCCACGGCATGGACGGCGTGGCCGAGGAGCCGAAGAGGAGGCTGCAAATGCGGAAAGGACGCTCAACAACGTCCAGCGACACTTGGCGAGATTGAGCTACCAAGTACCGATGGCCGAGATAGAGGACCTTCCTCCAGATATGCAGCGTCATGTGGTTGGGATGCCACGTGACTGGGTTCGCGTCTTTCGGCGCGTGGCCACTGCTATAGTTAGTTATTTAGATGCTCATCCAGAGCCGAGGCATTAGATATGCCTGACATGATTATGGGCATTTGAGTCCCAATTTTATATATTTTGGACACGCATATGTACACTCGAGACGCTTTGCGATATATATATATATACAGTTTGACTTTTTGATGCATGATTTTATGATGATGAATGATTGATATGCCAGTCTAATGCTTGATTAGCGATAGAATCAGCTAACCAATTTTGAGATCTTGGAATGTGAAAATAATTAATGTAAGTAAATGATCTTTGCAACAACCTCACCCTTAAATATTGGCGATATAATGATGGATCTCTAACCCGATAAATGTTATTTAACTGAGACACTATCAATTGAGAATCAAGATATACTACCAACGAGTCGATCCCATGAGAGATTGCCTCAGATAATAAATTGATAACAGCTGTATACTCGGCCATATTGTTTGAAGCAGGACCGATACACACGCCTCTCGATGTCATCAACTGACCAGTTGGGTAATAAAGTACCCAAGCTGCGGAAGCAAGATTCCGAGTGTGCCGACTAGCACCATCGGCGAATCCAAAATAAACCAAATCATCCATCAACACCTGCCAAAGCAGACCAAAAGTGCTGATATCAGAAAACGCTCGATAAGATATGTACAAATATACATAAAATACAAAGAAGCCATTGCCTGGTAAAACTAAGCAAAATACTTCTTTAAATAGAGCCCATTTCGGGGCTCCGCCAGCTTGTTTCCTTCGAAATCAATTAACTCATACGATCCTTTTTCTAAGACTCGTTTGATAATGAAAGGACCGTACCACATAGGCTTGAATTTGCCTGCCCCCAAGGCGTCCTTATCTTGGTCATAGACCAAGACAAGGTCACCTTCAGAAAAGACACGAGGTCGGACAGACTTATCATACTGAGTTTTGACCCTTTTCTTATGGGCCTCATTCGTCGTGGCGGCATCTCGACGCTGCTCATCGAGATGTTCCAGGTGAACTAGGCGCTCCTCGAGACACGAAGTCTCAGGAAGAAGCTCGACAGCCAATTTCAGAGATGGAATTTCACATTCGACCGGAAAGATAGATTCCACCCCGTAAACTAACTGAAAAGGAGTAAAACCAGTAGCCGTTTTAACGGAGGTTCGGTATGCCCAAAGAGCCGGATACAACATAATGTGCCAATTGGACCGATTTTTATCGATTGTCCGTTGGAGTATCGTCTTAAGAGTTTTATTGACCGCCTCGACCTGTCCATTGGCCTGAGGATAGTAAGGAGACGAATGCTCTTGACGGAAACCTAATTTAAAAGCCAATTAGGACATTAGCTGATTTTGGAAATGACTGCCATGGTCAGTGACAATCTCTCTTGGGATACCGAATCTTGAGATAACTTGATTGAAAAGAAACAAAGCTGCCGTGTCACTGTCGTTCTTATAAGTAGGCATGGCTTCAGCCCACTTCGTGAAGTAGTCTACAGCCACGATAATGTACTTGTGATTTGCCGCTGAAGGCGGATTACAAGTCGTAAAATCAATACCCCACTTAGTAAAGGGACTGATGGTGACAACGGGAAAAAGGGGAGCTGGATGCGCGCGCATCTTGCGAGTAAAAATTTGACACGGGTGATAGCGTTTTACCGCTTCCACACAGTCCTTAAAGAGTGAAGGCCAAAAGTAGCCGGCACGTAAGATGCGCTGGGCTGTAGCAAGCCCGGATAGGTGACCACCACAAGCTCCACTGTGGCAATCATTAAGAACAGACTCTGCTTCCTCTAAGGTTAAACAACGTCGAAGAATTGAATCAACCCCTCGACGGTATAAAGTGTCACCAATGATAACATAGTTTTTAGCCAGGTGACGTAACTTGCGGCGTTCATCCTTGGAGGAAGTAGAGGGAAACTTCGAAGTCTGGAGATAAACAATGATATCTCCATACCAAGGGTCTTGTGAAGAGATGAGGAATATATGTTCGTCGGGTAAACTTTCCTCATAAACAACATCCTCTCCACAAGGAAGCTCAGAAATTAGCTCCGCGAAGACCATAGATTTCTTAGACTTGGCGGACAAGAACTCGAGGTCGAATTCTTGTAAAATGACTATCCATCTATTATATTTGCCCCCAATCACTCGCCTACTGAGGACAAATTGGAATGGATTGACCGCCGCTAAGACAAAAGTTTTGCGTAGCAAAATGTAATGACGGAGCCTCTGGACAGCATGGACTGCTGCCAAGGCCAACTTCTCAACTGGAGAATAGCGGAGTTCAGGGCCTATCAAGCCTCGGCTCAAATAATAAATCACGTGCTTGACAAGAGCATCGTCTTCCTGAACTAGAACCATACCAATGGTAGATTCTGCTGCAGCGAGATATAAAAGGAAGTCTCTACCGTAATCTGGTGGACTCAAAAGCGGGGCAGAGACTAATGCCTTTTTCAAAGCATCAAACGACCGCTGCGCAAAGTCGTCCCACAGGAATGGAACTCCTTTCCGTAGCAAACGCATGAACCCTTTAGTGATCTCGGCATAGTTTGCTATAAACCTTCTTAAGAAATTGGCCTTCCCTTGAAGACTTTGAAGTTGACGAATTGAAGACAGGGGAGGCAAATGAACTATTGCCTCAACCTTGAAGGGATCAACCCGAATCCCTTCATTGGAAACTATAAACCCTAACAACCGACCTGATGTAACCGCGAAAACGCACTTATTAGGATTCAACCGGATTTTGTAAAAACGACATCGCTCAAAGACTAATCGAAGATGACTAGGATGATCAGTTCTCTTTCGAGAACGGGCAGCGAGATCATCTAAGTATGCCTCGATGATATGTTTGATGTCGTGGAAAGCGTAAGACATGGCCCGCTGAAAGGTGGCTCCAGCATTTTTAAGACCGAAGGGCATCTTTCGATATGCAAAGGTACCCCAGGGACATATGAAGGCAGTCTTATGCTGATCCTCAGGACGAATAGAGATTTGATTATAACCTGAGAAACCATCCATAAAGGAGAAAATCGCATTACCCGCACACTCGTCAATAATTTGATCAATAAATGGCGTGGGGTAATTGTCTTTTGGACAAGCCTTGTTTAAGTCCCTAAAATCGATGCATACGCGGATTGTTCCTTGCTTTTTGTCCACAGGGACTGGATTCGAAACCCAATCCGTAAGAGGAACAAGGTATATAAAACCCGCCCTTAGCAGCTTCTCAACCTCAGCTTTGATAGCCGCTGCTTTCCTAGGGTTAACCGGCCGAAGCCTTTGACGAATCGGTTTTGCGTTTTCGTACGTCTTGATTTCATGTTGGACTATAGAAGGATCAATGCCGGGCATTTCCTCATAAGACCAAGCAAATACATCACGATATTCCTTGAATAGGTCGGTGTAAATTTGAATTTCTTCAGGGGAACACTCACTTCCGATGAAGATATTCTCGATGATGTCAGGATTCTTAGAGATGTTTATAGGTATCGTTTTTGAGATTACCGACATATTACCTTCAGCATGTGTGTGTGTTGGAGCCAAAGGGTTCGATACCGTACAAACATCACTACCAACGAGCTCGGAGAATCTAGATTCTACTTCCTGCAATGGAGGAAGAAAATATGAGCGATGGTGTAAGTCTTCCCAAGGTCGATCTATACCCATCATAATTTCGAGGATTGCTTCTTCAGAAGGTAGAACCGAATCTAAGCAGTCCAAGGCAGAGTTAGAATCAAAGCTCCAAGCGGGGGCCACATGACCATCTAGCTCCTCTTCGGAAAGGGGGTAGAATGGTTATCTGCAGAGTCTACGATAGCCTGATATCTAAGCTCAGCTGCAGATATAGGAAATGCCATTCCATTAACTTGCCCTTCAACTAATGTGGTTGTAGGTGAAGGCAAGGTCCAAGGGTCGGAAAAATGATGAGTTCGGAAGAACTCCTCTCGAGAAGATTCCTTGGATGATGAAATAGCATTAATTCTTGCAAAAGGAGAGGGAAGATCAAACGTACCCATCAATGAGGAATACATCCCTACTCCTAAATTCTCAGTCGGCGGGCGAGGGTTATCCACCAAAGGAACAGTAGAGTCGGAGGTTGCTTGAGGATCGATTGGAGCATAGTCCAATTGATCAACCTTAACGATTTTCCCCTCATGAGGAAAGCAAATGACACGAAACAGAGTCGAAACAACGGCTTCCATCTCGTACACCCAGTTCCTTCCTAATAGGAGATTATAGTCTAGGTTAGCATCTACGACTTCAACTTCGATATTAACGACCTTCCCTCCAACACATATAGGAAAGGCCGGGATAATCCCATGCGGCTTGTGAGAATGGCCATCAAATGCAGTTAAGACGGTTGGTGAAGGAACAGCCGAAGGTGAACCAATAGCCTTCCAACATGACATGGACATGACGCATGTGGAAGCTCCTTCATCTATAACGGTGCGAAAAATATTGATTTTCCGGTATGTTGACTTTACCTGAAAAGCCATATGATGAGGGAGTCTCTTTTTGACATTTGACATGTCAAAAGAGAGCACTAGAGAGTTAGCTGGATCGACTGCTCCAATGGCGGAGAGTAAAGCACTTCTCTGAGACGGACACGACTGGAGAACTTCCAAAGCGGACATAGCACATGGGCTTTGAGCCAAATCCTCCACAATGGAGTAATTTTGAGCAGCTCTAGCATTGGGGTTAATTGTCGCGCGTTTGGCGGAACCTTTCGGTATCCTAGGTATAGTCTCAACAGGAGGTCGCTCGATATGAAGGTCATTACTTCCGGGAACCGTTTTATCCTTAGATGTTTCGGCTTCACCATAATCACGTGACCGAGTAGTCACGTTAACGTTTGAACCCATCATAAAAACATTTGATGCTTTTTCCCCTTCCTGGTTGCCCCCTGAGGAGGTCCCAGGATTCGAATTTGCGCCAGCAAGAAGTTGCTGCCCTTGGGGAAACGGGTTAGTCAACACAGCTTGCGAACTAGAAGTCCCTTGCTGTGCTAACAAGCGCTGAGCGTCTTCGATTCTAGGGCAAAGATGAGTTAGATGGTCCCCACTGCATAACTTGCAAGGAAACTTGACTTTCTTTCTCGACTCACCCTTACCACCACCAGCGTTGTTGCCGGATTTATTTGCATCGGGCTTCCCATCCGAGTTCTTCTTTTTACCACGTCCTTTCTTTTTCCCATTGGAATTTTGATTTCCTTTGGGGTTATCGGATTGGACGGCGTTAATGGAAGAATTTTGGGAAGCAGGAGGATTAGACATTGTGACTTGGTTGTTAGGAGCAGTTTGTAATGACAACTGCTGCAATTGATTCAACAAGTTCACTGTAGTCGAGTCTACAGACCCCACGATACCATCCACATGCGGACCTGGCTTTGGCTTAGCTAAATCAACCTTAGATCCAGGAGCATCTGGCAAGTACTTTTGGAGGATCCCAGACTGAGAGTAGATCAGTTCTAATTGCTGGGCCCTGAAAATGGCTTGCTCCTCAAAATAGACCCCAGACATGGAGACATCCTTGGAGATCTCAGGTTGCAAAGACTTCAAAAACCACTCTAGACGGTACTCCGGAGGGATTTCGGCTTTAATGAGCCTTTTTCTCCGTCTCCATTCCTGTATGTGATCAGAAATGTGGGTTGCCTTATCCTGACGAAAGGTAGCCAGAAGTTCAGTTCCGGCATCATAGTGGACAGGCAACTGGAAGTGATTCAAGAAGATATTGGCTAAGTCAGCGAACGATGTAAAGCTGCCCCCTGGCAACTCTATGTACCATTTAGCCGCATTACCAGTCAAGGTGCGCTGAAAAAGTCTCAACCTAACCGAATCTTCGATGAGGGAGTTAGATGAGCACCACAAATGGAATGTGGTTACATGATCGCCCGGATCTTCACCACTCTTCCCTTCGAATTTTGGGATGTCCAAAGGGAGTTTGGTTGGGACCGGAGGCCAGGCCGGATTGTATCTGATAGGGTCGTTCGTTAGCTTAGTGAGATCTGGCAAGTTTAACGTTGCCAGAAATGGAAGCCTAGGAGGACCTAGGGGATTCCACCCAGACTGGGCAGAACTCCCCAAGTTCTGAAAAGATTGTCCTGGGATTTGAGAGGCACCAGGCTGCCCCAAGTGACCAGTAGAACCAGCTGAACCAAAGGGCAAGCCTTGTGGTCCAGCAAAATTCGGAGTTTGACCAACTCCTGCCGTATAAGCTCCATAGCTTGCAAAGTTTCCTCCTAAAGAATTGTAAGGAGTCGATAACCCCTGATATGGGTTCCAAGCCGAAGCGAGGGGAGGAATACTTTGAAACATGCTAACCGTGGAATACGGCCTACTTCCTTGTTGGCCAATAAATGGATTCGCAATTCCTGCGTTACTAACCCCAGGGTTATTCCAACCTTGGAAAGGATTGCTGCTTTGTCCTATTGAAGAAAAAGGCATGGATCCTACCGTTGGGTTGGAATGTGGAATATGACCACTTCCAAAAGGAAAACCCTGAAATGAAGCCGATCCGCCCATCATGGACGTAGCGGCACTGAACGGAACTGACGGAATACCCTGTGATTGGGTGCCAAAAAGGAAGGAACCAGTACTAAAAGCATTGGTTTGGGCATTTCCACTCGTGGACGGAATGGAGGTAGACCCAACCAAAGATGTGCTAGCAAACGATCCGAACAAGGAAGCGGAGGGGATGGAAATGGTTCCTCCCCCTTGCACCGATGTTGGGGTTTGCATAGTCGCAGCACTCGTGGAAGCCATGCTTCCAGTAGTGATCATAAATGGTAAGCGCGTAGCGTAACCTGGACTCGCTGGTCTATATAATGGAGGCCCAACGTATTGCAATACGTCTGGGTAACTAGATGGTAGTGGAGAATTTGGAATCACTAATGATTCTGAAAGTTCTTCTACCTCTACGTTATCCTCCGCTTGAAAGCGAACTTGAGAAAAGACTGGAGCGTCCCTCTCTTGTTCAAAAGTACCAGGCCTTGCTTGGCCGCTAATATCCCCGAGAGGAGGATCAATCCCCGATGCGTCAGCCGGCGTGGGACGGACCCCACCGGTAGTATTCCCTCTGCTCCTTCTAGGAGAAGGCTCTAAACTAGGTGGCGAGAGACCACGAAGTCTTCGAGACCGTCTTGGAGACCAGTCAGCCACTTTGAATTTTTTGTTAAGATCTAACTAAAGACTCAAAAAAATTAAAAGCTAAGCCGACTAGGAGCACAGAGCACACAGTATAAAGTTCCTAAAGATACAGCCAGTCAAACAACTTTCAAGTATTTCTGCTCCGGGTGATTGAGACCGGACACCAAAATACGAGAAAGTGAATCAAAGGGCCTTCCGAGGATAGTCTGGGATGATGAGGGCCCAGTCCTATCAGCGAAGGTATCAGAGGAAGTTACGCTGACCTCCTAACAACAGCCTGCGCCGGTGCAAGCCCCCAAGCTTCGCAAGGGTGCCCTCCGGAAGTACTGTCGAGAGTGATACAACGTCGACCTCAGGTGCCACGGGATTCCCCTCCGCAGCCACCTATGCAGATCCCTAGGAGAGGCAACTATGGGTACCAACTCGTCGCAGAAGCCAGGCGGAACAGTCGTGAGGTAAGTTCGGACAAGTAGGAGAGGGGGTATCTCTCTTCCCTGTCTTCACAGACCCTCGTGCTTAACTCCCAGATCCGGAGCTTTCCTGGTCTCCCTAACGCTATTGGATTTACTCTCTTTAATCAGACTCTTATGTTTGACGTTTTTTGTGGCCTTGGAGAGTTAACTCTCCACTCGCCTAATCGAAGGCCCTAAAATCCTAAACTTGTTGGTGTAATAACTAAAACAAAAAGTTCTAGTGGATTTTAATTAAGCGCTTGATTTTATTAGGCTGTTCTTTAAGTCAAAGGTAATGGAGGTGAAACTTGTGGTGTTTTATGGACGCAAAAGAAATTAATAAAACCTAGCTACATGCACATGCACTTTTGTTTTCGATGAATAGCAATTTCTATGAGGTTCAGAAGGCACTTGTAATATAAAAAAAAAAAAATTTCCTTTTTCTTTTCAGACTCCACACTCACAAAAACTAACAAAACTAAATATGCCTAAAAAGAGATGCAAATCTTTCCCTAATGCAAGAACTAAATGTGGATGCACGATTCAAAGACTACTCTAAAAACAAAGAAGGAAAGTTGCTGCTTTACCAAATTTTGTCTTGCCACTGAAATGCTTAGATAGAAGATGATTTGTTACTAATCATTTCGTCCAAACAATAAAAACAAGTTTTAAGATAAAAAACAAAGCACTTTCACTTCGCAAAAAAGGAAATCAGATGAGAAGCAAGTTTAAGAAAGCGAAACTCAAAAACTTTCAAAAGATTTTCTTTCAATCAAACCAAAAAGTCTTTTTCAAAGGAAAACTCTCAAAAAAAACTGACACTAATGATTGATAAACAAGCCACCAAACACTTTTGTGAATTGACACCTTTCAAATGATGAAAACTCAACAAAAATAAAATGTGTTCGAAAACGCTTTTGACAATCAAAAGCAGCAATGAAAGTCCAAAATATCAAAAGACAAGTTTCAAGAAACTGGTAACAAGCAAATTTCCCGAAACAAAGGAGTAAATGGTCATAAAAACGACTTCGTTAAGCAAACATAAATGTCATGAAAACAAAATGGACACAAAGATTTGAAGACAATCTTCCCACGCTGCCGAAACAGAGCAATCAAGATTCTTAAACAGAAACCTTGTGTGTCAAAAATCAATGACGCTTGCAATCAACGAAAAACAAGACTAGCACTCCTTATAACTAGAGAGAGTTCGAAACAAGATGCCCCCTGTTAAACAGAGAACTGTCACTGGGAATTGACTGTTTTAAACTGACCCAAACCACCAGACAGACATTCAGCAAAAGAAAAATTATAAATCTTGAAAATTATGTGATATACGCGCCTGCAATTATTTGCAGAATGCGTGTATACGCGACTGTAACTAAGGAAACCTGCGTATACGCGGGTTTACTTAGTGCAACTTGCGTATATACGCTTCTGTAATCCAGAAAAAGTGCGTATATGAAGTCTTTCAAGAAAAATAAAAAACACAAACTGAAAAACTGGAAAAGCTTGGAGTTCAAGAAAATATCAGACAGTCAGAACCAACAAACAGAGGGACTGAGCCTTGATTGGCTTGAGGACTACCCAAACTAGGAACAACAAGAGTGTTGTCCCCAGTGGAGTCGCCAATTCTGGTTGAAGGGAAAGTACCCCTAGGGTCCTTTGGGCTAAGACTCTACCAGACTGAAAATTGCTTATACAAAGAAACACACACACACAGCCATCTTTTTTACTTTTAAGCAAATTCTAATGTTTAGGGTACATACCTAAGGTCCTACGTTCGAGAAGACCGTTAGGGTGCAAACCCTTCTTGGAGTTCCCTTCTTCTTTCTTTGACCTGCAAGACAAACAAATCAAAGAACACAACAGTACATGTATAGAAGTTTATATATAAATCATCTTTATGCTATAAAGTTAGTTATAAAAAATCTTTAAGTAACCACTTTCATAAGAATTCAACACAAGAATCTCATAAGCATAAAGAAAGATTATTCGGGAACAAAGACGTGTTTCTTTATATATAAAGGCAAATAAAGTACATATATCGGAAAGATATCACCTGAACACCTTCAGCAGGCTCCAAGCAAGCTTCCTCCCGGATTCGTTCCAGCCTCCAGCCTCCAACAAGAGCTCCTTCCAAGTCTTACTCAATGATGATGTCAAGGATGAATGATCACCAATACACATGGAAACAAGGGTTTCCTATGCAAAATGGGGGAAGTGCAGAATGCACCAAGGACTTCAGACCTGGTCTAAGGGAAAAATCTCAGCATAATAATCTTGCTCTCCTTTCTCTCTCCCCTTGGCCTTCCCTTTGATGTCTTTTTATACCCTCTCCAAAGTAGTTTTTTAGTTAGGAGTTGGTTGGGAACAGTTGGGCCACGGGCACTAATAGGTGATCCAGCAGGTAAACCCGCGATCACCGCCCGAAAAAGAGGAAATTATATTTTTTTAAGTGTTTTAATAGATACACGCGGGTTGGGTATGACAGACCCGCGTATACACGCGTTTAATACAGGGCAAAGTCGCGTATAGGGAATAAAACACTGTTTTTTAAATTTTTGGACCAGGTCTGGAAGGAGGGGTTGCCCTAGGCCATAAGTGCAGCATCACAAACCATAAGAGTGAGATTTGGAGCTATAACAATGAGCAACTACGAGAGGGAAGCATCAATTAGGCCACCAATTTTTGATGGGACAAACTTCAATTATTGGAAGGTAAGAGTTACTGCCTATGTTCAATCTCTTGGTACAGAACTTTGGGATATCATAGATACAGGCTACACTTTTCCTTCAGCTACTCCTACAGATCCGGCCGAGAAGAAGAAATATGAAACAAATGATAAAGCAGTCAATACTCTGCTGGGATGCTTATCTCAAACAGAATTCGTGAAGGTTATGCAATATAAATCCGCAAAATAAATATGGGACAAGATTGTCTTGAGCTACGAAGGAGATGAACAGGTAAAGCATGCTAAACTTCAAACCCTCAGGATTCAATATGAGAATCTCAGAATGTATAATGATGAAAGTGTGGCTAACTATTTCCTTCAGGTAGACGAGATTGTTAATTGCATGAAAAACTTGGGTGAAGAAATAAAAGAGGCTATTGTGGTTGAAAAAGTTCTAAGATCATTGTCCCCCAAGTTTGAATCTAAAGTGTCTGCAATAGAAGAAAAGGAAAATCTACGAACTCTTACTATGTCTCAGCTACACGGAATTCTAACTGCCTATGAAATGAGAAAAGGAGGTCCATCAGACAGGAGAGAAGCTGCCTTTAAGGCTTCAGGCAAAGGAGACTACTATGAAGCAAGTCACGTGCCAGAAGAAGAAGAAGAATCAAATTTTGTCAGAAATCTTCAACGGGGTACTGGAAGGTTCAGAGGTAAGTTACCTTTTAAATGTTTTGCTTGTGGAAGAGTAGGTCATTATGCTGCCAAATGTCCTCATAAGGATAAGATTGATAAAGGAAAGGAACCTGCTAGATGGAACAAGAAACAGAATGCAAATAAGAAAAGCTACTACACTCATGAAGACAGTGATGGTCTATCAAATAGTGATGAAGATGAACGAAGTAATGACTATAAAATTTTAATGGCATTTGAAGATGATGATTACATGGATGCTATAGATGTGGATAGCTTTTATGAAGAGATTTCTAGACTCAAGACATGTATAGAAGAAAAGAATGTGATAATTGATACCCTACAATTTCAAATTGATGAAAAAGAAAAACTTCTTGAAAAGTTAGAATGTGAAATTGTTGGCCTTAGAAAATAAATTGAGAAAACAAAGGCTATTAATCTTAAGTTTGTCAAAGGATCTGAAACTCTGGATGAGATCATCAATGTACAACGTTCTCCACTAAACAAGACAGGTCTGGGATATAATGGAGAAACATCTCAAGCATCCACCTCAAAGAATTATCTTGATGCAGCAAGAAGGAATGAGCAAAAGCACAATGGAGATCACCAGGTAAAGCAGGGATGAATTACATCAAGAACAAACAAAGACTATCAGGTAAACTAGGGGCAATTCATCTTAAGGGTGAACAAAAGCTACAACCAGCCACAGGTAAAATCTTCTCAATTTGCTTCAAAAATAGATGACAATAGAAATTACAATCATAATCGCAGAAGTTTCTTCAATGGACAATGTTTCTCTTGCCATAACTTTGGTCACAAAGCAGCTCAATGTGTGGCATATAAAACAATCACGACTAGAGAAGCTCAAAAACAAAGAAGTATGACCGGGTTTACAAAAAGGACCTATAACAACTTTTCGGCTCTTGAAAATGAAGTTGAATGTTCTATTTGCAATAACTTTGGTCATGAAGATTCTGAATGCAGGAGCAGGTTTCAGTAGACAAAGGAACAAGCCTCAAGCACCAGAACATGGAGAATAAAGGAACCACAAACAGAAAGATGTGGGATAGCATTTTATGCAGAGGGACAAGAAAATCTATGGTACATCGACAGTGGATGTTCGAAGCATATGACAGGTGATAAAGAAAAACTTGAATCATATTCTGCTTTAGAAAAGGGTAAGAAAGTTTCTTTTGGAAATGATACTCCTGCAGCTACAAAAGGAAAAGGCACTGCTCAGTTAAAAGAAAAGGTCAAAGCTGGAAATGTTTTGTATGTTGATGGACTGAAGCATAATCTTCTGAGTGTCAGCCAGATGTGTGATCAAGGAATCGAGGTAATATTTATATCAAATGGATGTCATGTTCGTGATCTTAATACAGGTGAAACAGTGATCAAAGGTAGAAGAACTCCAAATAATCTATACATATTTGAAGAAGGACAACAACAATGCTATTTGAGCAAGGATGATGAACACTGGTTATGGCACCAGAGGTTGGGGCATCTAAGCTTTTCACAAATAAGGAAAGCATGCAAATATCAGGCTATTCGTGGTCTTCCAGATATCAAAATTCCAGACAACACCATATGTAAATCTTGTCAGTTTAGAAAGCAAACCAGAACTAACTTTCCGGAGAAGGAAGGATCAGCTAGCATGCCTTTTGAGCTAGTCCATACAGATGTATGTGGTCCATTTAGGAAAAGGACACCTCAAGGAGAAGAATACTTGATATTATTCATTGATGATTTCTCCGGGTTTGTTTGGTTAGGACTTATGAAGCACAAAGATGAAGCATTCGAAAAATTCAAATCCTTCAAAGCCTTGGTTGAAAATGAATCAGGTTACAAAATTAAGTGCCTCAGGTCTGACAGAGGTGGGGAGTTTACATCAAATGAATTTTTTGATTTCTGTGAAGAACATGGGATAAGAAGAGAATTCTCTATAGCTATAAGTCCTCAGCAAAATGGAGTGGTGGAAAGGATGAACAGAACAGTCCAACAAATGGCTCGTTCTATGCTTGATGAGTCTGGAACTCCCGCAACTTTCTGGGGTGAAGCTGCATATGCTATGGTTGTTATTCTCAACAAAAAAAATGTCTGAGTGAACAACACTCAAACTCCTCATGAGCTCTGGTATGGTGAGACTCCTTCGGTAAAGCACTTCAAAATCTTTGGGAGCAAATGCTATATTAAGAATACTTATGAGCAACTTGGCAAACTTGAACCTAGAGCAGATGAAGGCATCCTTCTTGGTTATTCTCCACACAGCAAAGCATATAAGTGCTACAATAAAAGACTTGGAAGAATTATTGACAGCATTGATGTAGTGGTTGATGAAAAGGGATACATTCCTAGGCAAGTAAATCATGAAAATATCGAAGAAGATGAAGACTACCCTCAAAGACAGAATGATGAAGAAGAAGAACCTCAAGAAGCACCAGAGGAACAGATAAGGATAGAAGACTCCATCCAGGTATGTTCAGAAGAATCATCCAGAATCTCAGATTTTGGGGGAGAAAGAAGCAGGTGTACAAACAAGAAGAACAATTGCAGAAGCTTCAAGCTATCTGGCATTACTCTCTTCCACTGAACCACAAAATGTGAAAGAAGCATGCAAAGATGAATGTTGGGTCAAAGCAATGGATGAAGAACTTGAGCAGATCGAAAAGAACAACACTTGGGAGTTGGTTCCTAGACCAAAGGATAAGAATGTTATAGGGACAAAATGGGTCTTCAAAAATAAGTTGAATGAAAATGGAGAAGTAATTAGAAACAAGGCCAGACTTGTTTGTAAAGGGTATGCGCAGAAAGAAGGAATAGATTTTGAAGAAACTTTTGCTCCTGTTGCAAGACTTGAGGCCATTCGAATGTTCCTTGCTCTCTCAAGCTTTCAAAAGTTCAAAGTATTTCAAATGGATGTGAAATCAGCCTTTCTGAATGGAGACTTAGAAGAAGAAGTATACATTGAGCAGCCAGATGGTTTCATTCTTGGAAATGATCCAAATCTTGTATGCAGACTGAAGAAGGCTCTCTATGGTCTTAAACAAGCTCCAAGGGCTTGGTACTATCGATTGGACAAATATCTTCATCAACAAGGTTTTTCAAAAGGATCAGCAGATAGCAATCTTTATATAAAAATTGAAAATGACAAATTGCTAATACTTATTGTGTATGTAGATGACATTATCTTTGGCAGCAATGAAGAATCTATGAGTCAAAGCTTTGCCTCAGTGATGCAGAAAGAATTCGAAATGTCCTTGCTTGGAGAATTGACATATTTTCTTGGTTTGCAAATCCAACAAAAGGAAGGAGGAATCTTCTTGTCTCAAACCAAGTATCTCAAGCAGATTTTGAAGAAATATGGCATGGAAGATGCAAAACCAGTATGTACACCCATGGTCATAGGATGTAGCCTCAGTGCAAATGATGAATCAGCAACAGTGCATCAACCAACCTACAGGTCTATGATTGGAAGTCTACTTTATTTGACAGGTACCCGACTAGACATCATGCATGCAGTGGGAATAGTTGGAAGATTTCAGGAAAATCCAAAGGAAACTCATCTTCAGGCAATGAAGAGAATTTTCAAATATCTTCAAGGGACTCAAAATTATGGCTTATGGTATCCTAGAGATACAGCTCTCACAATTCATGCTTATACAGATGCAGATTGGGCCGGAAGCGTGGATGACAGGAAGAGCACAAGTGGTGGTGCATTCTTTATGGGTTCCAGATTAGTATCTTGGTTCAGCAAGAAACAGAGTTCGATTGCCTTGTCTACAGCTGAAGCGGAATATGTTGCTGCTGCATCTTGCTGCACTCAACTCCTTTGGATGATGCAGACCTTGTAGGATTTTCAAATCACTTGTATACCACCCATCTCCATCTTATGTGATAATACAAGTGCAATCAACATTTCAAAGAACCCAGTCATGCATTCAAAGACCAAGCACATACCGATCAAGTATCATTTTCTCCGGGAACAAGTACTTGAACAAAAGGTCAAGTTGGAGTACGTTCCTTCTAAGGAACAAGTTGCTGATATTCTCACCAAACCATTGCCCAGGGAGACCTTTGAATACCTCAGGCAAAAGTTGGGGGTTGTTGATGCATCATCTTGTTGATTGAATCTCTTCTGATTGTTGGTTGTACGCAAGGTTCATCTGGGGTATATGCGTACATATGCTGGGTTGGGGATTGGTCGAAGATCAAATTGCACAGGTTCAGGGGGAGCATATAATGCATTGTTGGCATTATAAAGGAAGTACAGAAGGAGATCATGGATGCTGGTCTGAATATTGCTGCAATATGTCTCTATCTCTTTCATGGTCATTTATGGTGTTTGGTGGATTATGGTGCTTCTTTGCAGATCTGGTTTATAGTCAGGGGGAGCATAACCCTTTGCCCTTGATGTCAAAGGGGGAGAATGACGTTGAGGATCTTGAGGTTGCCATCAAGTCCAAAGGGGGAGATTGTTGGCATTATGATTCTGGTATGGCTCTATGTTACAGGTGTTGTACTTGATGGCAACTCACTCAAGTGGCAATGCTCTGTTCAGGCTCTCAACATTGTTGGAAATTAAGAGGTACGCAAGTGAATTGTTCAAAAGGTGCGGACCCGCAGGTATGCCGGCCAGGAAGTGCGTTCATACCCGTAGGTTACCCGTTCATGAGGTGCGGACCCCCAGTTCACTCACTTCAAGGCAGAGAAGCGCACTCACGTGGGGTTTCTTATGTTTGGCCCGTGGTATTTAGCCCGCCATTCTTGATTCTATGGTTTTGGCCCGTGGTATAGGATCTAATTTAGCCCCGGTTTGGATCCCTTGTATTGGTTATTGATGGTTTTGTCCCATGGTGTGAATAAGGGCTTGACTATAAATAGGGAAGGAGATCACTTGGCTAATGTATCTTTGAAAGTTAAATATCTTAAGATCTGAATTTTGGGTTATCAGTTTTAAAAGCTAGATCTAAATCAAGGTAAAATTTGAAGGCGAATCTTTGCCAAGTCGTGATCTCTCGGGCGCATGATCAGATCTGTGGATCTGACTGTCTGTAGTACATTGGAGGACTGTTAATTTGACCCTAATCAGAGGTTCGCAGGCGATCTAAAGCGAGAGTGCGGGGGTACACAGTACAGAAGAAGGCGCAGTGCAGGTATACGCAGCGCAGCTAGAGGCGCAGTGTGGGTATACGCAGCGCAGCTAGAGGCACAGTGCGGGGTACGCAGTACAGAGGAAGTCACAGTGTGGGTATACGCAGAGCAGCTGAAGGCACAGTGTGGGGTACGCAGTACAAAAGAAGAGGAAGTGCGGGTATACGCAGAACAGCTAAAGGTGAAGTGCGGGTATCCGCAGGTTTATATTGATGAAGTTGCGGACCTGTTTTTGAAATATTTGTTGGCTGCCTGTTTTCTATTTGCTGTTGTGTTCTGGGTTTAGGATACTGGTGTTGGTTTTCTATTTACAGCATTCTGAGAAGTTCGGGTGGCTCATTGGTTTGATTGTATAAGGAGATTGGTTGATTCACATGTACTTGATGTTTATTTGATGTTCTTGGATCCAGTCTAAAAATTAATGAAATGTGGTCCTTGAATGAAAAGAAGTAGGGGGTTGTAGCTCCCTTCCAGGAGAAACTTGAAAACAAGAGAGAGTTGTAGCTTTCCGCAAGTTGTAGCCTGCGTACTGGTAAAGGACTGCACCAATACAAATCATTGTAAAAGAAGTTTCTAATTGAAGAAGATAGAGACATATTGCAGCAGGTGGTTTTCACCCACATTGGGTTTCCACCTTATATGTGGTGTTCTATGGTGTGACTATCTGTTTTTCATGTTCTTGTCCATTATTATGCATAAGTTAATCATCAATATCTAAAGAATAAGTTGAAGTATAAATTTGGATGGTATATTGAAAAGTTTTAATAATACTGATTCAACCCCCCTCTCAGTATTATTTCCAACAACTTATTCAAGACTCTAAAAGTGAATTCTTTGTTTGAGCAAATACCCGAGACACTGAAGGAACTATGGAGTAGCACTATGTCAGCACCTGAAGAAGCCATGGACATAGGAGTAGTGACAACCGAGGAAGCTGCATAGGAAATTGCGGAAGTGGAAGCCCCAGAGAGTGCCGAATAATCATTGAGGTCCCTAAGTCACCGCAGAACTTCGAGCCAGGGAGAGTCACACACTGCAGGTGATGAGTGAGGAATGCATCAACATTGAATAGTTAGGCCTGCAATGCAATGAGGTAGTTGAGCAGAATCGGCATATTATGCAAGTGATAGAGGAAGCCTACCCGATGGTCTTAGAGTTGGACGTTTAGGCAGAAGAACCAGTGGAAGCACCCATTCACAAATTGGCCACAGGTGTGTGTGATGCTAGAGTAGAGATGGCTAGGGTTCAGCTAGACCTGAACCTGTAGATCGCAGAACTACAGTTGAAGGCTCAGCCTTCAACCCCGCCGGAGGTTAAGGAATAGCGTACCACCGTGGTTACGACAGTGATCGCGACGGTTGACAAACTACATGACAAACTGCATGAAGTTGTTCAAACATTCATTCGAGGT
This sequence comes from Pinus tabuliformis, assembly GCA_031772625.1. NCBI lineage: Eukaryota > Viridiplantae > Streptophyta > Pinopsida > Pinales > Pinaceae > Pinus > Pinus tabuliformis. The sequence continues at coordinate 499,475,964 of CM062804.1, forward strand.
CCTAACAACCCTGCAGGAGAACCTGAATGTGGAGTGCCTAGAGACAGAGGCGTGCAAGCTGCAATAGAAATATGATGAGGGAAAAGGGAGTGCACAAATGGTTTCCCTTACACAAAGGCTTGCACGGATGTAGTAGGCAAAGGTGCTGAAGGAACAGGTGGATGTCACTCAGCACAAAGAAGTGGTCTTAAAAGTGCGCCTACAGCCATGGATCGATGAGGCATATACAATTACAACCTCCATTGAAGAAAATCTCACGCAACTGAAAGCAACTCAAGAGAGGATTCATGGTAGTAGTTCAATAGTAGTGGTCACCAAATAGTGCATGGAGGAAGTCCAGAAGACAGTCGCTCAGTAGGACTCACATTTTTCTTCTTTTGAGTTGGTTGCTTAGGTTCTACGGTTCCTTTACTCCTAGTACTTACTGGGAAAACTTCCTATTCACTTTCGGTATCTGAATTAGGCAAAATAAAATCCCACACACCATGACATTCTACGACCTCTTCTTCCTTAGTTTCCTCCGATGATAAGATTGTATCTTCATCTTCATTGTTATCCTGATCTGATTCTGCATTAGATATAGCATTAGTTGGTTTTGATTCAGGTCTTTTGAAGTTTCTAAATGGCTTCTTAGTGGAGGTCTCGGCTACTTGTTTTTTAATTTCTACCATCTCATTTGACATAGTCTTTAAAACCTTTTGCAGACCTTCCATATCATATGGATCTTTAGCCACTTTCTTCTTTGAATCATCTTTAAAAGTAACTTTTTTGGACTTTCGCTCTTCAAGGGTGGTTTTATTTTCTAAGGCAATGATATGTTTTTCCACAGCGATGGCTTCCTTTATATTCTCTGCTAAAGTGGGCTTTGCAGCTCTATCTATGAAGATTGTTATATTCGAAGGTAAGGCAGATATATACCATTCACTTTGAACCTCTTCACTAGGTTTAGATGTAGTAGGAATCTTATTTAAGAAATTATTAAATCACGCGTTGAAACCTTTGATAGGTTCTCTTGATTCAGTTTTGATATTTGAGAGATCGTTGATTAGTGTCGCTATAGACCTATCATCACCGAATATAGTTAAAAACTGCTCTTGGAAAATTTTCCAACTAGTAATGGATCCTGATGGTAATGAAAAATACCAGGACCCAGCTGCTCCTTGTAAGGTATATGGGAAAAGCCTAACAACAGTGTCTTCTTCAGTAACTCCATTTAAGTTCACTGACAACATAAATTTGTTTATGTGTTCTTCTGCCAGTATGCCTATATCTGGGTTAAACTTTGGCAGCCATTTTTTTGGATGAGCCAGCAATTGACTCAAGGGTGCAGCATTGTGACAGCCCTTGGATTGTTCCATGGTCTTTGTGCCATTGTTGAGCTACTAACAGAGGAAAGCACAGATGAAGTTACAAGTGATTGGGAAGACGATGTTGAAGTTCTAGTACCTTGTTGAACAACAATATGAAGTTGGAGAGTGGATGGTTGACTTTGCAATGGGTTGGATGAAAAGGATGATGATATTGAAAGAGTCTCACTGTCAGACCCTTCAGGTGTCTTCCTTGCTCTTTTTCTTTTAGCCAGAGGAAATTCTGTTGATTCAATACCAAGCTTTTCACTCTGTAATCTGGTAAGAGGATGGGAAGGAATGTATTGCGAAGTCACACTGCCTTGAGATAACTCAGATTTCTATGGTGATATTGAAAATCAAGGATAATTTTAGGGGCGAATGTTCGCCCTGTGGCAAAATTAAGGGGTTTTAAATTTTTAGTGGGTGAATATTTTGTATCATAGTACATTTTTACAAATCACCTCAAATAGCCCACCTTATTTTAAGGGAGAGGGTAAAAAAGGTAAATTTAGCCCTTGAAATTAGGACTTACAACCTTCCATTCGCCCATTTTCAAGAATAGGTTTTATTTAAGTGAATCCATTCGCCCATTTTCAAGAATAGGTTTTATTTAAGTGAATCCTATGGGCCAAATACCATATTTATAAAAGAGGTATGGTAAATTAATAAAAATATAAATAAATGAGAGGTATGGTAAATAAATAAAACATTTTTTATACTTACTCAAAAGGTATGGTAAATAAATAAAAATATAAATAAACTAGACGTATCGTAAATAAATAAAACCTCTTTTTAGATTTAGTCCATAACCCTCGTTCTATTTATGAAGGCTCAAGAAAGAGGTTTTATTTAAGTGAATCCTATGGGCCAAATACCATATTTGTAAAAGACGTATGGTAAATTAATAAAAATATAAATAAACGAGAGGTATGGTAAACAAATAAAACATTTTTTTATATTTACTCCATAAGTCACCTTATATTTACGAACACTCAAAAAATGGGTTATATTTAGGTGAAACCTATGGCGAAAATACTGTGGGACAAATACCATGGACTAGATTGTTATTAATACCATGCAAAAAACCCATTATTAACCCTAATATTAGAATTAATAAAAATAAAAATGGCACATGGTATTGACCCATGGTATTCACCAAAATGGTACATGGTATTGACCCATGGTATTCACCTGGAATGTAGCCTATTTAAATGGGGGAATTAAATGAGCATGTAGCCTATGCTAAGATTCACCACGACTTTACAAATTTTTATTATTTAGTGAAAGACTCGCCAAGATCTTACAAGATTTTATAATTGAGTAAAATATTCGCCATGCCTAGTGAGAGATTCGCCAAAAAATTATATATACATATTATATTATTGATAAAATCGCCTTCCATTTTTCCTATATACCATGGAGATTCGCCCATTTATTATATTTATAAATTTAGGGGGAGTTCTTAAAATTTTCCTTGTTGAAAATCCTTGAACTCTATGAATTAAATACTGAACTTCAGGGGATTCAAGAGTGGATTTGTCTGATAATTTCAGGTTTTCAGCAGTGGTTGTTTTCTCAACCTCTCTCTTAGAAATTGGAGATTTAGAATGCGAGGGAGAAGTCGGGGGAGATGTTGAGGGAGATTTACTCTAGGAATGGGCTATGGATTTGGATTTTCTTGCCATTCATAGTTCAAGACCTCCTTCTAGTACCAAAAATGTTGATGCTTCTAAAATCGCTTCATCAACATTGGGAAAACCACCCGGTTCAGACCTTAGTGCAGCTCCTTTTCTATTCGGTGTGGTGGCTCTGACTAGATGTAATGGGGCCAGTTTTCCAATGATATATGAGTTGATGGGTGATTGGTTTGTAATGTATAATGAGAGTGATAAGTGCTCTATTCTAAAGTGCAAAAATATACAAAGATAACTAATCTATCCTGGGAATTCTTCTAACAATGCGATTCTTGATTGTTTCTATGAGCAAATAAACATAAAGATGACTTATTCATAACATAGAAATATGCATTCATATGATGATTACTTTGTTTAATTAATTAAATAAAGTAATAATTAAAACATTATCGCATTGATCATAGTATATCACTGACATATATATTTAAAAGATGACAATTCTGAAACATTCAAAAGTGACAAGTTAAAGAATTGTTTTAGAAACATATACATATCAATAATAACAAAGTTGATAAATGCTAATTCACACAGAGAAATAAAGCGAAAACATAGATAATAGTACCGTATGCATTTGGATCTCCTCTGATGTAAATCACATTCAAATTATGCTTTATAATTTGGGAATACTTTCACAGGATGCAAAAGTGAAAATCTCATAAAAGCCTTCTTTGTCAAAATTCAGAATTCTAGTCCAGTCTTTTATAAAAAAATATATATCGGAAGTACAGTAGTGCAACCTCTGATTTAAGTCTTAATAAAAAATTGTGAACCCTTTCTAAAAACATGAAAGGTCTTTAAATACTACAAATAACAACAAACTATGAAAGAAAGTTCCTATGCGTTGGTATAACAAAAACACATAAATCTGGGATTTATCCTGAAAGTAGCAATGTTGTGGCGGTCGAATGGATTCATTGTAATAGCTTATCTTCTTGTGAATGCAGTTGAAAAATGGCGAGAATTGGCTAGATCTATGATGGCTGACTCATCCGAGAGTGTAACTGAGCAGTATATGTGGCATCGGCAAGTTTAGGGATCATGCAGTTGATTGCATCCATGAGACACTTCATTACCATTTGTTGACTGTGTGGATTAACAAGGAAAAACCAGAACGTTTCCCATGTTAGGTTTTGAACGCCTCCAATCAATTTTACTCTTTGCATCAACTCTTGTTTCCAATGTTGTTCCAACAATTTTACCTTTGGGAGTTTGCTTGGAGAGAAATCTGTAATTAGATTAGATAAATGTATACTATTATTGATTAATTCAATCAGATTATTTGTTGTTGCTCTGCATCTGGATATAGCTCTCTCAGCTTTCATTAATTGAAACTCCCATTAGGAAAACAATATTTCCTTATGTGACTCCTGTATCCTTGGCAGATTGGCAGCTTTTCCCTCTTTCGAATCTTGCCATGATAGAAAATTAGTTAATCTTTCATTTGCCTTCTCTAACTCAAGCCTTGCATCCACTGATTTTTCAATCATAGATGCTGAGATATCACATAAGGGGATGACCAATGATATATTATGACATAGAATATCCAATTGTCGAGACAAAGCCTTGGTCATTTCCAGGGCTTCAGTTCTAAATTCATTTATCTGGGGATATCCTTTGAACCGCTCTATCTGATCTTTCATTTGCACGATTTGCTTTTCTTTTGATTTCTTCTCCTGCTCACTCAATAGCTATAGTTTGCTCAATTCCTGAGACAACTCTTGTTGTTTATGGATGGCGTGTTCATCAATTCTCTACTTTTCATGTCTTAACTGCTCATTTAATTGTTCATTAAGCTGCCTGTGTTCCTTCAACTATTGTTCCGTCGATTGTGCCTCTAGCTGAATGATTGCCTGGTATTTTTCCTTCAACAAATGACTAACCTTTGAAGCCTTATATATTGTCATTTTTGTATATGCTCCGGCATACTGAGACAGTTTTGTTAAATCTTCGAAGGGATTTACCTCCTCTCTCCACACCACATTCATCATTTCAATCTGAGGAGTCAAAAGAGGACTGTGATCAATTTTCCTCTTCTTCCTCTGTCTTTTGACTACATCCCTATGCTTAGGGCTACATAAGACATCCAATGGTGGTATTTCTTCAATTTGCAGTACAATCTCCTTAGTGGGATTTTCAGGGATAATCTCTATGTCTTTCTGGAACATGGGTGGGCCGCTTGTTCCAACAATCGAAACTGTGTTGACTACTGATTTCTGCGCTGTAGACACTTCTGGTGTAGTGAAACCTTGGGATTTCTAGGGATTACTGATGATTCAATCAAAATGTTCCCATTCCTTGATTAACTTGGGATCAATATTAATATCTGTATTAAAGGGTTCACTAGCTGTTACCTGCTGGTGAGCTCCAGTATTGTAGCAATAATGCTACAACTCCTGGGGCTTCCTGTCTCTTAATTTTATCAACCCGGTAGTTCGTACAAACTTGGAAGCGACGGTGCTGTATGCACAAGTACTAGCTCTTGTCGCAGCTGTCACTTGGTCAGCTGGCACAAGTCCGCTAGGGCTCAAGCCAACTTCTATAGGCTCTCAGAAGAAGCTTGTTAAATGATGGACGAAAGCTAGCTCAAAGAAGACTAATCTACTTGGCAAAAATGAACTGAAAGCAAATCAAAACATGGAAACCCTAGGAAACCCTAATTTAACTAGTCTAACCTCTATGATGCAAAGAATGTGAAGGAAACTTCTACCAATGATGTCATTACTTCTAATAAGTGAAAATGCATGAATCTAATCTACTTGCAGCTTAAAAGACATGTTTTTGTATTTTTTCTTTAAGTGGATGGAGTGATTGTGATTTTGTGCTTATTAGGGTTTGGTTGTGCAGATGTGATGTGGAAGGAAGGAAAGCTTGGGAAAGGTTGGGGAGGCTAGGAGAGGTTCCCAGAGATCCTTAGTATCCGTCCACAGAGGTTCCTCACGTTCAAAGGCTCAGCAACCGAGTGAGTGGCCTCCTACAGGATGTCTGCAGGGGATTCTACAGGAAACGCAGGGGTTTCTACAGGAAGTCTACAAATGGCTACAGGATGACCTACCGTGGGTGTTTGAAGTGATGGTGGAGTGATGGAATGGTAGGGGGAGATGTGCAAGGTAGGAATAAAGCTGGTGATGGCTCAGGAGTGGAGAAGTAGGATGGAGAACGAGTGTATGAAGTGGGTTGATGGATGGAAGGTTATAACAACGAAATGCCTAAAGAATGAAGTTACGTGAGGAGTGGAGGAGTTTGGGAGATAACAGAGCGGAGCAGAGGTCAAGGATGTGGTTGAATGCGTGATCAAGACGAAGAAGAAGGTAATAGAACGATAAAGAGCAGTGTAAATGAAACAAATGGCTTATGACTGTCACCAAGATAAAAATTCATTAACCTAAGCTACCTGAACTCAATGAACAGCAATATAAAGCGTGTAGAGGAATGTGCATGAAGCGGTGATGAAGGTGTATGGTGCAAGAGTGAAGTGCATGGAAAGATCTATCATAAACGAGACTATGTTGTAGCATGTATAAAGTGAAGAACTGCGTATTTTTGTGGCTGGTATAGGCTGCACTCCAATCTCCAAACAGAGATGGCAGTGGAGACTTCCTCAACCTTTTTGCTGGAGCTCCAATGTATTATCAACCTGCTAATCTAACTAGACAACCGAAAAAATTCAACCATAAGCTAAACTCATTCAATCTCATAAAACCTAACTCAGCAAACCTGTAATTTTGAATTGCATGGTAAAGCAATGAACTAAAGTGCTGGAATGAAATGCAAACACATTACAACACTGAGGAGATCTATTGCTCTCAGGTTGGGCCCTAACCTGAGAGCTATAGCTCCTTGAGAAAACTCAGAACTAGATCAAAATCTGCCTTCTTTATTCATAATCTGATGTCATGCCAAATTGGCTTACAAAAAGAAACAAAGACTGAGCTCTAGCTCGTACTATCCAATTACAAGAGTAATGCCAAGGTTCAAAAAGCTTCTATCCAAGGCTATCGCCTCAGTATTTATGCAAAAACGAGCATCCAACAGGTGTCCTTGATTTTAGGAGCTCGGCTGTCCAACTGAAGTTTAACTGTTGATCCTGTAGGACAGTCATAACTATTGTTCCTGTAGAACAGTTATAACTGCTGTTCCTGTAGAACAGCTAGCTGCTTCTAAGCTCGGTGGGGAGATGGATTGGAGCTCGGAGTTCTTGGTGGGAATCACGAGGAAGGTCCCCAAGACCGTGGACATCCTCTCCTAAAAACCAGCAGTGCCACCTCTTTGTCTCCTTGTCTCCTTTTTCGTTGTCTTTTTCTCCCTTTTAATGCCAAAAACCTGAAAGCATCATGCATTAGTCACGTAAATAAAGTGTCTACCCTTCTTCCTACAAACAACACGAATAAACTAAGAAATGCATGCATAAGCAGTAAAAAGTGAATGGTTTGAGCAAAGCAAGTAGGCCAAATGAGCCCAAATTATACCAAAAATTGGGGCTCATCATCACCCCCCAGCTAAACTATTTGCTCATCCTTGAGCAACCTTGCCCTGGCTCCTCGTCTTTGGCCGAGAACTAGAGCCTGGAGCATGCTTTTCCTTCCCTGATTTTGGCGGCCCTGCCTTTGCTGCCCCTGGTGGTGACGAAGGTGATGCTTCCTCCCCCTTTCCTATTTCCTTGAGCCGGGCTTCGGAAGGCGACTGGCCTATTTTTCGTGTCCAGGAAGTTATTTTTGGGCTCCCCTTTTCGGGGGTAGCTGATGTTTTAGAGGGGGTTCTTGTACTGGGTGTAGTTGGGACATCCCCTGAAATGGTTTGGCTGCTGGGTGGAGGCTGTGGCTTGCCCGTGGTCATCCTCTTGCTTCTCCTGGCTTCAGATGGTAGAGGGGTCTCCCTCTCCCTTTTCTCTTTCGATTTGGGAGGTGTACTGAGGGCAGCCAGCACCGCTGCTGCCTCCTTTTCGAGAATGCCAGCCTTCTCTTTCTTGCGTTTTTCTCTCTCAGAGCTCCTTGTAGAGGGCCCCTCCTTTTCAGATTTCGGGCTTCCTGTGGAAGACCCTGCTTTGCCCACTTCCGGGCTTCCTGTAGAAGGTTCTTTCTTTCCCGCTTTTGGGCTTCCTGTAGAAGGCCCTCTCTCTGTCTTCAGGTTTTCTGTAGGAGGTTGTTTCTCAATGACTTTCGGGCTTCTTGTAGAAGCCTCTTTTTCCAATTTCGGGCTTCCTGTAGAGACCCTTGTCTCTGTCTTCGGGCTTCCTGTAGAAGCCTTTGTCTCCGTTTTTGGGTTTCCTGTAGAAGCCTGTTCTCCAACGATTTTCGGGCTTCCTGTAGAAGCCTTGGTCTTTGCTTTTGGGCTTCCTGTAGAAGCCTGCTTCTCACTGATCTTCGGGCTTCCTGTAGAAGCCTGTTTTTCAATGATTTTTGGGCTTCCTGTAGAAGCCTGAGTTTGTGTCTTCGGGCTTCCTGTAGAAGCCTGTTTTTGCTTTCCTGTAGACACAGGTGTCTCCACTTCCGCTTGCTTGCCTGCTTGAGTTTTGCTTTTTGCTTTGGGTGCAGGTGCTGTTGAGGTACTTGGGCTGACGTGGGCCACCTCGGCTTTGTCCATCCTGCTCTTCATCCTCTTTTCCCTTGCTGACAGGATAGGTGTGCCACCTTTTTCTTGGTCCTTCTCTTCCTCATGCTTCTTCCTTTGTTCTTCGGCCACTGCTTCGTGTTCCTCACTGCTAGAGGAACCCGTTTCTTCGATCAACATTTTAATATCCCCATCTTTGGTCAAATTGCGGAAGGATTCCCATGAGAGGGGGACCTTATACGAGTGCAATGCATCTTCCACAAGCAGCTTTATTAACCCATGGTGGGCTATCTGATCAGGTATGCCCTCTCTTAGCTTTGTAGCACACTCCATTAGGGACTGCAGGAGATAATAAGGGATGCTCAGTTTTTTCTCTACAGGAAGGTCAATTCGGTGCCTCAACTCAGTGAGTAACCGAAAGTGATATGCATACACGATGTTGAACCGGCCTTCACAAGTAATATATTTCATGATTTGCAAACTGACTTCATTCCAAGGTGGTGATAGACTCATTCTTCTCACCCCATTTTTATCCTCCGAGAATTCTTCCTCAGGTGGAAAGAATTCCTTCTTTGCCTGCTGGCTCAGCTTTCTCTCCTCTTTATCCCACGGCAGACCCATAGGAAGTTCTGTGATCCGACTGATATGTTCTGGGGTGAGTTTGAGGCTTAGACCTCTGAAGTTTACTGTGGCCAGTGTCTGGGATTTAGGCTTCAAAGCCTGCAAGAATTCCTCGGCTACTTCATCATCGTAGCCCTGCAGCTTATCACAAAAAGGCATCCATTGTGCTCTGGTGAAGAGCTCTACCACTGCCGGGTTTCTCCTTAGTTTAGTTGAATCCGTGGGCTCTCGTCTTATAAACCCACCCGGCATGATGAACACGGTCGTTTTAACAAAAGGTGGCAGCTGCAAAAGGGATTTGGTCTATGGAGACAGAGCATGCACATACAAAATTTCAACACAGACTACTTATACCAACATCCTGTAGAATGGTAGCAACGGCACAGCAAACAACAATTCCACCAATATCTTTATAACCCGACCGTGGACGATGGTCTTGCCACTTCTAATAACCAGTTACATTAAGAGTTCAGGGTTACCTCCTTAATTGGCCACCTTCTTTCGCGAGGCACCCGCTTTCCTGTAGACGACTACGTTCCTGTAGACTGCGTTCCTGTAGACTGCGTTCCTGTAGAACTGTGCTCCTGTAGAACTGCGTTCCTGTAGAACTGCGTTCCTGTAGAAGCCGCGCGCAATTCTCGGGGAGGACTGTAGTTGGCCGCGCTCACGGTGTGCTTGACCAGCGTTCTGGTAGCCAACAACTCGGCGTATCAAAGTGCAGAGGAGATCAGAATAGCTATCCGAGTTGAAGTGTTTGGCTGATAAATGCATGCGCACGATTTAGCCGATTGGATTTTGAATCGGCGCAATCCGTGGCGCGGGGGATGAGCTGTCCCCGCCGGACCGTTGGGCGACGTCATCCATCCTCCGCCTGCGTATTCACTTGCTGCTGCATTCATTCCCACAGATTTACCGCCGCCTTTCCTGTTAAACTCATGCTTCTGACGAGAGTGTTCCCACGTGCATGCCGTTCATTCTCTTTGTCGTGGCCGCCACCCAAACATCCAGTTACACTTTAACTAGCCGACGTGGCCAGTCGACTGGCCATACGGCCGCTCAACCATTCAATTTTACGCTTTGCAAACAATTTCAAAGTTAGATTCATGCGATTTGATGGAAGGAAGGGTGGAGACACTTACCTGCGCGGCTGCACACGATTTTTCTAGTTCTCGAACGATGGTGAGCAGATCTACCTGCTGCGTGCGACTTACACAGACCCGGAAGCTCGTGGTTACAGGCTGCCAACGCTGGAGTGGGTGGTTTTGCTTGCATGCGCCCGCGTTTCATTTCGGATGGCAGTTCTGTAGAAAATCCACTCGAGCAGGTTGAACTGCTACAGGATCCCCGCGAGGGGTCTCGTAACAGTCCTTTCTCCTTGGGTGCATGCTGCACGATGGCGGTTCTGGCTTCTCGATCACAATCCCGGAGCTCTTGATGCATGTGGTATGAGATTCCATCATTTGTTAACCTTTGGAAATGGCTTTCCCGCGAGAACTCATCGATTTTCTTTGTTTGTGCAGGGACTTGGCCGCATGTCGACACGGGTGGTGGAGCATGGTGACAGCAACGTGCAAGGATGCCAACAGAGGCTTGCATGCATCCAAACCCATCCATGGTCGCGAAATCTCTTTTTAAGATGAATTCTGGCCGTCCAAAACTCCTACAGGAAGTTTCCTATAGACACAGAGCTTCCTGTAGAAAGTTCGGCCTTCCTGTAGAAAGTCTGCACTTTCCTGTAGAAAATCCGCGCCTTCCTGTAGAAAGACTGCGCCCTCCTGTAGAAAGACTGCGCCTTCCTGTAGAAAGACAGCAGCTTCCTGTAGAAGATTCAAACCATGATAAAATTGCACATACCTTGAAAAAAACATGGGTGCTCTTGGAGGAGGTACTGATGAGGTTCCTTGACAGCATGATAAGGACCCTTGGCTGTGAGTTGAAGGGCTTCCTCTTCTCCATAGAGCATCTGCAACCTGCATGCAATTTTTACCATATTTTGCTTATTGTTTTTTTCTTTTTTTTCTTCTTCTTTTTTTTTTGAAAGATGACAGGGGTGCCTCAAAGAGGTTTTCACCCATGCCATCTGCCCAGAGTGCCTCAGAGAGGTTTTCACTCAAGGATCTTTTCACCTTTTCTCTTTTTTTTTTTTTTTTTTTTTTTTTTTTCTTTTTTTTTTTAAACAAAAGCAATAGGAGCGCCTCAATGAGGTTTTCACCCCTACTACCTGCCTTGGGCGCCTCAGAGAGGTTTTCACCCAAGGATCTTTATTTCTTTTTTTCTTTTTTCTTTTTTTTCTTCTTTTTTTTTTTTTAGATATTTTTTCAGGGTGTGCCAGAGGCAGAGGCAGAACCCTTCTCTATGACCAATACAGATTTCTCCATAGTTTTGATAAACTCTTGTCTTGAGAGAGGTCTCCTGTAGATCTTCAATCGATGCCCATTGACAAGCATGGGAATGGCTTCCTCATCAATGGTTCGAATGAGGACAGATCCATTGTCATGGCATTTCTCCACTGTATATGGTCCTAGCCATCTGGTTCTCAGTTTCCCTTTGAAATCTTTGTATCTGGAATCATACAACAAAGCCCAATCTCCCGGCTGAAATTGCTTGTCATGGAGATGTTGGTCATGCCACACCTTCCTCTGAAGTTGAACCACTTCTGAGTGAAGGAGGGCCTGCATGCGGTGCTCGTCCAGGCCATTCAGCTGTAGCAGCCTTTCTTGTTGAGCATGGCTGAGATCTAGGTCCAGCTGAGCTGCCATCCTCAAGGTGTTGTATTCAAACTCAATGGACAGCAAAGCTTTCTTCCCATAGACCAGCTCATATGGTGTGAAACCGGTGGTGGTCTTCCAAGTGGTGTTGTAGGCCCATGTGGCTTCTACCAGGTGATCTGCCCAGTCCTTTCTGCTGCTGCTCACCACTTTAGTCAAGATCCCTTCTAATGCTCTATTGGTGACTTCCACCTGCCCATTTGCTTGAGGGTGATAAGGGGTGGAAGTCCTGTGCTTGATCTTGTGATGAGATAGGAGATCTTCAACCAGGTTGGAGGTGAACTGGCTCCCTTGATCGGTGACCAGCTCTCTTGGATAGCCAAACTTATAGAAGATGTTCTCTCTTAGGAACTCAGCCACCTTTTCTTCTGTTGCTGCTTTGATTGCTTTGGTCTCTGCCCACTTTGTCAAATAGTCAGTACACACAATGATGTAAGTCCTTTGCCTCGAAGAGGGGTTGATTGGGCCCACAAAGTCCATGCCCCACTTCTCAAATGGCTCAAGAGTCACTTGAGGTTGGAGAGGCATCTCATCCCTTTGGGTCGGTTTCCCCATTCTTTAGCATTGGTCACACTGACTGACATATCTTTTGACATCTTGATGAAGTGTGGGCCAATAGTAGCCTGCCTGCAGGATCTTGAAGGCAGTTCTCTTTGCTGCAAAATGCCCTCCACAAGGCCCATCATGACAAGTGAGGAGGATATCAAAGACTTCCTCCTCCCTTACACAACGCCTTAAGATCTGATCGGGGCCAAGCTTGAACAGATTGCCCCCGATCCAAGTGAATGAGGCACTTTTTCTGATGATTCTGCTCTTCTCTCTGGAAGATAGGTGTGGAGGGAACTGTGCTGAAACAAGATAGTTTGCTATATCAGCAAACCATGGAGAGAGTACTGAAATAGCAAACAGATGTTCATCAGGCATCTGATCGTCCACTGTTCCATCCTCATCTGCAGACAAATCCAATCTAGATAAAAAGTCAGCAACAACATTTTCTCTACCTGGTTTATCAACAATGGTTAGATCAAACTGCTGCAATAAAAGTAACCATCTAATAATACGAGCATTCACATCTGGTTTATTCATCAAATATCTAATAGCAGCATGGTCAGTATGTACAAAGGTCTGGTAACCAGTAATATAATGTCAGAACTTGTTCAATGCATGGACCACAGCCAAGAATTCCTTCTCGGTTACAGTGTAATTCAGCTCAGCTTTGGACAAGTTTTTGCTAACAAAGTAAATGGCATATGGAAGTTTCTGCTCAACTTGTCCTAAAGCTGCACCTATGGCTTTGTTCGAGGCATCAGTGTGGATGTGGAAAGGTAGGGCCCAGTTTGGACCTCTCAGGATTGGGGCTGACACCAACTTGTCCTTCAATTCATTTAAAGCCCTCTGACAATCGTCAGTCCATTTAAACTCCACATCTTTTGCCAACAGACCAAACAATGGCGAGGCTAGCTTGCTGAAATCTTTAATGAATCTCCGGTAGTATCCTGCTAATCCCAAGAAACTCCGGACATCCCTTACCTTTTGAGGAGGTGGAACCCTCTTGATGAGAGCAATTTTGTTGGGATCCACCTGCAATCCTTGGGAAGAAATGGTATGGCCTAGCACGGTCCCCTCAGTCATTAGGAATTCACATTTTTCAGGACTAAGGGACAAGTTCATCTCGGTGCATTTGGTTAGGACTTTCCCCAGGTTGGATAATGCTTCCTGGAAGTTGGCCCCATAAGGAGTAAAGTCATCCATGTATATTTCCACTGCATCATGGACCAGCTCCGAGAAGATGCTCAAGACAGCTCTCTGAAAGGTAGCAGGAGCATTGCATAGCCCAAAGGGAAGGACTCGATAGGCAAAGGTACCCCAAGGACAAGTGAAGGTGGTCTTATCTTGGTCTTCCGGGCTGATTTGGATTTGATTGTACCCGCTAAACCCATCCAGGAAAGAGAAGAACTTCTTTCCTGCCAGTCCATCCAACACTTGATCTATGAAAGGTAGAGGGAAATGGTCCTTCTTGGTAGCTTTGTTCAGTTCTCGGTAGTCCACACAAATTCTCCATTTCCCATTTTTCTTGGGAACCAACACTAGAGGGGACACCCATTCACTATCTGAGATGGGGTAGATGAATCCGGCATCCAACAGTTTCTGCAATTCTTCTTTGACAATGTCCTTAAGGGCTGGATTCATTCTCCTCTGAGGTTGCCTAACCGGTTTACAATCCTCCTTGATGTATATATGATGGGTACAGACCGAAGGATGGACTCCTTTCATTTCCTTATAGCTCCAAGCAAAAGCATCTAAGTGGTTGGCCAACAGACTACACAGCTCCTTTTCCTGGGAAGGAGATAGGGAGGAGCTGATCTTCAATGCTTTCTCAGGGCCGAACTCCACATTCTTGACTCTGGGAGTAACAGGGTTGGTTGTACAGAGATCCACTAAGGTGCTAGCTTGGGCATCCTCGACCAATTCCTCTAAGGGTAGTGCACTGGAAGGTGGATTCTGGATTAAGGTCTCGATCAAGTCATCCTCGGTTGGAGGGTCTTTTCTAGTGGTATCTAAGGTGCACAGAGGTGCTGAGTACACCTCGTCTTCTACTCCTTCTTCCAACCAGAGTGGTAAATCATGCTCTAAAGAAGGTTGGGCAGGAGGGTATAGGACTAGTTGCTTGGACATGGGACCATTTTTGATGGTCATGTTTCCTACCCGACAACTTATGTAAGCATCTGCAGTAGCTAACCAAGGCCTTCCCAAAATGAGAGGATATCCAGTAAGATTGGCCTTTGGTTGCAGAACCAGGAAGTCTGCAGGGTATTCCCAAGAATCGATGGAGACCATGACATCCTCCACAATCCCTTCGGGAGTCACGGTGGAGCGATCTGCTAATTGCAGTACTGTCGAGGTCTTCCTCAAGGAACCCTGAAGATTGAGTTTAAGCATGGTATCCCTGGTCATCACATTGATGGCCGCCCCCAGATCAATCAAGGTGTGGGGGATAATGGTGCCATTGATGTGAACATCTACTACAGGACTTCCAGGATCTAGGTACTTTGGGCAGATGACTTGCCCTAGCATAAGGTCAGACAGTTGTCCTATGACATTGATAGTTGAGGCATCTTTCTTCTGTCTGCCTGGGTGTTTGAAACACTTCTCCTTAATCAGCTTGTTATATATTGGCACATCCTTGATGGCTTGGAGAAGTGGGATTTTTACACACAACTGCTTGAGCTCACCCAAAAGCTCATCTTCTTCTGGGTTAGGTTGTGTGGTGGCTGTTAGTCTCTCAGGAAAGGGTGGAATAGCCTTTGGTTCACTTTCCTGTTTATCTTCCTCATCCTCTGGGGGAGGAGGTTGGCGATCTGGTAGAGTCTTTCTAGATCGAAGGTTTATCTCCTGGATCTCCACAGCATAGGTAGGGCATGAGGTTTCCCCAGTATATACCTGCTGGGCCTGTCTATTGTTGGGGTTCGGGTTCGGTTGAGCAGGCATTTGAGGTTGCCTTGGAGGAGCAGGAGGTAATGGTTGAGGTTGAACTGGTGGTGGAGGCAAAATGGCAGGAGGAGTGTTGTATTGGGGCCTCCACCCCGACTGAGGTGCATTCCATTGAGGCTGTGGCTGGGTATGTGAGTGATATGGATGAGAAGTAGGTTGAGTGGGGTACTGAGGTGGATAAGACCATGGAGGAGGCATGGACCATGAAGGATGAGCAGGGGGACCCCAGGAAGGCATAGGAGTTGACTGGTTGGGGTTGTAATAAGCTTGAGATGCCCCTTGCATCCCCTGCTGATAAGGTCTAGATCCTTGTGGCCTCCTTTGGTTGAGGTAATAGAGAGGCTCTGTGGGAGCTTCGGTCCCTTGGTACATGGCTTTAAACCCAGGTAAGGTTGGACACTGATTTGTGGGATGGTCCTCCTCACAAACGAAACACACTTCAACCGAATGCAATGGACATTCGTTCTTAGGGTGCCTCCTTGTGCACCTAGGACAGAAGACAGCCAAGGCTCTCTCAGCCTCTTCTTTCTTTTGCTGAATCCTGAATGTATCAAGCTGCATGACAATGGTTTGTCTCACCTCACTCTTAAGAGCTTCTAATTGGTTTGCAAGTTCATGTTTGGAGAAAGGGACACTAGTTGAGAGGTGGGTTCCTCTACCTCGTTTCCGAGCTGCCCTGGAGTGGTTTCTAAACACAGTCTTGATGTCCTCATAAGGCAGTTGGTAAATGTCCCCCCCAGCTAACATGTGAAGGGTATCTAAGAGGTCTTCAGGGACTCCTCGGAGTAGGACCAACTTGAGGGATTCAGGGTCAAGTGTGCACCTGGCCCGCTTATAGCTTAGTTGGAACCTCTCCTCATAATCCTCTAAGGACTCATCATTTCCCATGGACATCCGAAAGATTTCCCCCTTTGTTTCCTTGGACCTACAGTAATCCCGGTACTTGGTGTTGAAAGCTTGCTGCATCTGAGCCCAAGTAGTGATACTATTCCCAGGTAAACCCATGAACCAGCGTAGTGCTGCATCCTTGAGAGTGGAAGGGAAAAGTTTCAACTTTTGCTCATCTTCAGTATAGTCATAGGTTCTACAAAGGACAGCAAACTCAAACAGGAAGGTATCTGGATCTTCAGTGGTCAACCCATGGAAGTGAGGTAAGGCGGAGGGGCTAATGTTTTTCATTTTCATCTCTCCATTGGTCTCTCGGATGGGGAAGGCACCTTCTATTCTCTCATCTTCTCTTCTATTATCAGCCATAGCTTCAAATGGAGTAGTCTCTAACTCTTCTTCTACTATAGGATCTTTGGATATCTCAGGATGTTCACCTATAGGCTCTTCTGGGTCACTGTCACCAAAGAGGAGAGAAGGGTGACTCAGAGATGTGGTGGGGGTGTTTGGTAGGAATTTGCCTGATCTATCTCGGTTCCTACGAGGCATGAAATGGAAAAGACTTTCTTTTTTCTCTTTGATTGCTTTTGCTTTGCTTTTCTTTTGGTACCTGCAAAACTGAGACAGATTGATCTACAACTATCTATGAAAGATGCAAAATTAACTGAAAGCAGGAAAGGACTAATCTACTTTTCTCAAATGAAATTGCAAGAAAGGAAATGCTAATCTATGAAAGCAGGAAATGTTAATCTATGAAAGCAGGAAATGCTAATCTATGAAAGCAGGAAATGCTATGCTACTTTTGCAGAATGGAAATGAAGTAAACTACTAGCAGAAGGTAAGAGTAAGAAAGTAGAAGAAAAGCAACAATTGCTAATACTCTGACGCTTCCCCGGAAACGACGCCAAAAAGATGGTGAGCTCCAGTATTGTAGCAATAATGCTACAACTCCTGGGGCTTCCTGTCTCTTAATTTTATCAACCCGGTAGTTCGTACAAACTTGGAAGCGACGGTGCTGTATGCACAAGTACTAGCTCTTGTCGCAGCTGTCACTTGGTCAGCTGGCACAAGTCCGCTAGGGCTCAAGCCAACTTCTATAGGCTCTCAGAAGAAGCTTGTTAAATGATGGACGAAAGCTAGCTCAAAGAAGACTAATCTACTTGGCAAAAATGAACTGAAAGCAAATCAAAACATGGAAACCCTAGGAAACCCTAATTTAACTAGTCTAACCTCTATGATGCAAAGAATGTGAAGGAAACTTCTACCAATGATGCCATTACTTCTAATAAGTGAAAATGCATGAATCTAATCTACTTGCAGCTTAAAAGACATGTTTTTGTATTTTTTCTTTAAGTGGATGGAGTGATTGTGATTTTGTGCTTATTAGGGTTTGGTTGTGCAGATGTGATGTGGAAGGAAGGAAAGCTTGGGAAAGGTTGGGGAGGCTAGGAGAGGTTCCCAGATATCCTTAGCATTCGTCCACAGAGGTTCCTCACGTTCAGAGGCTCAGCAACCGAGTGAGTGGCCTCCTACAGGATGTCTGCAGGGGATTCTACAGGAAACGTAGGGGTTTCTACAGGAAGTCTACAAATGGCTACAGGATGACCTACCGTGGGTGTTTGAAGTGATGGTGGAGTGATGGAATGGTAGGGGGAGATGTGCAAGGTAGGAATAAAGCTGGTGATGGCTCAGGAGTGGAGAAGTAGGATGGAGAACAAGTGTATGAAGTGGGTTGATGGATGGAAGGTTATAACAACGAAATGCCTAAAGAATGAAGTTACGTGAGGAGTGGAGGAGTTTGGGAGATAACAGAGCAGAGCAGAGGTCAAGGATGTGGTTGAATGCGTGATCAAGATGAAGAAGAAGGTAATAGAACGATAAAGAGTAGTGTAAATGAAACAAATGGCTTATGACTGTCACCAAGATAAAAATTCATTAACCTAAGCTACCTGAACTCAATGAACAGCAATATAAAGCGTGTAGAGGAATGTGCATGAAGCGGTGATGAAGGTGTATGGTGCAAGAGTGAAGTGCATGGAAAGATCTATCATAAACGAGACTATGTTGCAGCATGTATAAAGTGAAGAACTGCGTATTTTTGTGGCTGGTATAGGCTGCACTCCAATCTCCAAACAGAGATGGCAGTGGAGACTTCCTCAACCTTTTTGCTGGAGCTCCAATGTATTATCAACCTGCTAATCTAACTAGACAACCGAAATCAATTCAACCATAAGCTAAACTCATTCAATCTCATAAAACCTAACTCAGCAAACCTGTAATTTCGAATTGCATGGTAAAGCAATGAACTAAAGTGCTGGAACGAAATGCAAACACATTACAACACTGAGGAGATCTATTGCTCTCAGGTTGGTCCCTAACCTGAGAGCTATATCTCCTTGAGAAAACTCAGAACTAGATCAAAATCTGCCTTCTTTATTCATAATCTGATGTCATGCCAAATTGGCTTACAAAAAGAAACAAAGACTGAGCTCTAGCTCATACTATCCAATTACAAGAGTAATGCCAAGGTTCAAAAAGCTTCTATCCAAGGCTACAGCCTCAGTATTTATGCAAAAACGAGCATCCAACAGGTGTCCTTGATTTTAGGAGCTCGGCTGTCCAACTGAAGTTTAACTGCTGATCCTGTAGGACAGTCATAACTACTGTTCCTGTAGAACAGTTATAACTGCTGTTCCTGTAGAACAGCTGGCTGCTTCTAAGCTCGGTGGGGAGATGGATTGGAGCTCGGAGTTCTTGGTGGGAATCAGGAGGAAGGTCCCCAAGACCGTGGACATCCTCTCCTAAAAACCAGCAGTGCCACCTCTTTGTCTCCTTGTCTCCTTTTTCGTTGTCTTTTTCTCCCTTTTAATGCCAAAAACCTGAAAGCATCATGCATTAGTCACGTAGATAAAGTGTCTACCCTTCTTCCTACAAACAACACGAATAAACTAAGAAATGCATGCATAAGCAGTAAAAAGTGAATGGTTTGAGCAAAGCAAGTAGGCCAAATGAGCCCAAATTATACCAAAAATTGGGGCTCATCACCTGCTACTACTCCCTTTCTGGTGTCTTCTCCTTCTCAGGAAGCTTTTCAATTTCAGGAGTCTTCTTAGCAATTTTCTCCTCACTATGGCCTTGAGGTTGTTCCATAGAGGTTGTACTCAATAAGTCTAAAGGAAGTGTTTCCAATCTTTGCGCCCTGAGCCTATAGAATTCCTCTATTCCTTCTGCTCCCAATTTGATCTTGGCCATATGTTTGACCCAAGAAAATACTTCTGAAGAAAAAAACAAGTCATTGAAGTTGTCCCCCTCATGATCAAATTTGGTGATTTTAGCCTGAGAGGTAACATTGTAGGAAACCTTTCTAGGATCGTACTGACTTTTTAGGATAGTTGTAAGTTTTAACAACTTTACTTTCTTGACCTCCTTCTTTGCATGTTTGAAATCATGTAGAGTAGAAGCACCACATTGAAGAGGAAATGTCAGCCACATGTGCTTCTTGGAATCCTTAAGAGTCCTTGACATACCTTCAACTGTTATCTGATGTGCTAATTCCCTGACCAACAATTTATCAGGGATGTACATAGGAAGAACATGAGGGTTGGAAAGGCTAATGAAAAGTCTTATGTAGGTGAATCTTTCTTCTCCAAACCAACTACCAATTGTAGTTAGGTTGACTGATGCTTCCTCGGATAACCTAGGAGAAAGCTTATTGAATATGGCATAATACACGGGAAGAATAAAACCATGAAAAATTCTATACAAAAATGGTTCTTATAATGGGCTTTCCATAGCTCCTTATGATAGATGTGAATGGGATTGGGATCGTATGGAGTCCATTTCCATCCAAGAATGGGGTATTCGGAATTAAAACAGATAGTGTCCATGATATAGGCACTCATGTAAAAGGGAGGTATCACCCGGGTAGACACAAACCTATTTTTCTATGTTCAAGTATCTCTGTGGCCATTTTATCAGACAGAATATTTGCTCAGTCCATGATATAGCCATGAATTGCAGCCTCCATTAATGGGACCATATCTATAGAGAATTTAGCAGAATCATGGACTCCGAAGAGTCTGCACATCATTGCACCAGCATAACAATAAGGAGAGGCCAATGAATCAATAGAGTACATACCCGATGTTTCGTGTTTGTGCTTAGTCTAAAAATTCCTCCATTGTCTGATAGGGTCAGATTCAATGTCATTCTCCATGGTGAAATCCTCATTGTTGGCATTATGTTTCTGGTATGGCTATATGTTACAGATGTTGTACTTGATGGCAACTCCCGTGGCAAGGCTCTCAATATGTTGAAAATTAAGAAGTACGCAGGAAATCAGTTCAGAAGGTGCGTACCCGCAGGTACACCATGCAGGGACCGCGTCCAGATACGCAGGCCAGCCGTTCAGGAGGTGCGTACCCCCAGTGCACACATTTCAAGGCAGAGAAAAGCACACGTGGGGTTTCTTATGATTTACTCTTGGTATTTAGCCGACGGTATTTGTGTTATTACGGTTTTGGCTCGTGGTATTGTTCCATGATTTTAGGAGGAGCTTGCCTATATAAAGCAAAGGAGATCACTTGGCTAAGCATCTTTTGCAATTGAATATCTTTAGATCTGAAATATTGGGTTATGGTCTTAAAAGCTTGATCTATATGAAAGGGAAGTTGAAGGCGAATCTGTGAAGGGTGATCTCTCGAGCGCATGATCAGATCTGAGCAACTGTGCCACTCTGGTGGACTGCCTATTCGACCCTAATCAGAAGTACGCAGGTGTTTAACAGAAGAGCTGCGTGGGTACGCAGAGCAGAAACAGGAGATCTGCATGGGTACGCAGAGCAGAAATAGGAGACCTGCGTGGGTACGCAGAGCAGAAGAAGGAGAGCTGCGTGGGTACGCAGAGCGACTAAGGTTCAGGTGCGTACGCATAGTAAAAGTACGCGGTGCGATAGTATTTCTGGGTGCGTACCTGCAGTAACAGTACGCGGCGCGATAATGTCTCTGGGTGCGTACCTGCAGTAATAGTACGCAGTGCGGTTGAAGGAACAGTGCGTGGGCACGCAGTGCGGCAGAAGGATCTCTGCGGGTATACGCAGGAAAGCAGAAGGTGAACTGCGTAGCGACGCAGGCCACAGAAGGGAAAACTGCGTATCTGTCTTAAGATGTTCTGTTGATTGAATTTTTTTGTTGATGAGGTGTTCTGGGTTAGTTCTGTTATTGTTGATCTGATAACTGCAGTGGACTGTAACTTTTATGTACTTGATGATCATTTGATGCTTTATGAAAAGAAGTAGGGGGTTGTAGCTCCCTTCCAGGAGAGACTTGAAAACGAGAGAGAGAGAGAGTTGTAGCTCTCTGCAGGTTGCAGCCTGCGTACTGGTAAAGGACTGCACCAGTACAAAACCATTGTAAAAGAAGTTTCTAATTTGAAAGAAGATAGAGACATATTGCAGCAGGTGGTTTTCACCCACATTGGGTTTCCACCTTACATCTTGTGTTCTTTGGTGTGACTATCTGTTTTTTCTTTGTTCATGCTCATTATTTTATGGTACTGACATGCAAAAATAATTCAAAGAACAAATAAGGAAGATCTATTAAAAGAATTAGATAATACTGATTCACCCCCCCTCTCAGTATTATTTTCAACAATTGGTATCAGAGCAGGTCCTTCAGAGAAGCTTGATCGCTTGAAGGTAGATCGTTCATCATGAGCAACTACGAGAGAGAAGCATCAATCAGGCCACCGGTTTTTGATGGGACAAACTTCAATTATTGGAAGGTAAGAGTTACTGCCTATCTTCAATCTCTAGGTACAGAAGTTTGGGACATCGTAGAGACAGGCTATGCTTTTCCTTCAGCTACTCCTACAGATGCAGCCGAGAAAAAGAAGTATGAAACAAATGCGAAAGTAGTGAGTACTCTATTAGGTTGTATATCTCAATCAGAATTCATGAAGGTAATGCACTATAAATCCGCAAAAGAGATATGGGACAAAATTGTCACGAGCTATGAAGGAGACGAACAGGTAAAGCGTGCTAAACTTCAAACTCTCAGAATTCAGTATGAGACTCTCAAAATGTATAATGATGAAAGTGTGGCTAACTATTTTCTTCGGGTAGATGAGGTTGTTAATTGTATGAAGAATTTGGGTGAAGAAATAAAAGAGGCTATTGTGGTTGAAAAGGTCCTAAGATCATTGTCCCCCAAGTTTGAATCTAAAGTATCTGCAATAGAAGAAAAGGAAAATCTTCGAATTCTTACTATGTCTCAGCTACATGGAATTCTAACTGCTTATGAAATGAGAAAGGGAGGTCCATCAGACAGAAGAGAAGCTGCTTTCAAAGCATCAGGCAAAGGAGATTATTATGAAGCAAGCCACGTCCCGGAAGAAGAGGAAGAAGAATCAAATTTTGTCAGAAATCTTCAAAGGGGTTCTGGAAGGTTTAGAGGTAAGTTACCTTTTAAATGCTTTGCTTGTGGAAGAGTAGGTCATTATGCTGCAAAATGTCCTTATAAGGATAAAGGAAAGGAACCTGCTAGATGGAACAAGAAACAGAATGCAAATAAGAAAAGCTACTACACTCATGAAGATAGTGATGGTCTATCAAACAGTGATGAAGATGAACAAGGTAATGAATACAAGTTGTTAATGGCATTTGAAGATGATGATTATATGGATGCTATAGATGTGGATAAACTTTATGATGAAATTACTAGACTCAAGAGATGTATAGAAGAAAAGAACATGATCATTGATACTCTACAATTTCAAATTGATGAAAAGGAAAAACATCTTGAAAAATTAGAAGGTGAAATTGTTGGTCTTAGAAAAGAAATTGAGAAAACAAAAGCTATTAATCTCAAGTTTGTCAAAGGATCTGAAACTTTGGATGAGATTATCAATGTGCAGCGGTCTCCACTAAACAAGACAGGTCTAGGCTATAATGGAGAAACTTCTCAAGCATCCACCTCAAAAAGTTATCTTGATGCAGCAAGAAGAAATGAGCAAAAGAACAATGAAGATCATCAGATAAAGCAGGGACGAATTACAAACAGAAACTATCAGGGGCAATCCATCTTAAGGGTGAACAAAAGCTACAACCAACCACAGGTAAAATCTTCTCAATTTGGTTCAAGAATAGATGAAAATAGAAATTACAATCAGTTGGCTGGTAGATTCGATAACCGCAGAAGTTTCTTCAATGGACAATGCTTTTCTTGCCATAACTTTGGTCACAAAGCAGCTCAATGTGTTGCATATAAAACGATCATGACTAGGGAAGCTCAAAAATAAAGAAGTATGACAGGGATTACAAAAAGGACCTATAACAACTTTTCGGTTCTTGAAAATGAAGCTGAATGTTCTATTTGCAATAACTTTGGTCATGAAGACTCTGAATGCAGGAGCAGGTTTCAGCAGAAAAAGGAACAAGCCTCAAGCACCAAAACATGGAGAATAAAGGAACCTCAAACAGAAAGATGTGGGATAGCATTTTATGCAGAAGGACAGGAAAATCTATGGTACATTGACAGTGGATGTTCGAAGCATATGACAGGTGATAAAGAAAAACTTGAGTCTTATTCTGCTCTAGAAAAGGGAAAGAAAGTCTCTTTTGGAAATGATACTCCTGCAACTATAAAAGGAAAAGGCATTGCTCAGTTAAAAGAAAAGGTCAAGGCTGGAAATGTTTTGTATGTTGATGGATTGAAGCATAATCTTCTAAGTGTCAGCCAGATGTGTGATCAAAGAACCGAGGTTATATTCAGATCAAATGGATGTCTTGTTCGTGATCTTGATACAGGTAAAACAGTGATCAAAGGCAAAAGAACTCCAAATAATCTGTACATATTTGAAGAAGGACAACAACAATGCTATCTGAGCAAGGATGATGAGCATTGGCTATGGCATCGGAGGTTGGGGCATCTAAGCTTTTCACAAATAAGGAAAGCATGCAAATATCAGGCAGTTCGCGATCTTCCAGATATCAAAATTCCTGACAACACCATATGCAAATCATGTCAGTTTGGAAAACAAACCAGAACTAACTTTCCAGAGAAGGAAGGATCAGCTAGCATGCCTCTTGAGCTAGTACATACAGATACATGCGGTCCATTCAGGAAAAGAACACCTAGAGGAGAAGAATACTTGATATTATTCATTGACGATTTCTCCAGGTTTGTCTGGCTAGGACTTATGAAGCACAAAGATGAAGCATTCGAAAAATTCAAATCCTTCAAAGCTTTGGTTGAAAATGAATCAGGTCACAAAATTAAGTGCCTCAGATCCGACAGAGGTGGGGAGTTTACCTCAAATGAATTTTTCGATTTCTGTGAAGAACATGGGATAAGAAGAGAATTCTCTACAGCTAGAACTCCTCAGCAAAATGGAGTTGTGGAAAGAATGAACAGAACAGTCCAACAAATGGCTCGTGCTATGCTTGATGAATCAGGAACTCTCGCAACTTTCTGGGGTGAAGCTGCACATGCTGCGGTTGTTATTCTCAACAAAACAAATGTCAGGGTAAACAGCACTCAAACTCCTCATGAGCTCTGGAGTGGTAAGACTCCTTCGGTAAAGCACTTCAAAATCTTTGGGAGCAAATGCTATATCAAGAATACTGATGAGCAGCTTGGCAAACTTGAACCTAGAGCAGATGAAGGCATTCTTCTTGGTTACTCTCCACATAGCAAAGCATACAAATGCTACAATAAAATACTTGGCAGAATTGTTGACAGCATTGATGTAGTGGTTGATGAGAAGGGATACATTCCTAGGCAAGTTCATCATGAAGACATCGGAGAAGATGAAGGCTACCCTCAAAGACAGAATGATGAAGAAGAAGAACCTCAAGAAGAACCAGAGGAGCAGACAAGAATAGAAGAAAAAACCCATCCAGATATGTTCAGAAGAATCATCCAGAATCTCAGATTGTGGGGCAGAAAGAAGCAGGTGTACAAACAAGAAGAACAGTTGCAGAAGCCTCAAGCTATTTGGCATTACTCTCCTCCACTGAACCACAAAATGTGAAAGAGGCATGCAAAGATGAATGTTGGGTGAAAGCAATGGATGAAGAACTTGAGCAAATCGAAAAGAACAACACTTGGGAGCTGGTTCCTAGACCAAAGGATAAGAATGTTATCGGAACAAAATGGGTCTTCAAAAACAAATTGAATGAAAATGGAGAAGTAATTAGAAACAAGGCCAGACTTGTTTGTAAAGGGTATGCGCAGCAAGAAGGAATAGACTTTGAAGAAACCTTTGCTCCTGTTGCAAGACTTGAGGCCATCCGAATGTTCCTTGCTCTCTCAAGTTTTCAAAACTTCAAAGTATTTCAAATGGACGTGAAATCAGCTTTTCTAAATGGAGACTTGGAAGAAGAAGTATACATTGAACAGCCAAATGGGTTCATTCTTGGAAATGATCCAAATCTTGTATGCAGATTGAAAAAGGCTCTCTATGGTCTCAAACAAGCTCCAAGGGCTTGGTACTACCGTTTGGACAAATATCTTCATCAACAAGGTTTTTCAAAAGGATCAGCAGATAGCAATCTTTATATAAAAGTTGAAAATGACAGATTGCTAATACTTGTTGTGTATGTAGATGACATTATTTTTGGGAGCAATGAAGAAGCTATGAGTCAAAGCTTTGCCTTGGTCATGCAGAAAGAATTTGAAATGTCCTTGCTAGGAGAACTAACATATTTCCTCGGTTTGCAAATCCAACAAAAAGAAGGAGGAATCTTTTTATCTCAAACCAAGTATCTCAAACAGATTTTGAAGAAATATGGTATGGAAGATGCAAAACCAGTATGTACACCCATGGTCACAGGATGTAGCCTCAGTGCAAATGATGAATCTGCAGCAGTACATCAACCAACCTACAGATCTATGATTGGAAGTTTACTTTATTTGACAGGTACCCGACCGGACATCATGCATGCAGTTGGAATAGTTGGAAGATTTCAGGCAAATCCGAAGGAGACTCATCTTCAGGCAGTGAAGAGAATTTTCAAATATCTTCAAGGGACTCAAAATTATGGCTTATGGTATCCTAGAGATACAGATCTTACACTTCATGCTTATACAGATGCAGATTGGGCCGGAAGCGTGGATGACAGGAAAAGCACAAGTGGTGGTGCATTCTTTATGGGTTCCAGACTGGTATCTTGGTTCAGCAAGAAACAGAGTTCAATTGCCTTGTCTACAGCTGAAGCGGAATATGTTGCTGCTACATCTTGTTGCACCCAACTCCTTTGGATGATGCAGACTTTGCAGGATTTTCAAATCACTTGTACACCACCAATCCCCATCTTATGTGATAACACAAGTGCAATCAGCATCTCAAAGAATCCTGTTATGCATTCAAAAACCAAGCACATACCAATCAAGTACCATTTTCTCCGGGAACAAGTACTTGAACAGAAGGTCAAGTTGGAGTATGTTCCTTCTAAGGAACAAGTTGCTGATATTCTCACCAAACCATTGCCCAGGGACACTTTTGAATACCTCAGGCAAAAGCTGGGGGTTGTTGATGCATCATCTTATTGTTGAACCTTTTCTGATTGATGGTACAGGTTCAGGGGGAGCATATAATGCATTGTTGGCATTATGGAGGATGGTCAGAAGGAGATCTTGGAAATAGCTGCAATATGTCTCTATCTCTTTCATGGTGGATTATGGTTCTTTGTTGCAGATCTGGTTCATATTCAGGGGGAGCACGTTCTTAGGGGGAGCATACCCCTTTGCCCTTGATGTCAAAGGGGGAGAATGAAGCTGAAGATTGTGAGGTTGCCATCAAGTCCAAAGGGGGAGATTGTTGGCATTATGTTTCTGGTATGGCTATATGTTACAGATGTTGTACTTGATGGCAACTCCCGTGGCAAGGCTCTCAATATGTTGAAAATTAAGAAGTACGCAGGAAATCAGTTCAGAAGGTGCGTACCCCCAGTGCACACATTTCAAGGCAGAGAAAAGCACACGTGGGGTTTCTTATGATTTACTCTTGGTATTTAGCCGACGGTATTTGTGTTATTACAGTTTTGGCTCGTGGTATTGTTCCATGATTTTAGGAGGAGCTTGCCTATATAAAGCAAAGGAGATCACTTGGCTAAGCATCTTTTGCAATTGAATATCTTTAGATCTGAAATATTGGGTTATGGTCTTAAAAGCTTGATCTATATGAAAGGGAAGTTGAAGGCGAATCTGTGAAGGGTGATCTCTCGAGCGCATGATCAGATCTGAGCAACTGTGCCACTCTGGTGGACTGCCTATTCGGCCCTAATCAGAAGTACGCAGGTGTTTAACAGAAGAGCTGCGTGGGTACGCAGAGCAGAAACAGGAGATCTGCGTGGGTACGCAGAGCAGAAACAGGAGACCTGCGTGGGTACGCAGAGCAGAAGAAGGAGAGCTGCGTGGGTACGCAGAGCGACTAAGGTTCAGGTGCGTACGCATAGTAAAAGTACGCGGCGCGATAGTATTTCTGGGTGCGTACCTGCAGTAACAGTACGCGGCGCGATAATGTCTCTGGGTGCGTACCTGCAGTAATAGTACGCAGTGCGGTTGAAGGAACAGTGCGTGGGCACGCAGTGCGGCAGAAGGATCTCTGCGGGTATACGCAGGAAAGCAGAAGGTGAACTGCGTAGCGACGCAGGCCACAGAAGGGAAAACTGCGTATCTGTCTTAAGATGTTCTGTTGATTGAATTTTTCTGTTGATGAGGTGTTCTGGGTTAGTTCTGTTATTGTTGATCTGATAACTGCAGTGGACTGTAACTTTTATGTACTTGATGATCATTTGATGCTTTATGAAAAGAAGTAGGGGGTTGTAGCTCCCTTCCAGTAGAGACTTGAAAACGAGAGAGAGAGAGTTGTAGCTCTCTGCTGGTTGCAGCCTGCGTACTGGTAAAGGACTGCACCAGTACAAAACCATTGTAAAAGAAGTTTCTAATTTGAAAGAAGATAGAGACATATTGCAGCAGGTGGTTTTCACCCACATTGGGTTTCCACCTTACATCTTGTGTTCTTTGGTGTGACTATCTGTTTTTTCTTTGTTCATGCTCATTATTTTATGGTACTGACATGCAAAAATAATTCAAAGAACAAATAAGGAAGATCTATTAAAAGAATTAGATAATACTAATTCACCCCCCCTCTCAGTATTATTTTCAACAGTGAAATCCTCCAAAAATGCTTTGTTATACCACTTCTCCAGTTGAGGTAAATGGTACATTTGTCTAAGATCCTCTACTCTAAACGACCCAAACACTTTTCCATCAGCTGTAGAGAATGTCCTGTCTGTGGTCGCAATGCTTTCAACAATCCATCTGACCACATCATTATAGGGTAAAACCTTGGCATGCACTGCTATTCTATGTAGATATGAGTAGACCAATTCCTTAAGAGTATTTTCTGATTTGCTTGTGGAATCTTCTCTTGCTTCTTCTTCGAGTTCTTTAGGCTCCTCTCCCTCCAACAAATTGTAGATACTCTCCCAGCTTGTTTTTCCTAAGCCGAGGCAGATAGCATCTAATATCAACCCTTTCTTATTTGGTTCTGGTTCTTTGACTACAACAGGGGCCTTGGTTTTCTTTACCTCCTTTCCCATTTTCTCTGGATTCATTAGCTCAGAGTAGCTCTGAATAGACAATGGAAAAATAACAGAGAAATATACCCGCTCAAAGCTAATATGAAATAAAAAAAAGTTAAGGTAATTCATGCATGGTAAATGAAATGTAATTAAGTATTACCACGGGTGAAATCCTTGAAGGATTCACCCTTAACTGCAAAATTAATGACCACCATAACTGCCAATAGTAGTTAATAAATGTAATAATTATCCATCGCATCGCAAATATGCTTGATGGTCCTTTAAAACGTATCTTTTGATCTTCCCATTCAGAGATCAACGATAAATCGCAAATCACAATCGGGAGGTTCATCGTTCAAGCTTAAAGTTTTGGGCTAATAGCCCCGATTGCAATAAAGGTAAGGAATATAATAAGGCAGAGGAATAATTAGCAGATCGTTTTATTTATTGCTTTTTCGTTTATTATTCCTTTTAAGATTTATGCCCGCTAATATTACCCTTTTACGGTCTTTTCTTGAAATGCGTGCCTTACTTGATGATATCACAATCGGGGAAATCAAAAGGGCTTTTGCTATATGTCATGTGGTATGTGCAATCGCTGATTGCAATTACGTTATCAGATCGGAGGTTTAGTATAGACATTTTGGGATGCATCCATGTTTAACTTTGAGATATGTGATCTCTGATCGCAATATCGCATCGGAGATTTTCTTATGAGGGCTTTTCAAAGAAGGATATATCATATTATATCACATTTTAACAAAAGGTTTCGAATATTAGTTCTATCAGGTTGGACCTTTTGAAAAGGATTTCCATGTGTTATATAATTAAATCCAGACATGCGATTATTATTGAATCATTGAATTTAACTAAGTCTTTAAAAAGGGACCCATTTCTATTTAATTTTTTTTTATAAAATTTTAAAAATGGGGGGTTGTTGTATAGCACAACAGGTCCCTGTCAAAATAGGGAGGTTTTTTGGAGAAGGCTATTTAGCAACTCCCTCATGCAGGCTGATAACATCATCCTTGGAGGTGATCTAAACTTCTCTTTGGGGTACATGGAATCATGGGGACATATGGCTCAGGTAGATTCATTAACTGATGTCATTGTGAACATGCTGGAGGATCACCACTGGATTGACATTCCATCAGCCAAGATCCAGTACACCTGGAAAAACAACCGAATTGGTGATCAAAGCCTGGCTAGAAGATTGGATCGCTTTCTTATCAAGGAAGCCTTTCATGCCATACACCCCTGTATCAGACAATGGGTAGGCACAGGAGGATTATTGGATCATCATCCTATATATCTGGAGCTGGATGACTGCTCTCACAAAATCAAAGCTCCTTTTAAATTTAACTCCACATGGCTCAGGGATCCTTCCTATATCAAGCTGATCACTAATTTATGGCAATCCCATCTGATCTCAAATGATGAAGACTCTGTTGAGGGATTTGTATGCAATCTAAAGGAACTAAAGGGAATTTCCATAGAATGGACACATAAGAAAAGGGATCAAGATGAGAATACTTTAAGACAAGCAGAACTAGCCATCTCAACCCTCGAAACAAAATCAGATGACATCTACTCCTCTCAAGAACAAAAAGAGCACAGCTCTTTCCTCATCAAGCAGAGATCCCAAATACTAAAAGACAGAGAGGAGAGTTGGAGACTCAGGAGCAGAGTGATATGGCTACATGAAGGGGATGAAAATACAAAGTTTTATCATAGGTTCGCAAATGGACGAAAGGCTATTAATACAATTTGGGAGCTCCAGAATGATCAAGGACAAGCGGTTAACACCTCTAGAGAGTTGGCCTCCTTAGCCATCTCACACTTTAAAGGCATATACAAGGCCCCCCTGGGCGCCAACATTCTGGAGGTCATGCACACTGCAGAACTCTTCCCTTATTTTGTTGAGCAGGAGGAAGCGGATGAGCTTACAAAGGAAGTAACTTTGGGGGAACTTGAGGCCACCATCAAAGGCTTCCAAAAAGATAAGAGTCCGGGTCCAAATGGATGGACCATAGAATTTTACATTGCTTTCTTTGATATTCTGGGGAATGACCTGCTAAAAGTGGTGGAGGACTGCCGAAAATCTGGGAGGATGTCCTCGGCTATCAAATCAATGTTCATTGCACTCATCCCCAAATCTGATAAGCCCTCATCTTTTAATGATTTCCGCCCTATCTCCTTATGCAATTTCCTTTATAAGGTTATGGCCAAAATCATTGCTAATAGACTCAAACCTGTCCTCTCAACCCATATCTCCCCTGAGCAATTTGCATTTCTCCAGCATAGACAAATTCATGAAGCCATTGGTACTACCCAAGAATTGCTTCACTTTGTTCACTTAAGGAACCAGAAAGGAATGATTCTAAACGTTGATTTTTCAAAGGCATTCTATAGGGAAAATTGGTTATACATGTGATTTCTTCTTACTTATC
The DNA here is from genome assembly GCA_031772625.1 of Pinus tabuliformis. NCBI lineage: Eukaryota > Viridiplantae > Streptophyta > Pinopsida > Pinales > Pinaceae > Pinus > Pinus tabuliformis. The sequence goes on from CM062804.1 coordinate 499,507,356, forward strand.
TAGGATTTCATTTTATGTATATCAAATGGGTTATGTGTTGCATCTCTAATGTCTCATACAGTGTCCTTTTGAATGGCGCTGCTACTCCGTTTTTCTGTGCTGAGCGGGGACTCAGGCAGGGGTGCCCTCTCTCCCCCCTACTGTTCCTCCTTATAATGGAAGGCCTAAGCAGAATCATAAGTGCTGAACACAGAAGGGGCAAAATTGTGGGCATCAAGATCATGGACAACTGTTCTCTTACTCACTTACTATTTGTGGATGATGTCCTTATATTTTTGAACGGAAGCATTGGAGACATAACTTCCCTTCAGAATGTTTTTGGCCTCTTTCAGCAGGCTACAGGAATGGTCATCAATGTCAACAAATCCACCCTGACTTCAACCAGATGCTCTCAGCATGAAGTGCAATTTGCTATGCGTCGGTTTCCTTTCACCCTCCTTAATCTTGAAGAAGGGTTAAAATATCTTGGATTCAGACTAAAACCCCAGGGATACAAAATAGCAGATTGGACTTGGCTCATCTCAAAGGTAGAAAAACGTCTGAACATCTGGTACCATAGATATCTCTCAAGAGAGGGCAAGCTTGTCCTTATCAAAGTAGTCCTGGAAGCGACACCTGTGTACTGGATGACCTTGACATGGATCCCTAGGGGTATTCTAGCCAGACTGCAAAACATATGCTATAGATTTTTATGGAAAGGTAACAAGTAGGGAAGACTATTTGCATGGGTTAAATGGGATACTATTGCAAGGCCTAAAAAATGGGGAGGCTGGGGCATCAAGAGATTTGACATCTTTGCTAGAGCTTTGGCCACCAAACTGGGTTGGTAGCTCATTACGTCACAAAGTCTCTAGACTAAGGTTGCCTATGCTAAATACATCTTCCCTACAAACATAATGGACTGGATCTAGCAGAACCACAGGAGCAGCAGCAGCAATTCTATCATTTGGAAGGCGGTGTTAAATTCTATCTCTCTCATTGGAGAAGGTCTAACGTGGAGAATTCATGAAGGAAATGCTATTCGTGTTGTTGTTTTTTATCCTTGGATAAGATGTGGTAATACCCATAGACTACCAACTGATCTGATAAGACACTTATCCGGACAAGGCTTTACTTATATCTGTCACATAGTTGATCCATTAAACACTACTCTATTCCAACAGGCCTGGAAATCAGCCCTTGACATTCATCTACTAGCTCAATGGCATCAGGCCTGGTATGACTTTACAGAGGCCCTAACTCAAGCCCATATTCAGATATCAGAGGGTGAGGATGAAATCATATGGGCCTGTGCAAAACATGGGAAATATTTGCCTAAGGAAGGGTACCTGAAGCTAATGGACCCTACAAAACCGCAACACATCGAGCCTTGGTGGAAAGCTCTCTGGAAACTCAAAGCTGCACCCAGATCGCGCTTGCTCATGTGGTCTATTTTATTCAACAAGATCCTGATAGGCCTTAATCTGATGAAGAGATCCTTTTATGGACCATATTGGTGTCACCTTTGCAGAAGAAGCGAGGAGAGCATAGAGGAACTCTTTCTAGACTGCCCTATCATCTCTAATCAATGGAACATCATCTCTGCTCATTACCCCTCTCTAAAAACATGGCAGGGCAGGAACTTAATTGAGGCTTGGATCAATTGGATTAGTGGACACAGTGGAAAGGATAGGAACATGCCGTTATTGATGTGCTGGGCCTTTTGGACAGCGAGGAACCAATCAATCTTCGACCACAAGGACCCTCACTAGCTCTCAATAAGAACCAGGGTTATGGCAGATTTTGATCAAATGCCTGAAGATGAAACAAACCCTCCCTCTAAGAATATTCAACTAGAGCACATCGATAAATTGATCCCATGGGCATACTTTGATGAATCCACCGAACAGGAGGGTTGTGGGGGGGGGAGGGCATCTTGTACCTGAATGAATCCCACTGTTTGAGAGGCACTAATAATTTTTCCGAGCTTGTTATTGCTAAAAACCTCATCCATTTTCTCTTGAAAGACATTGCAGTCATCTACAACTTTTTAGGGATTCCAACTTAGTATGCAATTGGTTAAATAGAACATCTCATTGCTCTGCATATTCATTGAGGCACATTTTGGCTAAGGCGCACAGACTTATATCATCCTTTGATACATTTGTCTGTCATCACATTTTCAGGGAGTGCAACACAAGGGCAGACTTCTTATCAAAGGAGGCAGCACACAGGTAGGAAGAGGATTGGTTAATTCAAGAAGAAATTGATGGAACTTTCTATCAGCATTTTCATAGACCCTTCATCGACTTACATATGCAACAGGAGCCATAAGCCCACTATGTTTTTTGGCATACTTGTATATATTATGTATGTTGTTCTATTTTTATTTTAAGTAGTTTATGAACATATAGTACAGTAATGATCTCTTGGCAAAGAGACAGTTTCCATTTTTGGAAGTTTTCAGTTAAAATTGTGAAGAGACAGTTACCTCATTTTTGGGATATTCTCACAAGTGCTCCCTGCATGGAGACTATGTTTTTCTAGTTTTTGTTAACACTCAAATGGAGAGGCTATCTAGCCTCAATATGCATATGCTACAACATCTACAGAATGTAATTTCTCATCATTAATAGAAATTATGACCTTTTTCCAAGCGAAAAAATAAATAAATAAATAAATAAAATAGAAATAAAAATAAAATAAAAATAAATTAAATAAAATAAATAAAATAAAATTAAATAAATAAATAAAAAATAAAATAAAATAAATAAAAAATAAAAATAAAATAAAATAAAAATCCCATGGAAGGAAAGGTTCTACCACTATGTTACGATTTTACAAGATGACGAGTGAAAGTGGTTAAAAATCGAAACATAATGGGGTTGACCCTATGGCCAAATATCACAGTATGAGATCATTGATATGAATAATGCAACGAAAGAGTGATATGTATTAACCTCTATGTGAATTTAGAAAATGATACTTGCCACGATAGGTCAATGATCGTGGAGTCGAAGCAGCGGAAAAAAACAAAAATCACTAAGTCTTCATTACCCTGAAAAATAACCTCTCCCAACACTCAAAGCAAAAAGTCAAAAGTTCGTAAAATTATAAAAATTAAAAATATTGAGCTTTGGAAAAGTGGGTTTCCAAAATTTGGTTATAAAAGAACTTTTTAGACTCACCCAAACTCATATTCACCATCCAAGTGTTGAGAAGAGGGTCCTTGGAGCAAATTTGGGTAGAACAAATCGATCAAATCCACCAATGAATTCATCACATACGCTCTCCAGGTACTTCTAATCCTTAAAATCATCCATTTGATCCAAAATTTCAAGATTTCAAATTGATTTTGGGGGGAGTTTTTTTTTTAAATGATGCTTGGCATGTACACGGGACAACTTGAAAACCACAAATAGAAAGCCCTATATGCGAGTTTTCAAAGGAAAAGTCATGTATGCACACAACTATTCTTTACAAAGTTGCTTAGATGTAGAGTAAAATGAAAATCTTAATTTCGAACGGATTAAATCTCTTAATTTTGTAGGATGTCGATCATTTGGAGAGAGTGAGCATACTGATGTTCAAAATGCAGTCTTAGAGGATCAAGAGTCATTGGATGGATTAAAAATTTGCGGGTTGATCAAATTCTTCATGATGCCCAACATGGAAACACAAACTCGATTGCTAGAGATGTTAGTTCATTATTGGGACCCAAAGCAGGAGTTATTTATTATAGATCATGTGCCTTTGTAGATCAAAATAGAGGGTATTTTCTTCATAATAGGGTTTTTTGGAAGAGGAGAAGTGGTTGAACTGAAAGGAAAGGCCCACGGAGGCCTTAACATAGCTGATTATATTTCCATATACCATGCACCAGATATTGACAAGGTGGGATCATAGGTTCCGACCAAAGCAATCACGAACCTGCCAATTAAAATCATCCTCTTTACAATTGCTAGGATAGCAAGTTCAGTCCCACTGAATCAAGCTTCATGACCTGCTATGTTCTTGGCAGTAGAATTCCTAAGACCAATTGTCTATGATTAGTGTATAATGTTCTTGACCAACATGAAGAAACAATTGACTTCAGTTAGACAGGGTAAGACAAAGAACTTTGGCTATGGTAGCATCCTTTGCTGATTTTTCTTTGCGCGGATTTCGACGCTACGGCGGAGAGCAGCCACTGCCATCGACAGTCCTAGAGATCCCAACATGACCATTCTCTCATTTTATTACCAACCTGTATGTACAAGTTAAACATTAGTAAAAATGTGATACTAATAATAAAAATAAACAAAATTTATTATTTACTTCTAATTTGAAACTATGTACAAAAATAAGCTTATTTAAAACTAATCTGTTAATAAACCATCTCTTTTGGAAAGAATACTCTAAGAAAATATCTATGGGATCATAAAAGAATGGATGAATATTTTTTAAAGAGTGAAAACTTAACAAATGAAATGAAGACAAGGGGTGTTGTGAAGGAACATTCTCAATATTTAGATTTGAATGATGATGAAATGATTGGAATGAATTTATGAATATCGAATTAAACTTAAAACGAAATGATTGTTGATATTCAAGATTATGAGAAACCAATTTGTCATGTTCAATTAATATATCTCAAAGATGTTTAATATTACAAGATTGAACATGCTTGCAAAAGGAAAAGAAAACAAAAGGAAAGAATGTAAAAAAAGCAAATCATTATGAAAACTAAAATTACAAAATAATTTTACAAGGCAATTCTAGAACTCATCATGGATCTTAGCTGATGAATCGCCACTAGAATTACATTCCCTAGAAAACTTATAAATGCAAGTTTCTAAAAGAGAATTAGAATGAAATACATTAGAAACTTGCAACATTAACTCGTCGAAATTCTCAAAATTAAGTGCGTTTAGAAGAAGGAAACAAAATTAAAGTGTGTGAATCTAGATCAATTTTTGAAATAGGTGCACTTCGTATAGGATGTGATTCTTTATCCTCGTTGTCATAATAATTGTCATAAATTACCTTCTTCTTATAGAATTCAAATGGTTGATCTAAACTAACAGAATCAGAAAATAAAAAAGAAGAGGGTTTTGCAATTAAAGAATTATCATCAAAATGAGTAATAGATGCAGAATTTTCAGAACGAGGATTAGGAAAATTATCACTTGAAAGATTATCATTGACTATATTATGATTTGAAAACACATCAGAATAAAGAAAATAATGCATGCCAGAATATAATGACAGTTAAAATTATTCATCTATACAACTTGTTGTATTATAATCTAGGTTTAAGGAAATTCTTTCAATTAGATAAACATGTTCTGAATTTTCTGAGTTTTCCCTTAAAGAAGATAAATCAATACGTTCATTAAATAAATCTTGTTACAGATTATATTTTACTAAAACTATTGATCAATCACATGTATCATTAAAAATTGTTGCAATAACATTTTCAGATTCTGTATTTATAATGGAAACATTTGTTTCAGAATTGAGAAAATGAAAATTACAATTTCCTAAGAATAAAGGTTGTGATTTAATTACAAGTTTGGGTTCGATACAATCTTTTAATGATTCAAGACTAGTTAATGAGTTAGATGTGTCTTGTTCTTCATTAATTGATTCATTATTTTCAAGATTAGAAGAAACAAGAGTAGTAAAATATTCAATTAAATCTCCAGTTAAAGGAAAATCATCTTAGTGAAATCTATAACAAAGTGACCAAAATATAATATAAAAATCATCCAAAGATTCATTATCATACATGTAAAGATTGTCTAACTCTAAACACAAACTATCGTAACTATAATTATTATGTACTTTTAGAAATACCAAGCATAAATACTTCCATGAATGAATTGACTTTGGAGGAAGCGCCATGAACCATTTGCGGATTTGTCCTCTGAATGTAAGATTGAAAATCCTGCAAATCTCATTATCAATGATTATATTAAAAGACTTACATCTATTAACAAAATCAGAAATATGATTTAATGCAAAAATATTGCTTTCATCGTCGTACTTTAACTTTGATAAGGACTTAATCTGCTTCTTGGGTATGTCTCGTATAGGCTTGGGTGAACTGAACGCATAACCAAGTGTAGGAATGCATATGGGAGACATGATTAGCTAAAAAATGATATAACAAAATTTAAACAAATAACTAATTCAAAGCCCTCCTCCTACCGCTAGAATGTTGATGTCTCGAAATTCACTGCACCAACATGGGGAAAAACCACCCGATTCAGACCTTAAAGAAACTCCTTTCCCATTTGGGGCAGTGGCTCTGACTGGTTTAACTAGGTCCAGTTACCTTTTCCCAATCACTATCAGCTTTAAATATTTCTTTAATTGTTAATAGTTATGGACATCGGATCAATTCTTCTAGCTGATCAGTCAAGAAGAATGATCCTTAAGTTGTTTTTTTTGTGGAACAACCAAACCAATCTAAAGATTTGCCTCAAAGAGAGGACTTCTAAGATAACACATGCATGATTTAACTAGTATGCAATTAATCTATCCTATCTTGATTGAAGGAAAGAAAAATCCTTCTCCCATTCAAGGGTCAATTTACTAAAAGAAAATATTAAGTAATTGAAGTAAAATTGAAGAAATTAGATCAAGGAGATAAAACTTGAGATCTAACTCCTTGTTAATCTAAATATTAACTGTCAAGCACTTAGTAAATAGTTACATAAGTATTTAATAGAATTATATTCAATCCCTAAGGTATATGCATATAAAAAAAACTATTTATTTCCCGGGTTTACTTGTTATTTAAATGCAATCTAAAATGCTTGTCTTTAGTACATGGTAATAAATATATACTAAAATAAATGAAAACTTTTAAGTTAATTATTTTAATTAAATAATTAATTAAAAGAATTGTTAAAGCATATATCGCCATCCAAATAAAATAACAATTTGTTGTTAGATGTATTAAAAAATTACAGCACTAGCATATTTAGAAATGAGATGATGTTGAACTGTGTTAATAATATACATATAACAGACAAATTGAAAGATGGAATGACTGCAAATTATACAAAATAAAACATTAAAACATTAATAAAAATACCTGATGTATCACACTCCTTTTGCGAAATACACAATCCTTTATTCCAAAGCTTCCCAAAAGTACAGAAATGTGATTCTTTGAATCCTTTTTAAACAAAAAAAAATAAGAACCTTGATCCAATCATTTTATTAATATGGAAATGTAATCTCTACTCATATTTCTTCATAAAATTTAGGACCTAGTCCAGTCTATTAGGACAAAATTGGAGATAAAAAAATGAAAGCCCCCAAAGCTTTCTTACTCAGATTCTGGACCACTTGTTCGATCCATTAAATGGGTTTAAATAGCAATATGATTTATTTTTAAATAACAGGTCTATGCACAGTGCTGAGGAAATTAATGGAATCCCTCAAATCTTGAAAAAATAAAAAAAGTTTTCGAAGATAATATTTTGAAATGCCATTCTGGCTTATTGGCCTCGTATTTTGATCAAAAGATCCTCACATTTGCAGATTATGTGGAACTAATCTAGTTCTTTCTCTACACAACTTTCTCCTCTTCATTTTCTTTTTTGTTGACTTCTTCATTTATGCCTAGAAGCGATAAACCATGGATAAGAAAACATAAATCAAAACTGTGCTTTTTCAGAAAAAAGATAAGATCGAATGAAAATATATGGGTCATTTATTTAAATCACAATCACATTTTAATCTGGGAGCATTTCAATCAAAATCACAATCAAACTAAATCCAATTGCAATCGCATTGAAATCAAGGATATACTTGAGCCATAACACAATCACAACGAAAGGGATTGAATCGCAATCGCAATCGGGAGCGCAAAAGGCATGAGTCCCATGAATCTCGTGATTGCGATATCGAAATCGCGTAAGGCTGGGGATAGGGTCGATCGCAATCAGGTATGTGGAGTGGCACAACACTAACGGTGCCTCTTGAAAGTTGTAATTGTGATGTATGGGGATGATGTGGCATAGGAATGGGCCCCATGGGTCTTCTATCGTATATTTCAATCGTGTTTGATAGGGGTCTAGCCGCTGACCCTTTGGTAACTTGTAATTGCGTGGATGCGAGGAATTTATGAACTTGAGTATATAATCTCGTTGGGTCCAAATGATCACAATCGCAATTGACATGAGGTATGAGGCATGACCCTTTGGTATTTGTGACAATCGCGGACATGGGGGATTTATGGGCTGACATGTATAATCCTGGCGGGTCTAGCTTATATCGCATGTCACAATCAGTGGTGCGGGCATCAACCATGGCCTTTTGGGATTTGCAATAGCAACGGATGCGGGATTTATTAATTACGATTATTTTCTGGTCGGGTTTAGTTAATGAATTGCAATCTCATTTCTCTAAGGCCATGGGTATTACCATGGTGTGTTGTTTATTTGCGATGCAGGGAAGCGGTAAAAACTCTGATTATTATTATTATTTATCAAATAACCCATGTTTAATACTTAGGGCTTAAAAAAAAGCTTAAGTATGAGTCTTGGTCTTGGGGGCCATTTGGAAATGATTTCGATAATCAAGGTTTAATACTTGGGTTTCAGTTAAAAAACCTATGTATTAAACTTTGGTTATGGGATTTTATTAACAATTTTTTGTGTTGATTTTCTATTTTTTATTCTTTATTTTTTAAGAAATAAAATCAAAGGGTTTTTTAAAACTAAAGGGTCCCTATTTTAATATAATAAATTTCATAGGAAATTTATAATATATTAAAATGGGGGTTGTTGAATAGTACAACACCACCATACCAAATACCATGGGAACCATCCTTGGTAACAATGTATAACCAAATAATCATATGCATAACCAATGTATATCCAAACACCTCACCACATCCAACTCTATGCAACAACATGATCATGAGGACCATGACATCCTCTGCTCACACTCTGTATGCAACACCTACAAATCACAGATCCATATGCACATCTCCATGCTAGTAGATATGCCAAAGCCAATGCTACTAGGTTGACATCAATGCCAACACAACCATCTCACTGTCAATACATCCATACCAACCAATAGTACCACTAATTCACATCCATACATACATTATCATGACCATTACCTTGTTGACATCAATGCCAACATAACAATTCCAAAAACTCGATCCAAATTCAAGGCTTGAGGAGGATTTCTCAAAAGAAATAACCAAAACTACTAGTTGAAATACGGAATCCAGAGACTAAGTCATCTCCACTCACTAGCTAATATAGGGAATCCATAGATTATATTATCTCCACCCTCTAGTTAATACAAGGAATCCAAAGATTATACCATCTCAACCCACTAGCTAGTACATTTTGGAGATTATACCATCTCCACCCTCCATTTTAAATAAGGAATCTAGATATTTCACTACCTCCACCCTTATAATAACACCCTTTGTGGTTCCACCCTAAAGTGTAGTCCATATCTCAGTGAGAATGCCCAAGCAAAAATAATTCTAGTGCCTTTACCCTAAAACAGGAGGCCAAATCTAAGTAAAATAACTATTAATCCTACAAAAAATCATAATAAGACACCCTAAACACTCTTTCACCTAGAATCCAAAGGAATAGGGTCTCTACCCAAATTGGGAGTCTAGAGAACCTCTTCCCTTCACCTGAGATGTCCACCATGTTCTTCTAGTTCCTAAAAATAAAAACATGTTTCCCTCATCAAACTGCCAGAAATCTTATTCTCCTCTTTCCCACTATCCAAGAATGGTATGCTGACCTCCTCGAACTATTATCGAAGGTTGTAACTCCCCTTCTCATGAATCTTATGGCTTGTATGTGCTTTTTCTTCTTCTTTTTTCTTTGAATGCCCCCTTTTCTCTTTCCTCCTGCCTCATGCCATGCCATGGGATCATTATCCCTAAGGAATCATAGCATCTCCTTTTCCATCATTATCATTGTAATTGTATGTTGGTGTTGTGCTATCATGCAAATTTCCTCCAATCACAACTTCCTCTAACAAATGGATCTGTTTGTTCCACTACATCGATAATTCTTCCACATTTGATTTAATCATTTGCATTTATGTCTACAATTAGAAATATAGTGGAATTTCATGATACCATTAAATGAGTACTCACCTCGATTCCCAAGAAATCCCCTCCTCTACAACTCTGAACTCATGTCCCACTTCTCAGCTAATCCATTTCATTTTCACAATTTCATTACAATATTATCAGTAATAAATATTTACAAGGGGATTTTTTTTATCAAAATGGGATCTCACAAACCCTACCCCCTTGGAGGAACACCATCCTTGGTTTCCATTACCTGGACATGATTACTAAGCATGCTTATAACAAGTACAAAAGACTATTGTGAGATTCATATACATAGCTTTCTACAATAATTACAAATTTATTTTCATTTGTTCAACCAACAAAAATATGGATATGTTTCCTGCAATTGATCAACCATCTCCCATGTTATTTCCTTAGGCCCAATGTTCCTCCACTACACCTTGACTTTCTTGATTAGTATATTATATAGTTTGAGCTAACTCTAATATAGAATGCGCAGAGGTTCTAGTTGGAATTCTCCCTCCGGTTCTACCTGTAACACCAACCAATAAATCACGTGTTAGTGTCCTCTACATAATTTTTTAGTAAAGAAACATGAAAAATAAAATTAAACGTTTACTATCGGTGGAAACTCCAACCTATATGTGACCATCCATTTTCATTCAAGAACTTGAAATGGCCCACAAAATTATGGTGCCAGCTTGGCACAAGACCCAACTTTCATATAGTTTCTCTTGGGTCTAACTTGTAAATAAACATGCTCCCCTTCCTTAAATTCCTTATGCACTCTATGTTGGTCCACATATCTCTTCTATATATCTTGAGCCACCTTTAAATTATGCCTGATGATTACCATCTCTTGTTCCATTTCTCTAGGCATATTAGGCCCAAGGAGAAGTCGCTCCAACTAATCGGTGTATTGCATCTTCTCCCATAAAGGGCCTTAAATGGAATCATCCTCAGGTATTCTTAGTAAAAATTATTGTAAGAAAACTCCACTGTTGGGAGAAACTCTTCCCACTTCCTTAGCTGGTGCATAAGATACATCCTAAGCATGTCCTCCAACACTCTATTTCCCCCCTCTATCTACACATATGTTTGTGGATGGTATGTTATGCTAAATGCCTATTTGTCCGTTTCCAAAATTTTGAAGTAATTTTTACATCTCAATTTGGGATAATTTTCTTGGGTACTTTGTGCAACCTCATGATCTCTTTTATGAAGACTTGAGCAACATCATTCATTATATAATTTCACTTTATAGCCACAAAATGAGTTACCTTACTCAAATTGTTGACTACAACCATGATGGCATTATTTTGGTTAGCTTTCCTTGGCAAGCCAGTGATAAAATCCATTGAAATTACTTCCCATTTCCATTTTAAAATGGGGATTGGTTGTAGAAATTCTCGCGGGTGCCTACATTCAGGCTTCACCTGCTAACATTTTGATGCATTTACAAATGTAATCAACCACCTCCCTTTTCATTCCATGCCAATAGTAACCCTTTTAAAGTATGTTAGCATTTTTTGATAACTTAGTTGACCAGAATATGGCTTCTTATGAAACTCATTTAATATTATCTTCTTCAAGTTGCTTTCACTTGGCATGTACACCCTATTTTTAAATTTTATCAAGCCACCTTCGAGGAGGCAAAAATATTTATTCATTGCTCGTTCTAACTCCTAGTGCAGTTTTTCTTTTAATTACTAATGCATATTGTCTTATTGCTTGACCACTTTAATTCTTGCTTTAAGATAAGTCCCATAGGAAATGTTTAGGTATATTAATCTTAACATTAGTGCATGGGTCAATAGATACTTTAGCTACTCAAAACTTGTAGTGCATTCTTCTATCCACTCAAATTTTTGCCCTTTATTTTTGCAATGTCATCATTGGGTGACCAATCTTGGATAAATGTTTAATGAATCTTCTATAGTAACCTATCGACCCCATAAATGATCTAAATTTATCCATATTTCTTGGTGTTGGCCATTCCATAATTTCTTTGACCTTTTCTGGATCAACTTTCATGCCCTCTTTTGAGACTATGTGTCTCAAGTATTGGATCTAAGGCTGAAAGAACTCGTATTTACTAATTTTTGCATACAATTTTTCTTTCCTTAACAACTGTAGCACTGTAGCTAGATGCTCTTCATGTTCAAGTTTGGAATTTGAATATACCAATATATCATCAATGAAGACTAACACTAATTTGTCCAAATAAGGACTGAGCACTTTGTTCATGAGACACATGAAGGTTGAAGGTGCATTATTGAGTCCAAAGGGCACAACCACACATTCATAATGACCATATCTAGTCTTGAATGCATTTTTATAAATATCCTCCTCATTAATATGCACCTAGTGATACCCACATCTCAAATCAATCTTTGAAAATATTTTTTCTCTCCGTAGTTAATCGAATAGATCTTCAATGCGTAACAAAAGATATTGATTCCTTATGGTGGCTTTATTAAGCTATTTGTAGTCTATGCACAACTTGAGAATTCCATCCTTTTTATCTACAAATAAGACCAATATTCCCCAAGGTGACACATTATCCAACATTTCCTTGAGTTGTAACTATAACTCTATTAATTCCAGAGTGCTTATTTATTAAGGGGATTTGGATGTGTGCCTTATCCCAAACATTAACTCGATGGAGAGATCAACTTATCTATGTGGTGGTAGTATTGGGATTTCCTTAGGAAAAATGTCCTCAAAATACTTCAATACTAGATGTTCCAATAATCCATTCCCACTTTTTCTCTCAGAATTGTTGGTGATTTGCACAACAAACAATTTGCACCTCTTATGGAAGCTCGTCTTAACATGCATTGATGTGATTATTATAAATTATATGGGCTTCAACTTCCTTTTTAGCGTTGTTATTTACATTCCCCTTTTAGGAATTCAATCAAATTTTCATAGTAGACAACCTTCTTATATGATGTGCCAGCCAATCCATCATTAGCAGTGCATCATATGCCCCTAGTGGTAATAAATTAAAATTAGTCACAGTAGGCATGCCACTCAACACAAAAGGCACAATTTAATTATATATTCCACTCTCCTTTTGGTCCTTGTGGCTAGTTGTACCAACCACGATTCCTTGTGCACTTCCTTTTCCAAAGCACATTTTTCAACAATTGTTGGATTGATGTAGCTAAAATTCAATCCTAGGTAAATTAAAATGGAAATGCTTTGAGTTCCAAGTGTACCTTCCATTTTGATAGCCTATGCTTGTTGATCGGCATGTCGGTTACCCACGATAGCATAAATCTGGGGTACCCTCTGAGCCACGTCCCTCATGGCCTAAGCTTATTTTGCATTGTACAATCTCAGGCCAACATTCTTTTGCTAGGGACAATCCCTTTTTCTGGTGACTTCCCGCATAAATCAAACACTTAAGAGTTCTCCTCCATAGCCCTTATTTTTGTCTCTTATAGCCTAGTTAAACAAAGAATTATTAACAATGTTGAACCTATATTGGGTCTCACTTTGGTTAACCATGGTCATTTTTATAACTTTCCCTATATTTTACTCTTTCATATTTTTATGCCCCTTCCCTTTAAATTTGAGGCTACTCTTTGATTTCCACTTGGTTCTATACTTTAGCCTACACCTAGATTGTTCATAACAATGTTTTAATATTTTAATTGTATCCTCAAGGCTTTATGGTTCATCAAACTCAATTCGGTATTTGAATGCCTGTGGCAGGCCACTGATATACCTTTGAACTTTCACCTTTTCATATTTGAGGTAGGGGACATACCTTAAAAACTCTACAAATATTGTGGTGTATTCCTCATAGATAGCTAACCCATCTTGAGTTCATAGAACTCCTTGGAATTATCATCATGGTACCTTTTATATAGGTACTTTCTCCTTAAATTTCTTTCAAACTCCTTTCTAGAAAATTATTCCTCCCTAATGTCTTTCATGCTCCTTATATCCTCCCACTAAATGTTAATTTTTCCCATTCAAGCTAAATCTAGCCACATTTTCTTTTGTGTTTTCAAAGTAACTGTGAACTTTGATAAACTTCTTCATCCTAAGAAACCGTGCCTCAACATCCTGTGTTTTCTTTATCTCACCATCAAATGTAGGAGGATTTTCCTTCTTAAATTCTTCTAGCATGTGGCCATTTTCCCTTCTTCTCCTATGATGGTATCTTCTAGTAGTAGCACCAGATTACTGCCCATGGGTGGTTTTCCTCCTTTTTAGAGTACTCACTGGAGTACCTCCCTTCACTGTATCTTCACTGGATAGTTTGTGCCTCTACCTAGAATTGATGCATTCTGCACCATCAGTCCTCAATTCTTGTCTCCATTTTCCTAAAGGACACTACTTAAACTTGTAAATAGTTCCCAGTTCATGATGCTTTGTCTCTGAAAATATAATAAGCTTCAAGTATGACTACATTTACTTTAGCTTTTTTTCCTAAGATTTGGCAAGCCTTTCATTCTCAGCCTTATAAATCCTCAATTCAACCCTTATACTCCTTAAAGTATCCATCCAATCAGCAGAACTTTCCTCTTCTCTCTTCTCAACTGATTCTTCCTCATGCCCATGCTAAGATCTGTCAGTGCTATATTGCACCATCGTGTTGTTAATTCCCTACTCTTTTATGGTCCCTTAGTGTTCTATTATGTATTGCCACACACACCCATAACTATTAGACAAACCAAAACATAAACACATAATATAAATTATCACCTTGGCTTGTTACTATGAGTTCGTCGGCGTAAGGCTCACTGAAATATCACACCTCAACATAGCATGTCCATTAGAAACAATAATCATATCAAAATTAGAACACACATACTATATGCATATATCACAATTAAATTCCACAAGCATCATATATCATCAATCAATATGAATTCCATACTAACAGGTCCTAACACCCTATTATACAATGCTAGATCCCTATCTCATCTCGAAAGGTTCAACACTTAATATTTTCATCTATTGCCACTTTGTAATGATACATCCCATTCCTTGTACCTTCCAAGTTATATAAGAGGCATAATTACTTTGTTATAACCTGACCTCCATTGTCCTATCATGGAAATGGCATCACAAAACTCCTCATTTTTCAACTTATTTAGAACTAAATCCGTATAACACCATCACATTTGGCTCATCGACATCTTTCTAGCTATATAAGTTTTATTGAAATACGACAACTCGATCAAAATTTATGGTTGCTTAAATTTTGGCCAATAAACCCTCCCTAAGTCAACAAGGTAATGCCATGGGGCACCCATGTGGCACCCACACGATGCCCACATAACAAACCCATCTCACCAATGTGGTCCATGTCACCACCTTTCTACCCCATGTTGAGCCCCATGGATTTTGATTATGACATGTGCCACCTTACCTTGCCTAAGGCCCATTAAACTAGCCTCAAATGGGTTATTTGATACTTTTGGCCCGAAGTAGCAATGCTTTCACTGAGCATTCCCCAAACTTACACCAGGCCTTGAAAAACTTGGGCCCCAAACTACATTGATCCCACTCAATATTCGGGCCTTCATCCATTTTTCCTTCAGGATGTTTCTACCAATTCTTTTTATTTTCAGCCCTAAACCCCAAAATCCCAAAGTGTTATGCCCCACCTCATTGGGATTTTCTAATTTGTGTTCTCTCCTGCTCTTAACATTGATTTTTCTCAACACTTAGAAAATTTCTCCCCTTTGTCAAATTCCTCTTAACACTTAGAGAATTATGGCTACCCCCCTGAGCTTTAACGTAATAGAGAATCTTGTTGGCACTCTCCCTCATACATGCAGTTTCTCTACCTTCTTTTGTTCATTGGCATAATGAATTTACTAGTTCAGTTGTGGACTTAGAGCCCTCAGTGACCATTTTACCTGAAACCCAAGAATCAAACCACCAATTAATTAATAGTGGGACTCGGGCACACCCATTCTAGGATTAACACAGACGCCATATCAGAGCATAAGATCTACACAATAAGCCATAAATCACTTACTAAATACATGACCAAGTTATAGGGAGTTTCAAGCCTCCCCCCATATGCATATTTTTATTCAAGCATTCATATCAATTACACTATGAACAAGAACCTTTCCATAACCACACATGCCATATAACAACAACATATCATAACACTGAAATGACATTCACAGCAACATAAGAAAAAACACTTATCTTGTAATATAGATGAGCTTGGAAACTAATATTTTGACTCTAACTCTACCCAACCATAGAATTACTGCACTGTAAGTATTTCCTACAGTCAACAACCCTTGTTCCATATTCAGAGCTTGAGGAGGAATGCTAAAAGGAAATAACCAACATTGTCAGCTAAAACAGGGAATCTAGCGACTACACCATCTCCACCCACCAATTAATACAAGTAATCCATATATTATACCATCTACGCCATCTAGTTAATACAGGGAATCTAGAGATTATACCATCTCCACCAATTAGATAATATAGGAAATCTAGATATTATACCATCTTCACCCTCTAGTTAATATAGGGAATCCATAACCTACACCACCTCCATCCTTATAATAACACCCTTAGTGGTTCCACCCTAGACTAAAAGTTTAGTGCTCACTAAGAATAACCATGAAATAATTCTTCTAGTGGATCCACCTTAGAATAACAGTACAAATATCACCAAAATAATTTTTAAGCCTATAGCCAAGCATAAGAAGACACCTTTTACACTCTTTAACTAGGAATCTAAAGGAATGGGTCTCCACACAAATAGGGAGTCTAGATAACCTCTTCCCTTTCCCTGAGAGATTACCAACCTATTATGCTAGTGCTCACAACTCAAAACATTTTCCCTCGCCAAATTTCTAGTGGCCTTATTCTCCTCTTTTTCATTGTCTAACAGTGGCATCCTATTGACCTCAAACTACTGTCGAATTTTGTCACTCCATTTCTCCTGAATCCTCTAGATTTTATGTAATTTCTCTTTTTTTTCCCTCCAAATGACCCCTTTTCTCTGTCTGCCTACCTCCTTCCATGTCATGGTATCATTCCCCTAGAGGAATCTCAGCCCTTCCTTTTCCAACATTATTGTTGTAACTCTATGTGGTGGCATTCTATCATGTTGGTTCCCTCCAGTCGCAAATTTCTTTTGCCAATGGATCCGTCCGTTCCACTACTCGGCCCAATTTTCCACATTGTTTTTAATCATTTTTATTTATGTTTACAATTGAAAAATATATCAGCAATTTAGGTTTCCATTAAATGATTACTCTCAATTCCCAAGCAATCTCCTCCTCCACAACTTTGAACCAGTGTCCCAATTCTTATCCAATCCATTTCATTTTCATAATTTCATTACAAGATTATCATTCATAAATATTTACAAGGGGGAGTTTTATCAAAAGGGGCTCTCACAAGGTGGATCAGACTCCATGGATATAAAAATGGGCTCACATGACTTAATAATCATAAAATGTGCACATTATTATAATAAAATTACATTAAGTGATTTTATGAAGTGCCAAGTGTAAAAAGAAAATACATGTATATAAAAGAAAATAGGTTAGGATAGCGATAGGAATTTCTAGAGTGACATCAATGCTTTGAACATCCCTTTATGGCTAAGTTAGATTCCCTGGAGGTAGTGGTGCATCCCGAGGGATTGCAAGTGTAGACAAGGGTGTGCACTACTTGGGTATGGGCTAATGGGGGGTGTGAGAATGGATATTAGAGGCTACTAGGGTTTGATATGAGGGCCTAGAGGGTACCTAGAAACCTCAAATGGTAGTAGGAGCTCTTATATCGAAAGGACTCTGAGAAAATTCCTTTTTGGCTGAGTAAGACACACTAGAGGTGGTGGCACAACCTGAGGGACTACAAGTGTAGAGAAGGGTAGGGTGTGTATTACTTAGGTGCAGGCTAACAGGGTATGTGAGCCTATAGGTTGGAGTTTCCCATGTTTCCAGGGTTTGATACCTTGGTGGGTTGATGCTACTATATATATACCTAGATTTGGGTGAGATGTTTTCCCATGGATTCAAATCCCTAGCTTGGGAGCGAACTGCTATGAGAGAAAATCAACAATGGGGTCTATGGCTGGGAGGCATGTCTTAGGCCTATAGCCAATTGGAAATCTTACCAAATAAGTGTTATCATTTATGTTAATTATCTATGTTGCAATTAATTATCTATATTTCATGTATTATGTGTGTGAATTTATAATTATTGTGTGTGAAGAACAAATCAAGTAATTATATGCATGTATATGGGAAATTACATTTAGAGTGCATTTAGACATGCATGGAACCCATACATGGAGAAAAATGAAAAGTGTGTCTCCTAGGAAAATGATTCATATTAATAATTAGCATGGAGGTAAGCCTTAGCTAGAGGTTGGAGCTATTATTGTAATAGAAATAGAGGAAAATTTGTCAAAAAGTTATTATAAAGAGACACCTAGTGTGGGTATGCCACAACAGGTATCTACAATACACCTGTAATTGACCAACAAGGGGATAATGGATGTCACAAGTGTTATTAGAACCTAGGGTTACAACACTCAAGCAATATAGGTTGAAAATCATTACAAGGAAAATCACAAGTTTTAAACCAATTGCTTCACATAATTTGTAGGGAATAGAGATGAGTGAAATTCTCAACTCAAGGTGAAATCTACAAGAAAGATAAATGTAAAGGGTAAATTTATGGTTTCTAGCTTAGTATCAATGAAGTGATATGTGAATTTTAGTAGCGAAAATGCTAAATCCGACACAAATGAAAATTATGGAAAATAACCATTATTAATGGAAAAGGAAAAAGAAATTAAAAAATAATAATAATGCCCCCATGGGTGCGGCTTGTTGGCCAATGAACACACTACTAAGGCATTTTTGTCATTTTGCAGGTCATAGGTTCAAACATCATCTTACCTGTGCTTTGTAGTTGGGGAAAGTGTAGTTGCACTTGGAGGTTATAGTGGCACCAGTCAGGGATCGACCATGTGTCACGTGAGTATGAGAGTAGATGTGTTATCGATTCCACCAGTCATAAAATAATAATAATAATAATAATAATAGCAATAAATTTTATGGTGATGTCAACAATGAGGTGGTGGCTAAGTTGGCAAGTGAGGAGGCTAGGTGGTAGACTATGGCAAGATTAGACAACATCGAGGGGATGTAGTGTGCTAAAGTATTATGTTTTTAATGTATGTTGCCACCACAATTGTTGATCATAGGAAATGTGATCCATTGGGTGCTTTCTTCCCCATTTATCAACCCATAATTTTTTCCCAATGTGAATATCTATTGTTTGATGTGCTTCACCATTAGGTTCATCATAGGTGTAACTTGTTGTAAACCTCCATGCATGTTCCAACTTGATTTATATCTAGGCCATCACATCAGAGAAATATTGACCATTAGATTCACTGGAGGAGCAACTTTCCATAAACCTTTTTGCATGTTCTATCATGATATTGTTGTAGCGGCTACAACCACCCTCCAAAATTTTTCCTTAGCTTCATTTTGGAGCCTCCCTACCAACCTTTCACAACACCTTGTCTTGCTTCATCAAGTACACAAGCTTCGGTGATTTTCTTGCAAAAATACAGCCTGTCAATCAAAGCTTGATGCATTCCCATCACAGGTTGTTCATTTAGATTTCTTCCAGCTGCTGGCTTAGAAGCTCCCCCAAGGAATTGCACGATTATGGAGGGCAACCAACCTTCCCTCCAGAAATTGCGTAATTCTATCTGGCAGCATACTGGGCTCCAGAATTGCGCAATCCTGTCCGACAGCCTACAAGGCTCTAGAATTGTGCAATCCTACCAGTCAGGCTTCAACCAGAAAATTGTGCAATCCTTCCGAGTAGGGCTGCTTAGCCCAAGAATTGCGCAATCCTAGGCAGCATTCAGCTGCTCTTCCCAGACAATGTGCAAATATCTGGGCAAACAACCTAACTCCCATCCAGGAATGTGCATTCTCTCCCAGCAATTGAGCAGCCTCATGCATGAGCAATTGGGTTGACCAGTTCCACCCAGGACCAAGGAAACTTGACTTGCATGCATGGCTTGTTTTTTCCTAGAATAGGAAAAGGAAATATGCAAAGGCATCCCATGATTCAGGGAGCTATTTTTAGCAATTGTAGGTTACATGTAAAGTTCGTTTTAGAAACCTTCCTCCAAGTGTCACCTTCTCCTAGATTTGTGGCATGCGCGTCATGAGCTCAATATGATTTATTCGATGCATCAGAGCTCGTTATTTCACATTGATCTTGGAGCTCTGACATCCCACAGCACATCCAAGACTCTTCGACACATCTGGCTCAACTATTCATAGGTAAGTGGTCTCAACCTGTTTTTTTCATCATTTCTATCGCTTTTTATGTTTTCACTTGTGTGAGTGTTGTTTTCTTGATTTCTTTGAATGCTTGTTGTTGTTTACATGCATACTATCTCGTACTAGCACCATTTCAATTTTCTTTGCTATCTCATTATTGTTGCATGCATGAAACTATTTTGCACGAACGGTCACCGGTTCAATGACTTGCTTCACCCACATGCATGTTGATCTATTTACTGAATCTTTCTTTCAATGTTTTCATGCACAATCAATCACTTCTGCTTTCACTTAGTTTCACAATGCATTCACTTTCACATTTTCTTTCAGTTGCTCGTTAGCAAGTCTGGCCAACCTTAGCCCAGACTCTGCCTTCACCAAGACATCATTGCGCAATCCGGGGAAGGAAGGCCCAATCTTCCTCTCCAGAAAAGTGCATGTCGGCCCTAGCACTATCCTCTACGAATGTTTTTCACATTTATGAGGGATAGTAACTATTGGCCCAGAAAATTGTGCAATGCAGTCCCTGAGCCTGCAATCATTGCCAGCTGGAATTGCGCATTACGCAATCCTAGCAGTCAACAGTCAATCTGGATTGTGCATTGCGTAAATCCAACAGCGAGTCAACCTCCCCAGAGAGTCCATACTACTATTTGCGCAAGTCTAGCAGCTAGTCTCCCAACCTCCCAGAAGAAATTGCGTAATCTTTTCCTATCAATCCCCCGATATGTGTTATGACCTCCCAACAGAGTTGGGTGATCGCGCTAGACCAACTGGCTAGAGAAGGAAAACTATGTAAATGGTCTGACATGTTGGGTCATCAGCTGAAGGAACAGGTAAAGAAGGCTCGACAGTCACTCGGTGGTATGAAAGAAGAGATCTGAATGTCCACCTCCATCTTAGATGCAATCCGTGCTCGACAGGAGTTCCCAGTTTTAGAGTGGGCATGGTCACTTGCAGAGACTACTGTGAACACATATTGTATTTCACTATCTAAATGCAGCTTTAGAGGAGTTATCACATGGCTATCTGATCATTTTTTCACCCCAATTTACAAGATGATATTTGAACAAGATCCACACTGCATGTCGAAGGCATCAATGGAGGCATTGATAGACATTGTTGATTGGTATGCCTCACCATCCGGCACCTTCATATGAATGTTCAGCACGAAGAAGCCTCTACATGTTCTACTAAAGTATGCCTTGGACATACTCCTCATGAAGGAAGTATCATATCACATCTCGGCACAATTGATAGCTAGGTTGCACCGGAAGAAGAAGGCATCTTGGCCCGCTCTTCCATTGTGGATTGGGTTATATGAGACCTGGAGTTTCAAGCAAGCAGATGTTAAAGCAGAACTGATGAATAAGTATCCATTCAACCCCCAAAATTACAATCTATGTGACCCAAATTGTATTGTGAAAGATCATTGCACGAGAGTACAGTTCAACTATATCCACGGGCATTTCATTGGGCTGAGGAGGACCCATGGAAATATTTCTATAGTTTCTCCAGACCCAATGAACAGGTTGGCTTCACTGTGGAGTGGTTAGCGAAGCAACATGAAGCAGCATCCCGAGAGCACCAACACCAGCAGTGGTAGTAACAGAGGAAAGCATACCAATGCGTGAGAAGGGAAAGAGGAAGATTGTCGATCGCATGGAGGAAGAGCAAAGCTACAAGTTTCGAGGAGATCCACTAGTAGAGAAAGTAGTTATGGCTATAGAGGCGAAGATGAAACAACGTGGCAAGTGAATCATGCAAAGGTAGAGGGAGAAAAGAAGAATAGAAGAAACAGAGAAGGAGTTGCATGAGCTGAAGGAGAAACTTTGGAAGGAACAAGAGCTGCGCAAATAGGAGAGGGAAGCACAGCAACAATAGGTACAACAAGGGGCACAACATGTGAAAACAGATGAAATAGCACCCATACAAGTAGTGGATTCATCAGAACAGCTGCCATCAGGTAGATAGGGTGAACCATTGTAGGAGCAAGACTTCGCTCATGAGATAGAGCAAGCACTTGAACAGTGGGATATGGATATGGAGCAGCAAGAATTGGAACAGGACACTGATCTCATGCCTCATCACCAAGAGGTCAACTTACTCGCTTCACCGCATCCAGTTGATGAGCAAGTCTCAAGTGACCAAGGAGGCACTGAGATCCTTGGAGATCAGCCGGAAGGAGAGATGCACAACATATCATTCGATGAGTCTCAAAATAGATTTGTGTAATGTCATAGAGTGTCGACTCCAGATGATCATACATCTCCTACGCAAGTTGAGGAAATAGTGATCGTGTCTCACATGGGAAAACATCCAGCATCTTTGAGCGATGCAACCAGAGTGTATGTCGAAGCCAATAGCTCAAGTGTTCACTTTATGATAGTTGAGAATGAGTGAATGGCTAAGGAACTACAGATGGCCAAGCAAGGAGGAGAGTGGTGCCAACATCCACACAAGCTGAACTGAAGAAGGAAATACTAGATGAAGTATTATCCCTTGACATAGTTATATGATCATTTTACTCCAAGTTTTACACTGTGCGTAAGGCAGTTGTCCATCTCAACAGATGGAAGCAGCGATTTTCTGGGAGAGCACGTATCTTGATGAACTTGCATGTTGTTGTTGATTGCATGAAAACATGTACAATGAGATACAAGGGTGCCTTGCTTCACTTTCCTAAGATGATGAAGGCCAATGCAGTTGAGCTAAAGGCATGTATTTGAAGTCAGATCCGGAACTATGAAGAGCTCCCGCAACTCATCACTAGTATACAGGCTTCCCATTCACATGTATTCAAAAGTATGGATGTTGTGGTGCGCGCACATTCGATCCCATCTATTGGGACTCTCACCCAAGCGAAGAAAAAGGCATAGGTCTGACTAGAGATTAACTCATACTTCTACGAGTTGATGCACAATGCCACCAACCTAGACTTTCTCATCAGTGCAGACATCATGCACAAGTATGTTGTTGGTTCAGCCACATTGAAGGCAATGATGCACATGCTTATAGACGAGCTGGACAGAGGAGCCTAAGAAATGTACCTATATGCTATGGAGGCAAGAGTCAGGTTCCAGAAAGATGTAACCTTGGAGCACACGGACACCATCACGGAATATTGATCTTTTCATCAATATGTTAGTGTTGATCAGCATGAGGATGTTGAGGAGTTGGACTTCCATGGTTGTCTAAGTCATAGTGATCTCTAGCATGGCTTTCTCAATCCATTTTCTCTCACATGGGTACATGTGCATTGTAATGTAATGTCTTGTCAACTTTAAGTCAAGTGTCGATAGTTGGATGTAATAGTCATAAAGTAGATGAAGAATCATGAGGGTAGTTGAACTGTCATAAAGGGGAATGTTAAGGGTTACCCCACCCTTTGCTATAAATAGTCCCTCATAACTAATTATATAGGCTTTCGGTCAGCCAAGCTTCTAATAAGACTATCTTGGGGAGAGCTTGGATAGTATTGTAATGAGCCTTAGCTTCTCCACTGTGCAAAGCTAGTACATCTCTTTGGAGGAGCAGGCAGTTGTGGCTGTAATGTTCGACTACCAGAACTAGTGTTTGGACATGGATGTACTATATGACTGGAAATTACACTTCTTAGTATAATGAGAGCCAACACGTTTCATGCATATGTTGTATTGTACTCTATGCTATATGGTTTACTCTAAATGATATATGTATATGTTTACTTACGCATGCATCTATAGCTATCTTTGTATGTATGTATGAATCTTTCTGAAATGTGTTGTTGGTTTAACCATCACTTTGGATTACTTGCTAATTTTCCTTCCATGTTGTGATGCATCTTCGCTCGTGTGTTCCCTTCTTAACTACATTCTATCATAGGTTTCCAAGGGGCGCACTCATCTCAACCCCCATGTGTTATAACCTCTCATGCACCTTCCTTGGCTCACTGCAGTTGTCACACCCTTGCTACCAATAGAGTTATCTTACTTGCCTCTGTGCAAAATCATAGTCAAGGCCCACTGCTAGGACTCCTACACCAAATGGTCTAAGGTCTAATTGGGACTTCTTACCGAGGAGATCCCCTGACATGTTGGCGGGTCCAGCACCATCAACATTTCTGGAACTAGAAGGAGGGCCAAATGACAAGTTGTGTCCTCTCATCATGTTTTGAACCTTTGCATATCTATCATGGATTCTTGCACTCTTCTCCCTCCGTGATGTTTTTTGAATCACGAAGATGTCACCATCATGAGGGAGTTTTTTATCATTTGTCCACTTACACATATGATGGTGAAGGCAAAGTGGCATGGCTTGAGTTCTTACATGACTCTCTTTCCATGATTCATGAGGAATATGGATGTTCTAACAAACAGGACAACCTGTTGCTTGCATACACGCTTCGCGAATCTCCACATCGGTGGTTGTGCAGCCTATCAGCTGACAGCGTGCACTCACTTGAGCACTTCTGTGATCTCATTGAAGACACTTTCTATCATTTTAATCCGGAACATCTTGACCAAAAACTATTACAACATTGGAAGGCTCTGCATGAATCGACTATGGATTTTTGGCAACGCTTCCGTGATTTGCAGTTTCAAGCTCCAAAGAGCCAGATGAAATTTTTCTATCTTTGGGATCGATTCGAGTATTGCTTTAAGAAATATGCTTGTCCTAAGAAGAAGTTTGAAATTAACACTCAGCATTCTTTAGTGATGGAGCTACGCAATCCCATATGGATGCAGTCACTTTCATGAGTGACTGTCCACCATCCCCTCATCAAACAGCTCCACAACTGCAGAGTGATGTTGAGGATCATGCTCACACACCTGCTTGGCTATTCCTCCAGATGATACTATCTTGTTTCCTTCCATTCTAAAATCTACACTTGTTGTGAACAAGGAGCAAGCCATAGCGGATTTGGTGTTGCAAGACCAACATGCGATGTCATTCATGAAGAGTATGAGTGGGAGGTTAAGCATCAACACTTGGTGAAGGATGACTCCCTTCCGTCTAAGCCTCCTTCGTTCTTTCCTGACATCTTTAGTGAACCTACCATCCATGATTTCGCATGTTTATCTTCATCTATGGATGCACCCATTGTTGATCACTTGCAAGACACATTGGATGTCAGTCCATCATTCGACAATAGAGAGGATGAGTTATTCATTGAAAATACATTTGATCTTTCATCTCCCTTTTCTAGGAACACAGAAGATGAATTTGTTCACTTCTCATCCACCCCTCTATTTGATTCATCAGATCATGAGGATGCCTATGAAATCATTGATTTTTCTGATCATGGCATTTGTGATCCATTTACTCCTATATTCGATCACAATCATGATCCTAAGGTAGTTTATTTTTTGAAGCCACTGGTCTATGATAATCTATCTGACGATGAAGTCAAAACACCCAAGAATGTTGAGGCACTTCAGCCCAAGCTAATGGTTATGTCAGTCCCTCGCTCTCTTGGGGTTAGTCTCACTTCTGATCAAGAAAGTATTCAATCACCCGAGGCTCCTCTTCACTCATTTGTATGTACTGAAGATCAATCTCAAACACAGATCATGCTTCCTCCACTCGACCTGCATGATCTTATCATTCATGCATTGGAGGAGCCTTACATTGCAAGTACACATGCATGACGCAATTTATCTTTGTTTGTTTCATTTGCTTTCATGTCAGAGTCAAGAGTGTGATTACACTTCAAAGATGCACGCAGTGTCATACAACACCATGATAAGTCCAGGGACTGCTTGTCATGCACTTCCACTTACTTATGTTCTATGTGTACTTTCAAACATGAAGTGTGGTTGTCTTCATTGTTATATATTTCTTGTTCGGTGTTTCACACAACTAGGTTTCTCGCAGACCAAGCCTTCACCAGCATGGGTCAACCAATGTGCCGGTGGTTGCATTGGAAATATCACTTCACGTGATTAGGCCGACGCACCATTAGTTTAGGAGTAGAATTACTGTTTTCTTTCAGCCAATTTTCTTGCATGCTTTTTTTCTTACTTGCTTTGTTTGTTTGTTTGTTTTCTTGCTTGTTTGCTTACTCGCTATTCTTTCACTTTTTCTTTTGCTTCTCCTTTGCTTTGTTGTTTTTTAGTTTTCTTGTTTTGTTAGTAGGTTAGTTTTGCATGAAACCATTTATGACTCTTGAAACAAGTTGGGTAAAGTACAAGAGGCCTTGTGCAGCTATCACTACTTGGTTATCTGTCATATGCCTCTGTATGAAGAACTTGTTACTTTTAGTCCATGATACGTCAAAGGAAAATACAAACTGTTGAAAGTGAACCTTGGTGAAAACACAATGCTTGCATGCTAACTAGTGTCACCTACTCTAGTTGGTTGTTTTTAGGTAAACCCTTGTCAGCTCAGTCAAGTAGAGTAGGGTGAGGGGTAAAACCTTAACAGGCATGTCAGAGGTATAATAAAATACTTCTCTACTGGAACAACCTATTTTTCTCTCAATAAGTTGGGACCCCTCTTCTGCCTCTGAAATGAATAAGTGTTATGCATAGTTGAAAAAAATGAAAAGTGAAAAAATTCAAAATGAAAAATGAATAAGGTGAAAGAAGAGAAAGGCTTCCTACGTAGAGAGGTGATGCAAGTAACTCTGCCGGGGTACTAACCAGGCTCACTGGTAGAAGAGCCATGCTTGTGTTCCTATGTGACTCTATCAAGGTACTGTTCAGGTCTGCTGGCAACGGAGCAACACTAGAGATGAAAATAAGACTTTGATGACTATACTGCTTGTGCACCAATATACCCCTCAATCCCAATCGAAACAGTTGTGTTGCCCTGGCTTGGAATGTGTGTCAATCGACCAAGAGCTTGGCAGATGCTACATATTACAATCAAGCTAGTGTGAAACCAAGACGAACTGAGAGCTGAACAATACTTTAAGAGGTGTTAGACTTGTTTTTCATGAACAAGGTCCATTCAAAGAGCTGGAGTTCTACCAATGTGTCGCCAAGTGTTGTAGTAGCTACAACCACCCTCCAAAAATTTTCCTTAGCTTCGTTTTGGAGCCTCCCTACCAACCTTTCACAGCACCTTGTCTTGCTTCGTCTAGTACACAAGCCTTCAATGATTTTCTTGCAGAAAGACAGCCTATCGAACAAATCTTGATACATTCCCTTCACGGGTTGTTCGTTTGGACTTGGTCCAGCTGCAGGCTGGGCAGCTCCCCCAATAAATTCCACAATTCTAGAGGGAAACCATCCTAATTCCCTCTAGAAATTGCACAATTCTCTCTGGCAGCCTGCTGGTCTGCAGAATTGTGCAATCCTTCCTAGAAGGGTTGCTCAACCTAGGAATTACGCAATCCTGGGCAGCAATCAGCTACTCTACCCAGAAATTGGGCAAATATTTTGGGAAGATAGCCCATCTCCCATCCAGAAATGCACATTTTCTCCGAGATGTTGAGCAGCCTCATGCATGAGTAGTTGGGTAGACCAATTCCACCCGGGACCAAGGAAACTTCACTTGCATGCATGGCTTTCTTTTTCCCATAATAGAAAAAGGAAACATGCAAAACCATCCCATAATTCAGGGAACTATTTTTAGCAGCTGGAGGTTACATGCAAATTTTTTTAGAAACTTTCCTCCAAGTGTCGCTTTTTCATAGATTTGTGGCATGTGTTTCATGAGCTCAAACTTATTTATTTGATGCATGAAAGCTCATTCTTTCACATCGATCTTGGAGCTCTGACATCCCATATCACATCCAAGACTCTTCGACACGTCCGACTTAGCTATTCACAGGTAAGTCGTCTCAACTTGTCTTTTTAATCATTTCTGTCGATTTTTGTGGTTTCGCTTGTGTGGGTGTTGTTTTCTTGATTTATTTGAGTGCTTGCTATCATTTACATGCATACTAGCTTATACTAGCATTGTTTGAGTTTTCCTTTCTATCTCACTGTTATCGCATGCATGAAACTGTTTTAGACGAACGGTCGTCGATTCGGCGACTTGCTTCACCCACATGCATGTTGATTTGTTTACTGAATCTTTCATTCAATGTTTTCATGCACGATCAATCACTTCTACTTTCACTTAGTGTCGCCATGCATTTGCTTTCACTTTTGTTTTCAGTTTCCCGTCGGCGAGTCTGACCAACCTTGGCTCGGACTCTGCCTTCACCGAGACAACATTGTGCAATCCAGGGAAGGAAGGCCCTGTCTTCCTCTCCATAAATGCACATTTCTTTTCAAGCACTATCCTCCAAGACTACTTTGCACATTTCTAAGGGACAGTGGTTGTTGGCCCAGAAAATTGCACAATGCAGTCCCTGATCCTACATTCATTGCCAATTGGAATTATGCAATCCCAGCAGTCAGTAGTCAGCTTGGATTGCACATTGTGCATATCCAGTAGCCAGTCAGCCTCCCTAGATATTCCAAACTACTTTTTTCACAAATTTGGCAACGAATCTCCCAACCTCCCAAAAGAAATTGCATAATATTTGCTTATCAATCCCGAGGTATGTGTTATGTCATTCCTGAATTTGCTTTGGTATTCGTTAATAGATTTATTCCCATGTATGCTGCTTTTTCTCTAGGTCTTTCAGGTTTTCATCTGCCTCTCAATAGTACAAGATCAATGGCCTCCAAGAGAGCGGGATCAAAGGATACTGAAGAAAGTGCAACTGGAGCAGCAGTTGAACAGGTGTCCGCATGTGTTAGGCCCCTATACTACTAGTGTAACCCCTTATTGTTATTATTACAAACCACTTATTATATTTTTGTGCCCATGTAGTCCCCATATTGTTATTATTGTGCCCCATAGAAGCCCACTATTGTTATTATTGTGCCCTTGCATTATTATTGTTATGTCGGCTCTGATTATATTATGACCCCTTAGACTCCTATATATAGAAAGGAGGTCTTGTCATTTGTATCATCCAAGAATTGTTCACTTGTTTAATGTAAAGGAGGTTGCCCCCTCGAAGAGGCTGAATTATAAGGTGTTCAACTATCTTTTCTATCTTTTTGTGAGTTGGTTTCATAATATTTGGTATCAGAGCTATGGATTCTAGGGTTTCACTACTCCAAACAGGTCATCATGGTATTTTCGCTATAAATATTTCGCTACGAAGTTTCAGAATCTAAGAAAAAAACCCATTTGAGATTAAATCGGTCGAAACTTTGGCTCTGAATTTAAGATCCTGTCTCACTCTATTTTCGGAGATATAGTTTGAGGAAGTTAGGGTTTTTGCAGACCGCCGAATTACATTGCAAACATGTGACCTGGGGAAAATCGTCATAACTTTCTCTCTGAGCATCGGATTCAAATTTTGTAAGAAGTTACAAAAAGAAGACGGACTATAGCTTCTTGTATACATTGTTTAGATCCAAAGGTCAAAACAATGACACGTGTCATGCCGTACAAGTTCGCTCTACTGAACTAGTCTATAATCAGGTCACCGTGGGAGATTTGGCATAACGTTTCCTTGGAAAATACAATTTGGATCAAACTAGTGGCATTGGAAAGAGGACGCAAAGGGCTACTACAAGTCATTATTTTAGAACTGGAAGATCTGAAATTACAGAGTTATAGTTGTTTCAAGATCGAGCTCCTAAAATCAAGAAAAAGCGAGATGAGGAAGTTTGGTGGCAAGGATTCGGTAAATTGGATACTACAAATGAAGAAATATTTTGATCTACATGGTGTACCACTGTTACAAAAGGTATGTATTTCATCTAATTATTTAGAACTGAATCAATTTTTATGGTATAAAGGGCTTTGTTCTCGTGAACCACTTGTCACATGGTCAATTTTCACAGAGGAAATGATAGCACATTATGAGGATACAAAGAGAAACTCCTTCTTTAGCCAATTGATAAATCTCAAACAAAAGGGTTCAATGGAAGAGCATATTGAAGACTTTCAAAAATTGAATAGAAGGGTAGATTATATTCCTGAGAAGCAAAGGATTTATGTCTTCATAGGGACTTTAAAGGGTAATGTTCAACATGAGGTTCGTTTTTGGGAACTTGATTCATTGGAGGAGGCATTCGAGTTGGCAAGAAAAAATGAAAGTGAAATTATGAAAACAAGGAATCCCACCACTCATGACTATAATTATGGAAGTGTTTCTTCTAATAGCCTGCCACAACCTACAAGGCTTACACCACAACAATTGGAAGAGAAAAGAGAAAAAGGGATTTGTTACAATTGTGATAGAAAATGCACTAAAGGTCATAAGTGTGCTAAGAATAAATTATTTTACATAGAGTATGAAGAGGAGGAAGAAAAGGATCAAGAAACATCAAAAGAAGAGGATATATGCCAGAACCCAACCCTAGAGAAAGAAGAAATGAATCTGACCATATCTTGTAAATCATTGGTAAGAATTACCACTCAAACTCTCAAGATAAGACATGTCAAGAAAAAAAAGGTTCAAGAAGTGAAAGATCACATCGAGAAAGAAGAAATGAATCCAACCATATCTTGTAATGCATTGGCCAGAATTACTACTCCTCAAACTATCAAGATAGAAGGACATATCAAGAAGAAAAATGTTCATGAAAGATCACATTGAGCATCAAGAAATGAATCCTACCATATCTTGTAAAGCATTGGAAGAAATTACCACTCCTCAAACTCTCAAGATAGAAGGAAATATCAAGAAGAAAAGGGTTCAAGCAATGAAAGATCACGTCGAGCATCAACAACAAGTTTTTCAACTTTTAAAGGATAACGCCACTTTGGTGCAGAATCGAATGAAAAAATAGGTAGATCAACATCGTAGTGAAAAATGTTTTGATGTAGGTGATTGGGTATTATTACGGTTACATCTCAAGCAAGCTATTTATGAGAAAGAAATGTTGGCAATACTACATGCACTTAAGAAATGGCAACCTTACCCAATGGGAAGACACTTAAAGGTAAAAATGGATCATGATAGTCTTAAATAAATTTTAGAACAAATATTATCATTAGAAGAACATAAAAAATGGGTCACAAATATGTTTGGTTATGACTTTGACATCATCTACAGAAAAGGGAAGAAATTTTTTGTTGTAGATGTACTCTCAAGAAAGGATGAGGATGTGGGAGCATTGTTTTGTGTTATTTCTATTATCCAACCAGATTGGATAAATGAAGCAAGGGATGAATGGAAGAAGGATGAAGTATGGAAACTCATTCAAAAGTTGCAAAAGATCCCAATTCAAACAATATTGTCAGAACTTGAAAAGGAAGGAAAAATCATATTGGAACCTGGAGCAGTCACAAGAACAAGAACCTGACAGCTACGAAATCGATCAATTTCAGAGTATCTCATCAAGTGGAAGAACTTTCCCACTAAATATTCCACATGGGAGGACAAGAATTTTATACAGAAGCATCAAGAAATACTCAAGCGTTGAGGACAACACTTTTTGAAGGAGAGGGGCATGTTAGACCCCTATACTACTATTGTAACCCCTTATTGTTATTAGTACAACCCCCTTATTATATTGTTGTGCCCATGTAGTCCCCATATTGTTATTATTGTGCCCCATAGAAGCCCACTATTGTTATTATTGTGCCCTTACATTATTATTGTTATGTCAACTCTGATTATATTATGACCCCTTAGACTCCTATATATAGAAAGGAGGTCTTGTCATTTGTATCATCCAAGAATTGTTCATTTGTGTAATGTAAAGGAGGTTGCCCCCTCGAACAGGCTGAATTCTAAGGTGTTCAACTATCTTTTCTATCTTTTTGTGAGTTGGTTTCATAACAGCATGTCTATCGATCCATGAAGATACCAAGTTGTTTTTAGATAAGGACATCAAGTTGAAATGGCAAGAGGACCTCGAAGACCATCAGGTGTATGTGAACATTCACAAGTTCAGCATGTACCGGATTGCATGCAGATACTCGGCGTTCTCATGCGCGTACATGATACATTGGATCGTCTCGCACACTGATCCTGAGACAATGACTTTGATAAGTGTCAGCGGCACAAAGCTTGTAGCCTTCTGGGCATGGGATTATGATGAGATGTATCAGATGTCGGAGCCCTTGATTGTCATGGAGACTCCCTTCAGCTTACGCAGCAACAATTCCAGCTCCAAAGACATTCTGAAGAACTGGGTAAAGGAGTCAGCTAGATTCAGGATGACAACCAAACATATCTACAAGACGAAGATGCTACATAAGGCGCATCAATACTTGGTCATATTTTCATGTCGATTGTATGGCCAAGAAAGCATAGAAACCTTCCTACACAGTTGGGTGATCGCATTGGACCAACTGGCCAAAGAAGGAAAACCGTGTAACTGTGCCTGCATGTTGGCTAATCAACTAAAGGAACAGGTAAGAAGGCATGAAAGTCACCCAGAGGTATGCAAGCATAGATCTACATGTCCACCTACATCTTAGATGCAATCTGTGCTTGAAAGGAGTTTTCGGGCTTGGAGTGGGCATGGTCACCAGCGGAGACTGCTATGAACACATATTGTAAGTTGTTGTCTGAATGCAGCTTCAGAGGAGTTATCACATGACTATCTGATCATTTTTTCACCCCAGTTTACAAGATGATATTCAAACAGGATCCACCCTGCATGTCGAAGGCAGCAATGGAGGCACTAATAGACATTGCTGATTGGTATGCCTCATCATCCAACACCTTCGTACGAATTTTCAGCACAAAGAAGCCTCTGCAAGTTCTACCGAAGTTTTCCTTGGACATACTTGTCATGCAGGAAGTAAAATATCACATCTTGGCAAGATTAACAGCTAGGCTCCACCAGAAGAAGAAGGTACCTTGGCCTGCTCATCCATTACAAATTGGGTTATATGAGATCTCGAGTTTCAAGCAAGTGGATGTCGAAGTAGGACATATGAAGAAGTATCCATTCGACCTCCGAAGTTACAATCTGTATGACCTACATTGTATTGTTAAAGATCACTGCATGAGAGTACAGTTCAACTAGATCCACGGGGAATTTCATTGGGCCGAGGAGGACCCATGGAGATATTGCTACAGTTTCTCCAGACCCAATGAACAGTTCAGCTTCGTTGTGGAGTGGTTAGCGAAGCAACATGAAGCAGCATCCCATAGAGCACCAACACCAACAACAGAGGCAATGATACCAGTGTGCGAGAAGGGCAAGAGGAAGATTGTCGATTGCATGGAGGAAGATCAAAGCTGCAAGTTTCAAGTAGATCCACTGGTAGAGAAAGAAACTATGGCTATAGAGGCAAATATGCAACAACACGACAATTGAATCGTGCAAAGGAAGATGGAGAAGAGAAGAATGGAGGAAATAGAGAAGGAGTTGAATGAGCGGAAGGAGCAACTCTGGAAGGAAAAAGAGCTGTGCAAATAAGAGAGGGAAGTGCAGCAACAACAGGTACAGTAGGGAGCACAGCATGTGAAAACAGATGAAACAATTCCCATACAGGTAGTGGATTCATCAGAACAACCAGCATCAAGTAGACAAGGTGAACCATCGCAGGAGTAGGACATTGCTCATGAGATAGAGCAAGAACTTCAACAGTTGGATATGGATATGGAGCAGCAGGAATTGGAACAGGACACCGATCTCATGCCTCATCACCAAGAGGTCGACTTACCTGCTTCACCACATCCAGATGATGAGCAAGTCTCAAGTGACCAAGGAGGTAATGAGATCCTTAGTGTTATAGACATATTTGGGCATTGCAAACCCAATCACATATGTCCATAAACCAAGGGATTTTAAACCCCTAAAAGTGTTGTTTCATACCCTAAAGGAACAACGTTAGCTGATTACATCATTTCTCAGAAGTTCTCCCTCAAAAACTACTCAAAACTGGTCAAAACTTGACCATACATACTGCTCCATGCTAAGGGTGCAATGCATCTCACCTGTTACACACGAGGCATGTGATGCATACTAAAAATCCCTTCTGTAGGGTGAGATGAGTGAGAGCAGAAAAATGGCAGAAATAGTTTGCTAGGTGGAAACTCAAAGAATCTTCTAAAAACTACTCATATGACACTTGCCTCTCTGAATTCGCCCAGGGATGAGTAAGAGATCATGAAATCTCCAAGTGGAACCAAGAACTATCAGTGAAATGACACTAATCAAAATCCCAGAAGCTGACTCACTCTCCTGCAAACATCTATATATGGATCCCTCATCCTAGAGCTCCAAAGGGGCTGGAATTATGTAATTTGTAAGGAAGTGTTGTTCGTTTCTCTTTGAAGACATTGTATTGTTGGGTGATCTTGATTTGTATGAGGTGAAGATGGCTTTCACGTTGGGAGGATGATGCTGGATTAGATAGCTTGGTTTTAATCCTCTCTTCTACTACTTCTATCAATAAAGCTATTTGAGTTTTCCTCCATATGCTTGTATATCTCTAAATCTTGTATTTGTATATGCATTTATATGGTTGATGTACATCTGATCCTACATTGTTTATGGTTATAGATCTCTATGCCTTGATGGTATTTTGCTTCTTTGACTCTACAGGTGTTCTTTGAAGCGAGACAAGTGAGAAAGGAGTGGTGAAAGCTCTATCAAGGGAGAGAGGAAACAAGCAAGGAGACTAGCGAAAGACTGAGGTTGGTACTCTCTTCTTCTCTCTCATCTATCTCTCGTAAAGGAAAACACAAGTAACTTTAGTTTGTTTGTTTCTAATATAGCTACCCATCTTAGTGGGACTATCAGCTCTGAATAGACACTAGTTTTCTCGATAGCAAAATGGCAACTCCACTGGGGAGTGAATAGTTTGTTTGTTTTGTTACTGTTGTTTGCTTTATAAACCACAGATGGAGCCTGAAGTTAAGCTAACTAGCGTTCGAACTGCTTTTGCTATGCAACTGCAAAGTAGATCAACACTGCTTTAGTCAATCTCTAGGTTGGTTTATGAACTGAACATCTGACTTGCAAACATCCTAAGTGCCCTAGTGGTAGCTCAAATAACCTCATTAGATCAGCCCCTATACTTTGTGTTTATTGACAATCATTAGCTCAGCCTAAATCCCTGAACTTAGCTGCAAACTGTGAGTGAAAATCAAGCTCAGTCTTGTCCCTGGACCATCGCACTGTCTCTCATTGGCAATCTAGATGCATCGCACCTCCCATGTGTTGCAGGTGAGATGCATCCCTGTTTCCCTGTGTTACACGTGCGATGATTGAGTAAGACTATTTTCTGCCTCCATATTTTGGTTTTTTCTTCATTGTCTTCAGCTTTATTCAGTAGTTTTACTGTCTATGATCAGTATATCACTGTTGAAACCTTCTTCCTTTGCATTATTCACCCTCCATTGATAAAAAAAATTGTGAATTTTTTTATGTATTTTTCATCATTTGCAGTTCTCTTTTGCAAACAGTGGCTTAATCGAACTGTCGTCTTTTGATTTGAAAGTGTCGTGAGTGTTGTTTTCAGTCAAGAAAAAGAGTGTCGTAAAGTCTTCCTCTTTTAGATAGTCGATTACACTTTTGCCATTGTATTTGATTTGAATTAATAGTATTTCAAGTGTCAAAAGCAATTTTAAATTCGAAATCGCAAAGTGTCATGCTAGCCTTCCTTTCGTTTTTTGAAGAGAAAATTGTTAGTATTGTCACTTTGAAAGAAGATAGTTCAGATCCGTACTTAGTTTTCTTTTGTCATTCTCACATTAAGGAAACTGAAAAACAATACATGCATGTGCATTTGCATTTAGACTCCATGTTGAAATCGATTTAGGAAAAGTGCATCTAGTGTGTGCTCTCTGCTCTATGTCGAAAAAATTTCATTTCTCTTTCCTTAGTAGCTAGGATTTTCATTGCAAAAAGAAAGTAAATGACTGTTTATCATCTTAGATTGCATATTTAGGAATTGTATATCTACATCACATGGTGAACCTTAAAGGCAAACTTCTTAAGAAAGATCAACTGTAAAATAAACCTCAATGAACATAAAAACGCTTTGGAACCTAACACACAACATCTAGAAGTCTAGGCTAGAGATGTATTCCGGCATCATAAAGCCTGGTAACTATCATCTTCATCGTATGTTAGGTGATTCCTCCTCTTTGATACGACAAGTGCTAGTACGGACTTGTGCTCCCATGTACCGTCGAGTATATATTGGGAGACCACAATAGGCTATATCCTTTATCCTTAGGAAGTCGTGTCTGCGGCCCTATCGATCGCAATGCACTAAACACAACATTTAGGAATATTGACTGCCGTACCATAAAAAGTACTCTGTAGTTTTATGATTTGTGTGGTAATCCCTCTATCTATATTTTCAAAGTAGTCACTTTCGTTCCTTTTCAGACTCCTTAAAAGAAAAGGTCCATCTAAGCACTTTTCACTTCAGGCTCATTAAAAATCGAAGGTGACTAGAGTCATCTTTAGCTTTTTCTCGACTCTTAAAAATTGAAAAAGCAAGTTGTGTCAAAGCATCATAAAATTTATTTTAATCAGAATAACATCATTGTTCCCTCATTGGTCTTAGGTTGAGAAAATGGAGTCTACCAATCAAGGATTTCCCCTTGGGGGAAATCCTAGTCCCTTCTTCTCTTGGGGAGATGTTGGTGCTCCACACATGGCTACATTGTCCCTTCCAGGACTCACAATTGGCCTGCCAGTATGGCTTTTCTCGACCTATGTTGTTCAAAACACCACAATTCCTCAGCAATCAAATCAGCAACCAGATGACACTGAAGTTTCTCCCCCACCTTCTACTTCATTTTTTTCTCCCTCTCCTTCTTCCTCTTTGCTTGGTGAAGCTAGTAATGCTAAAAACCAAGTAACTGAGAAGAAGAAGAAGAAGCCAATGACGAAAGGGGGAAACCATGCATCGTCTGGCGAAAATCCACACACTGCACCTTCCAAACCTAAATCTCCATGTTTCATTTGCAAGGGAGACCACTATCATCGAGATTGTCCCTACATCCCACGGATCTTGAGGGACTGTTCTCCCCGCTTGCACAATCCAGTGTCTTCAACCTCTGACAATCATGTTGAGAGCACACCATCAACTAGTGAAAACGAAGTCAATGGAAAGAAAGGAAGATCTAAATTTCCTTGTAGACTATGTGAAGGCGATCATGCCCTCCATCGTTGTCCTTTCCTAGACGAAGCTAAAAGATTCTTGGATAACCATCCTACTTCACCGCAGCAACTTCCTCCTGGATACAAGAAACTCTTGCCGAGTCCATAGCTAGTTGAAAATCTGACTGACACACCTTTGTTGTCGGTCGAAGCACCTATCTTTGAAGATAAACCCTCTGAGTCCACACCAGACCAAAGTCAACAAGTCAAGACAGCAGTTGACCTAGCCTTGTCTTCAAAAGGTCCACCTTCAGATGATACTATCACCAAAGAGAATGAGAACAATGTCGTTCAAATTCTTTTCGTTAACATAGAATTCGATGAACTTGGGGGAAATCTACCCGTTACTTTACCACAGGAAGGAATTTCGTCAGAGATTTATCCGGCCATTTATTCGGTCCCTCCTCCAAGCAATCTAGTCATTTCCTTCGATTGGAATCTACTAGGGAGACCCCACCTACCATCTAATGTACCATTTTGAATCATAGTACAAGCTTACAGAATGATCATGGTTGGTACTATCATAGATGAAGGGGCTTCTGTGAGTATCCTTTCCTTAACTGCTTGGAAAGCGCTTGGTTCACCATCGCTTCTGCCTGAGATTCAAAATCTAATAGGCTTCAACAAAGGAACCAGTCAACTATTAGGGATCCTTCCAAATTTTCCTATAACTTTGAGAAGGAAAACCGTTCATCTAAATGTGATGGTAGTCCAAGGACCTCTATATTACAATATACTCCTTGGGTGTGACTACATTTATAGCATGGGAGCTATTGTTTCCTCACTCTTTCGAGTGATGTGTTTTCCACATGAAGGCAGAGTGGTCCACCTAGTTGACCAGCTTTCATTCCCTAGTTCAAACACAGCTATTAGTCAAATGGCATCCCTAACTAGTATTTTTGCACAAGGAATGTCTCATCAATCTCCAGTCCATCCACTTGATGAGCGCGAGTGATTCGGTGATTGTGACTGAAACCTAGGGGGCATGCGCCCTGGTCTGCTTCGGCAGGAAAACCCCAGATATAAGGTAGGTTTCCACGTAGGATATATGACTAGTCTAACCCCATGTCCATTTAGGAAAATGGGATTAGACTGGAAAAATATTCCCACATCAAAGGTTATGTGATTGGCACTGACAATAGTCACCCTTTGTCCATTTTAATGGACAAAGCCAAGGAAGTGTTTTTTCTGCTACGCAGATGGGACAATCTTGCTAATGCGAGAATTTCCATATGGTAACCTGGAAACTCTACTTTATACCTGGCAGCATGCAAACAGTTTTGCATGCGAGTGAAAAATGACCTTTTATTTTCTTAGTTTATAGGCTCTCAACCCTTTAACCTCGTAGGTTGGTCATTCCTAGCTTGCATAGGAAAGGCTTCGAAGCAAAGTTTCAAATGGGGCAAGCTCCCTAAAAAATGAACCTATCAATGAAAGACATCCTTATTATACAACTGGCATGAGTAGTTTTACACAAAGTTCAAGCTCGTTAAAAAATAAACCTAGGAATGAGCATATGTTCCCCAAGAGTTCAAGCTCGTTAAAAAATGAACCCACCTTCAATAAATAACCATTGCGATCACATAATTATCAGCTTTGGAACCTTG
This sequence comes from Pinus tabuliformis, assembly GCA_031772625.1. Taxonomy (NCBI): domain Eukaryota; kingdom Viridiplantae; phylum Streptophyta; class Pinopsida; order Pinales; family Pinaceae; genus Pinus; species Pinus tabuliformis. The sequence continues at coordinate 499,546,369 of CM062804.1, forward strand.
GTCATGTTCTTACCATCACCTCCACTCTTTTTTTAGCCGATCATATGCCTCCATTTGATTGTTTACCCTTTTGAGGTGTTGAAAATGCAACAAGATGATGGAGCTTAGTGGAAAGGAGTCGCCTTCACTAAGTGGGCCCGCAGGCTATTTTTGGCGCAAAGTCTATTTTTAGACATATGGATCATGGTCTATGAGTTGCAGGATGTTGTTTATGGATGATTGGTCATGTTGGGAAAAATAGATGGACTTCTATTTTTGGTTCACAGCGGAGTGATCAGAGTCTATTTTTAGACTGCCAGGCTAAAAATAGAAACAATCAAATATTATTAGCCCTTAGTAATATTTGGACTCTAAATATTATCTTATTCTCTTGGAGCACTTCAGTTCGAGCTACGGATGTGGCACATGCAGCTGACAGAAGGAATCACGTGGTTTCTTATGTGTTAGTTGAGCTATTGCATGGAGGACATCAGTTAGAACTCATGCATGTGAGTTCTGTGGAGTTGGATGTGGAGTTGATGGAGTTGTGTTCAGTTTGACTTAGTTAAACTAGTTGTATTTAGTCTAACTAAAGAATACTCTAGTGATGAGTTGTGTGAATTAATTATTAATTAATTCAATAATTATTAACTCATAAAGAAACTAAAGAATACATCAGTTAACTTAGTGCATGGACAGTTCAACAGAGACAGGTGTTAGAGGTAAGTGAAAGGGTGAGCTGTGACTATCAGTTGTGCATGAGATTTGCACATGCATTGGATTGAGTTATGCCAATGAGTACTGCACAGTGTGGGCCAATATCAAGGCAATTATAGCCTATGCTCACATGATTTCCAGTGTTAGTGATTCTCCAAGGTAAATAGAACTTGGAACGAGTTTGGATTAATTCATTCTCATGCAGGATTGTGCAGTGGAGGCAGGCAAAGCAGTGGAGGAGTTTTGAACCTGTGACTTGTTTGGATCTGAGCTAGTTTTGTGTGTAACAAGTGGAGATAGTACTGAGTACTTTTGAGAAGTATTGTACTATGTATTGTATCATGTTCTCAATCATTAATATAAAGATAGTGTGGGGTTTTTAGCTGTAAGCTTTCCCCGGGTTACATATTGTGTTAATGTGTGCATGCGATTGATGTTTCATTGATTTTAATGCTGCTAAATTGATGATCAACGTAGAGGAGATTATGTATTGTGCATGTATTCCGCAATAGTGTATAATCGGGATAATCTCTGTGAATAAGTGTCATATTATTCAAAATTTCTACATGGTATCAGAGCTGGTTGATTTGTAGAAAAAGTTCTACAGGATATCAAAGCAAGGATTGATCATCAAATCTATTATTCAGAAAGTGATTACATTTTATTTCTTTAGGCAGAGTCTGTAATCGGGCCAAGTAACCTCTGGATTCATCCTTCTTTTGGAAGGTGAGATATCCAATGAATGTCCATAAAGTCAATCTCTGTACGAGAAATACTTTGTTCTCATGAATTTTAGATTAGAAGCGGTTGAGTTTTGAGCTGCTGGAATGGCACTCAAGGATAAACTCAGAAACATCTAAGTGTGAGAATGGAGATAGTATGCCCCAGTATCTCACGAAGTTCACCCAACGCAGGGATGAGCTGGGAAGTGTGGGGGTGATTGTCGATGATGAGGACTTGGTGAGCTTGGCTCTCCTTGGTCTTCTGAAGAGTTGGCATTCCTATCAGGACTCTGTCAATGGTCGGGAGAAATTGCCAGGATGGGAGAGACTTTGGTCGGATCTTGTGCAAGAGGAGATCAGACGGAGCACCAGAGAAAATTCTTCATCCATGCCTGATGAGGAGAACTGTGCCTTAGCGAGTAAGGTGAAGAAGGGGAAGGAGAAGGGTTCTCTTTCTGAATCCAGTTCTTCCAATGATGGGAAGAAGGTTGACAAGTTGAAGGTGAGATGCTGTCGTTGTCATGAGTTGGGCCTTTATGCTACTAATTTCCCAAAGAGGAAATCCAAGAAGGGATCCAGGGAAGGATTTGAAGGTGAGGCACTTGCTTCACAGTTTGAGTTGGATTTCACAGTCTTCGCATGCACGGTTTCATCCATGGTGGGAAGTGGTTGGTTTCTTGATAGTGGAGCTTCCTTCCACATGACCGGTGACAAAAGTTTGTTCAGTAATTTGGAGGAGAAAGATCGCCAGATACTCATAGCGATGGGTAATGATGAGAAGTATAGTGTCTCAGGTGTAGGCACGGTTATTTTTCAGAGGGAGCATGGAGCTTGCATTACCTTGACCGATGTCAAGTATGTACCAGGACTGAAGAGAAACTTGGTGTCAATCGTGATGCTAGAAGACAGAGGCTATGATGTAGTCTTCAGTAAGGGAAAGGTTTTCCTTGGACACATCATCACTACATAGGTGAAGCAGATTGGTTCACGGGTCAAGAACATGTATTCTCTTGAGGTTCAAGATGCATGCAAAGCCCTAAGCAGCGAGGCAACTGATGGAGACTTGGTGGTTGAGAGGGAGTGTATATTACCTCTCAACATGCAGAGCTAGAAGAAGTCTCAGACGATTGTGGAGGAGCCACGATTGGTGCAGCAGCTTCAAGAGGTTGTGGAGCAGCCACAACAAGGGAAGCTGAGAGGAGATTGAGTAGAGACATCTACTCATGCAGAGACCTCTAGTAGGGGGAAACTTCGAGCCAGGTGGTCTGAGGGATTGCATGCAGCCATACCTCTAGGTAGGAGGTGGGGTGATGTGGATTGATCGTCCCAAGGAGGAGGGGCAGGATACTTGAGGTACCCAACCTCTTGGATGAGACCTTGCTACGGGAGCCCCAATGTGGAGTAGCAGGAACTGACTGATTGGGTAGAGACAGATGCATATGGAGCGGCAGAGAGAGCGATAGTGCAGGGAATCCTAGGACAGCGCATAGCTAGCAAGCTGCAGCAATGCGAGAGGCACAAGTGTTTTGCACAGTGCTAGGTGGCACAAAGAGGTGTGCAATGGTGCAAGATGCATGGAGATGTTGCAGTAGCACAGATTTAAGAGAGGGAGAACTTGTCAGCAGCAGGTAGAGCTTCAGCATCAGAGTATGTTCCTAGCCCAACAGAGTGGTTAGTTGGGAGTGTTTTTTGTTCCAAGTGTTGTTGGAGCAAATGGACCGGGCAAATGTGTTGCATGTAGAACATTCTAGAGTTGCAGGATAGGGGTTGCAGATAATCCATATCTTGTTGAGAGGGAGTGTTGAAAATGCAACAAGATGATGGAGCTTAGTGGAAAGGAGTCGCCTTCACTAAGTGGGCCCGCAGGCTATTTTTGGCGCAAAGTCTATTTTTAGACTATGTTTATTTTTAGACATATGGGTCATGGTCTATGAGTTGCAGGATGTTGTTTATGGATGATTGGTCATGTTGGGAAAAATAGATGGACTTCTATTTTTGGTTCACAGCGGAGTGATCAGAGTCTATTTTTAAACTGCCGGGCCAAAAATAGAAACAGTCAAATATTATTAGCCCTTAGTAATATTTGGACTCTAAACATTATCTTATTCTCTTGGAGCACTTCAGTTCGAGCTACAGATGTGGCACATGCAGCTGACAGAAGGAATCACATGGTTTCTTATGTGTTAGTTGAGCTACTGCATGGAGGAATTCAGTTAGAACTCATGCATGTGAGTTCTGTGGAGTTGGATGTGGAGTTGATGGAGTTGTGTTCAGTTTGACTTAGTTAAACTAGTTGTATTTAGTCTAACTAAAGAATACTCTAGTGATGAGTTGTGTGAATTAATTATTAATTAATTCACTAATTATTAACTCATAAAGCAACTAGAATACATCAGTTAATTTAGTGCATGGATAGTTCAATGGAGACAGGTGTTAGAGGTAAGTGAAAGGGTGAGTTGTGACTATCAGTTGTGCATGAGATTTGCACATGCATTGGATTGAGTTATGCCAATGAGGATTGCGCAGTGTGGGCCAATATCAAGGAAATTATAGCCTATGCTCACGTGATTTCTAGTGTGAGTGATTCTCCAAGGTAAATAGAACTTGGAACGAGTTTGGATTCATTCATTCTCATTCAGGATTGTGCAATGGAGGCAGGCAAAGCAACGGAGGAGATCTGAACCTGTGACTTGTTCGGATCTGAGCTAGTTTTGTGTGTAACAGGTGGAGATAGTATTGAGTACTTGTGAGGAGTATTATACTATGTATTGTTACATGTTCTCAATCATTAATATACAGATAGTGTGGGGTTTTCAGCTATAAGATTTCCTCGGGTTACATACTGTGTTAATGTGTGCATGTGATTGATGTTTCATTGATTTTAATGCTGCTAAATTGATGATCAACGTAGAGGAGATTATGTATTGTGCATGTATTCCGCAATAGTGTATAATCGGGATAATCTCTGTGAATAAGTGTCATATTATTCAAAATTTCTACATGAGGAACAACTACGACGAGTGATTCTATTAGCCACCTTCTTTACACTGTTGTGATTGAAAAAAGGTTCCAAACCTTACCTAGAACCAGTTGCTATCCAAAAACATCACTTGTTCCTCAAAAAACGAGTCTCCTTTAAGCTCTTTTCATCTAACTCGTAAAATATGAAAAGATTACCGAGCAATTGGCCTCTCCAGCTCGTTAAATTCATTGGAAGTGCCATCCCTCCTCTATATTTTAATCTTTTTGGACCTGAGGGATCATTACACAAAACTATAGAGCGTTTGTCTTGTTCGGCTTGTTAAAACTCTCGAAAAGTCATCCCTTTCGTGTTATTTTATACTTTTTTGGACTTAAGGGATTATATTACGAAAAAGGACTACTGGAGTTGCCTTTCCATCTCTTTTTAGACTCTTTAAAATTGAAAAGGACTGAGTTCTCTTTGTCGTTAAACCCGTTAAAACAATAGCGACAAACTTGTCCATGCAGACAAGAACGAGTTTCACTGTCACTAGGCTCGTTAAAAAATAGCGACAGGTTTGCCCGAAGGGCAAATTATAGAACAAGAATATGTTATCCTCTTCGAGCTTGACAAAAAATAAAGAGGTACTAGTCAGCAATGACTTGGGAAAAAGGGAAGAAAATTCGAATAACTTTATTGGTAGCAGGTCGCTCTTGGACAGGACACTTTCACTCCATGATTGAGTCTAGTTGGGTTATTCCATTCACCGGTCATATCACCATTGGTCCACCGTACCATCCATTTTGGGGTTAACTCTACCAATCCATTTCAGTGTCACCAATATGTTCAAGAGAAGTCGCTCAGAGAATTCACCAACCTAGCTAACGCCTCATCCGCTGCAATACCTTCACTCTCCATTTTTCATGACCACCACCCTGAACCTTGTATCATCAAATAATTTTCACCTCCATGAAATCATTTTCTTTTTTCCGTGTCATAGATGTGGGATTCATTAAGGCCCTCCTACGACAGGTCACTTCTTGTCGACATCAGCTCATTATCCAAGAAGTTGACTTAGGAACAACCCTTTCAGTACTTTGAAGCTTGCATGCCTCAATGGAAAGTTTCTCACTTCCGACGACAAGTTTACATCAATGGTCTTCAACTGAAAGATTTTGCATGGTGTTCGACATCAACTCATGTATTCACACCATGTGAATTGTACTGCAGTACCTTGAGGGTCATTATCATTATCGGTGATTCCTCTTGTGCCTGTTAACAGCTTACATCATAGGTTGGTAATCAGGTGATGTCTTTCCATGTTCTACATTAGAACATCTTTTCACATGGATCGACTTGTACTTCGGGCGAAGATTGAACGAGTTTGAAGACCCTAGATCTAGTTTCATCCATCCGGGCTATGATATATTCAGGAAAATAAAGACATCAAATGTACATCATCGCTGCACAGATAATCATCCAAGCTAAGGGATGATGGCTCTACCAGAATCATCAGTCTGCCACACAGACGATTGTTTGTCCTATGCACATGAAAATGAATTTATAAAAGTTGAGCATGGGAATGCTCGCCTCAGCTAGATCATGAAAATATTATGAAGATAATGTATTGTATTGTATCCTATTACAAGTCACCTTCCAGATCGAAAAACCTCAGATCCTCATGATAAATCATTTCACCCAACATCAGAAGATTTACGACCTCATGCTCTAGGGGGCAACTGTTATAGACATATTTGGGCACTACAAACCCAATAACATATGTCCATAAACCAAGGGCTTCTAAACCCCTAAAATTGTTGTTTCATACCCAAAAGGTACAAGGTCAGTTGATTACATCATTTCCCAAAAGTTCTCTCTGAAAAACTACTCAGAACTGGTCAAAACTAGACCATACAAACTGCTCCATGTTGAGGGTGTGATGCATCTCACCTGTTACACATGGAGGGTGCAATGCATACTAAAAATCCCTTCTGTAGGGTGTGATGAGTGAGAGAAGACAAATGGCAGAAGCAATTTGCTAGGTGGAAACTGAAAGAATCTTCTAGAAACTGCTCATATGACACTTGCCTCTCTGATTTCACCCAAGGATGAGTAAGAGATCATGAAATCTCCAAGTGGAACCAAGAACTATCAGTGAAATGACACTAATCAAAATCCCAAAAGCTGACTCACTCTCCTGCAAACATCTATATATGGATCCCTCATCCTAGAGATCCAAAGGGGCTGAAATTTTGTAATTTGTAAGGAAGTGTTGTTGGTTTCTCTTTGAAGACATTGTATTGTTGGGTGATCTTTCTTTGTATGAGGTGAAGAGGGCTTTCATGCTGGGAGGATGATGCTGGATCAGACAGCTTGGTTGTAATCCTCTCTTCTACTACTTCTATCAATAAAGCTATTTGAGTTTTCCTCCATATGCTTGTATATCTTTGAATCTTGTATTTATATATGCATTTATATGGTTAATGTACCTCTGATCCTACATTGTTTATGGTTATAGATCTTTATGCTTTGATGGTATTTTGCTTCTTTGACTCTACAGGTGTTCTTTGAAGCGGGACAAGTGAGAAAGGAGTGGCAAAAGCTCTATCAAGGGAGAGAGGAAACAAGCAAGGAGACTAGTGAAAGACTAAGGTTGGTACTCTCTGCTTCTCTCTCATATATCTCTCATAAAGGAAAACACAAGTAACTTTAGTTTGTCTGTTTCTAAGATAGCTAACCGTCTTAGTGGGACTAGCAGCTCTGAATAGACACTAGTTTCCCCAATAACACTTAGAGATCAGCCGGAAGGAGAGATGCACAAAATCTCATTCGATGAGTCTCAAAATAGAGTTGTGCAGTCTCATAGAGTATCAACTCTAGACAATCATACATCTCTTGTCCAAGTTGAGGAACGAGGTATCGTATCCTGACGTGCTCAAACATCCAGCAGCCTTGGCTGATGCAACCAGAGTGTATGTTGAAGCCACTAGCTCAATTGTTCGCTTTCTGATAGCTAAGAATGAGCAAATGGCTAAGGAACTACAGAAGGCTAAGCAAGGAGGAGAGTTGGTGACACCGTCCACTCAAGCTGAACTGAAGAAAGCAATACTAGATGAATTATTATCCCTTGACACAGTTATGCAAGCATTGTACTCCAAGTTTGGCACCGTGCATAAGGCACTCGTCCATCTCAATGAATGGCAACAACGATGTGATGGGAGAGCACGTATCTTGACGAACTTGCATGTTGTTGTTGATTACATGCAAACATGGATGATGAGATACAAGGGAGCCTGCTTCACTTACCTAAGATGATGAAGGCCAATGCGGTTGAGCTGAAGGCACATATCCGGAGTCACATCTGGAACTATGAAGAGCTCCTGTAGCTCATCACTAGTATGCAGTCTTCCCATGCATGTATATTCAAAAGTATGGATGTTGTGGTGCACGCACATGCGATCCCATCTATTGGGACTCTCACCTAGGTGAAGAAAAAGGCACAGGTCTGACTAGATCTTGACTTATACTTCGATGAGTTGATCTGCATTGACACCAGCCTAGACTTTCCCGTCAGTGTAGACATCATGCACAAGTATGTTGCTGGTCTAACCGCATTGAAGACAATGATGTGCATGCTTACAGACAATACGGACAAAGGATCCCAAGCAGTGTACCCATATTCTATGGAGGCAAGAGTCAAGTTCCAAAAATATGTCACCTTGGAGCACACGGACACCATCACGGACTACGATCTTGGAATCAATATGTTACTGTTGATCAGTTTGAGGATGTTGAGGAGTTGGATTTCCAAGGTTGTCTAGATCATAGTGATTTCTAGCATGGCTTGCTCAATCCATTTTCTCTCACATGGGTACATGTGCATTGTAATGTAATGTCTTGTCAAATGTAAGTCAAGTGTTGATAGTTGGATGTAACAGTCATAAAGTAGATGAAGAGTCATGAGGGTAATTGAACTGTCACAAAGGGGAATGTCAAGGGTCACCCCACCCTTTGTTATAAATAGTCCCTCATAACTCATTGTATAGGCTTTTGGTCAGCCAAGCTTCCGATAAGACTATCTTGGAGAGAGCTTGGATAGTATTGTAATGAGCCTTGGCTTCTCCACTGTGCAGAGCTAGTACATCTCTTTGGAGGAGCAGGCGGTTGTGGCTGTAATGTTCCGTTATCGGAACTAGTGGTTGGACATGGATGTATTGTATGACTAGAACTTACACTTCTTAATATAACTAGATCCAACACATTTCATGCATATGTTGTATTGTATTCTATGCTATCTGGTTTACTCTAAATGATATTTGTATCTATTTACTTTCGCATGCATGTATAGCTATTTGTGTGTGTATGTATGTATGAATCTTTCTAAAATGTGTTGTTGATTTGACCATCACTTTGGATTGCTTACTAGATTGCCTTCCATTATGTGATGCACCTTCACTCGTTTGTTCCCTTCTTAATTGCATGTTATCATAGGTTTCCAATGGGCACACTCATCTTAACCCCCATGTGTTAGAACCTATCATGCACCTTCCTTCGCTCACTACAGCTATCACACCCTTGCTACCAACTGAGTTATCTTACTTGCCTCTGTGCAAAATCGTGGTCAAGGCATTACCGTACGACCCACTACTAGGACTCCTACACCAAACGGTCTGAGGTCTAATTGGGACGTCTTACCGAGGAGATCCCCTAACATGTTGGTAGGTCTAGCACCATCAACAGATATATAACTAGGCCATCAGATTATATAAATCTTAATTGTTAGATTCATTGGAGGAGTAGCTTTCCATAAACATTTGTGCATGTTTCACCATGATGTAGATATGGGCTTTTGGATTGGGGAAATATCAATTGTTATATCCATCAAGTGTATGAATCAATATAGACCTCCATGCATTTGTTAGCTCGATGAGAACATTGGTCATTTATTTACTTCAAGACCAACCATTATATTTGTGAGGGAGCACATCACTTTCCATGTGGAAAAGTGGGGAATTAACCTCGCATGTAGTTGTATCTAATCAATCATTGCCACATGGAAGGATCCACATGGATGATAGTTTCTAAGTGGGGACTGACATGCAAAGACAGGTTGCATGCATTCCAAGTGTTTCAGGGAAGTTATGCGGGCTAGATCATCTAAAAGCTAAATATGTATAGGAAGTTACTTTCCAATGAAAAATAAAGGCACACAGAGGAGGTTCATATTTCTAATGACAATTACAGAACACAATTATAAGAAGATATGATTGATCCAAGGGAGTTAACCAACTGAAATCATAGCAATTTTTTCTAAAGTTTTTATATATTTTCAAGTCATTTACTTGTAGGGAATTTTTGAGAGCCTAAATGACATTTTCAAGTAGTGAAAAACCAGAAAAATTTCTTGCATTATTTTTAGCTCAAATAAAAGAGCTCATAGAGATATTTCAAATGACATATCACAATCGAAAAATAGAACCAGTATGAGGAAGTTATCACTAATATTAGTATGAAGGAAACATGGGGTATGCAGTCAATTCAAAATGGTTTAACTCAAGAACGAAAGCTCATATTGAGGTGCCTTAGTGTCCAATGAAAATCTATGGGACTATAAAACATAACCATGGAGCTAGATTTGAAAATTTGAATACATAATTACTTAGAAAATTGGAAAGAGTTGTAATAAAACAAGGGAAATTGGGGTAAATGGGTCAAAATTTTAAAGGCCATAACTTCTAGCATTTGACTTGGATTTGGGAAAAAACATCGTTAATAGAAATCTATTGAGAAGAAGAATATGCACACCAATACATAATTATTTATCTAGGTTGGGAATTTCTTGAATATTTCAAAATAATGCTACAAGTGGCCTAAAAGGTAGGACCTACATGAGGACTGGAGTATGAGGGATGCTCAAGGGTCTGACAACCATGAAGAAGAGGTAAGAGCAATGAAAATTAACATGTGTAATGATAGAACAAAGTAAAATGGACATGTATTGGGTAAGATACATGATAGAGACTTGGAGGAAACCATGAGGATTAATAAAATGGATATGCTTAGCTAAAAAGTGGATAATGAGAGACTGATAAGAGAACAAAAACAAATTAATACTCATATTTTATAGAGCTTGTATAAATTATAGATAATAATGGACTAGAGATCTAATTCTAGGAAGGTAGAGGAACATGACTTATGAGTTAGGGGGAAGGATGCTAGAGGTTCAAGGCACTCTAGGACTATTACTAGGTAGCATCATTGTGCATTAAGGAAATCAACTACGAGAGATTATGTTTCCTTAGAATCAGGAAGTAGTCCATGCTTATCACCTGTAAGGCACCCAAGAAGGAGACCCTACTTGGATAATTTGGAAAGAGAGATCAAGAAGATCAAACCTACTAAATTTAATGGGGAGCATAAGAAAGGAGAGGGGGTTGAAGCTTGGTTGTTAGAAATAAGAAAGTAACTTCACATTTTGATTACTCATCCAATTTAGAGGTGAAAATTACAATCTATCCGTTGAAGGCGACAGTGAATTTGTGGTGGTAGCAACTCAATGAAGTAAAACATTTGGATGAGAAGAAGCTATCATGGAGGAAATCTAAAAATTTCTTCCAAAGGAAGTACCTATCTGAGAATTATTATGAAAGGAAAATGCATGAGTTCTTCAAGATCGAGTTGGAAAACTTGACAATGGAGGAATATGACCAAAAAAATCATTAAAATTTTGAGGCATGTAAATTTTATTAGGGATGAAAAGATGAAGATACATAGATATGTGAGTGGGTTACCACCATTCTATGGGGAAAAAAATAAATTTGATGAACTAAGGACTTTAAATGAAGCTATGAGGGAGGCAGAGTACTCCTTTGAGCATGGAAACAATAAACTAGCATTCCAAAGGACTTAGGATGATAGAGAAAAAAGCAAGGTGGTGTAAAGGAAGAAGGGGTCCAAACCCTCATTTTTCAAGAACAATTCTCAGGAAAATCAACAAACTCGTCTAACCCATAGTGACCCAAAGGGGGAACATTCCTTTAGTAACTTTCCAATATTTCATCCCATTAGGTGTTGGGGTTACATAGAAGAGAACCTATATAGGGATTTCCCTGAAAAAGAATGAAAAATGAGGATTCTACACCACATCAAAGGAGTTGATACAATGGAGGATGTGGGTAGAAACATTCCCATGATCTATGCATCATTAGAGAATATGCAGGCCAAACATCAGATACACATGATCAAAGTGGAAGGAAGTTAAATACTCAACACATTTCCATTATTATTGATTATAGAGCTATTCATAGTTACCTTGATCCTAATTTGGCTGAAAAATATAACTTCAAGAAAACCAATCATGGTAGGGATTGGTTAGTTCAGTTAACCACATGAGCTTAAAGAGAATAATTGAATTGGTAAAAGAATGTCCCATCAATATGAATGTTTTATATACAAATGGAGATTTAAAAATAATAGCATTAGGATCATATGATTTCCTAATTGACATGGATTGGGTGGAAAAAAATCATATAATATTAGACAGTTACAACAAAACATTTACTTTCCATAATAAAGAATGGAAACAAAGACACGTGTAGGGAATTCCAAGGCCAATTTATGTTAGGGAAATATCAGCCATGGAACTAAAGAGAAATTTTAGAAAGGGGTGTCAAATTTATGTAGCCCACACGGGGGAGATAGTTGAGGATTGGGAACCAAGAGTTTAGGACCATTTGGTACTGAAGGAATTTGAAAATGTGTATTCTCAAATTCTAGGGTTACCTCTCAAAAGAGACATTGACTTCTATAGACTTGGTACCTAGAGCTTCTCTTGTGTCCAAAACACCATAGAGGATGAGCACCCTAGAACATAAATATTACAAATGCAACTATAAGATCTCTTAAATAAATGGTACATACACCTAAGTGTGTCACCTTGGGGTGTTATAGTTCTATTTTTTAAAAAGAAGGATGGTACACTAAGACTTTGTATTGATTTGAGGCAGTTGAACAAAGTCACAATAAAGAATAAATACCCATTTCAAATAATAGATGACTTGTTTCACCGGCTTAGGGAAGTTAACCTAAGATAGAGGTATCATTAGGTAATGATTAAGGAATATGACATTAGTAATATGAAATTTTGAACTCGATATGGGAATTATGAATTTGTAGTAATACCATTTTGGTTATCTAATGCACCAAGCATTTTCATGCACCTCATGAATGGAATTTTCCATAATTATTTGGACAAGTTTTTTATTGTACTCTTGGATGACATTCTAATGTATTCTAGACCTAAAAAGAGCATGAAAAACACTTAAGGATGGTTTTATAGGTACTTATAGAGCATCAATTGTATGACAAGTTGAGTAAGTGCTCATTTTATCAAAGAAAAAACCATTATTTGTGTCATATCTTTTGAGAGGAAGGGATATCAATAGACCTAGAAAAGATTAAGGCAATCAAATAGTAACCATCACCCAAAAATGTGAGAGACGTGAGATATTTTATGTTTTTAGCAAGCTACTATAGAATATTTGTTAATATATTCTCAAAAATAGCACATCCTATTACTTCCTTGCAAAAGAAAGGTGGAAGATTTGAATGGCCCCATAAATTTGAAGAGGCCTTTCAACATTTAAAGATATTGTTAATAAGTGCACCTATATTGAAGACAATTGATCCAAATGAAGACTTCCTTGTATGCATGGATGCATGTAAAGAGGGAATTGGAAGAATTCTCATGCAAAATGGGCATGTGTTATGTTATAAATCCAAGAAGCTAAAAGGACATGAAAGGAAATATGACACTTATGATTTGGAGCTATAAAACATGCCTTGAAAATGTGGAGACACTATCTCATGGGAAAAAGGTTTGAATTATCTATTGACCACAATGGGTTGAAGAATTTGTTTAGACAACCAAATTTAAATTCCAAAGAATTAGATGGATATAAGTTTTGTCTAATTATGGCTTTAAAATTAAGCATATAAAGGTTAAGGAAAATAAAGCGTTTGATGCACTCAATAGAAGGGTGCATACAATCCATGCTACGTTCATAAGAATAATAAATCTAATTTAAAAATCCAAAATCTAGAGGCTAGAAATTCATATCAGCAACAAACTACAACAAGGTAAATTGCAACCAAAATATAGGCATTACAAAATAGGGAAACATGGAATTATTTTGTATAAAGGTAGGATTTACGTGCCAAATTTATAGGGGTTGAGAAATTTGGTTTTAAATGAGATGCATAAATTACCTTATACTGGGCATCCAGGTTACAAAAATACAATCTCAACAATAAAGAAACAATACTTTTGGCTAGGTATGAAGAAAGAAGTGGATGATTATATAGCGAGGTGATTGGAATGTCAAAAAGTTAAAACTAAACGTAAACACACAACTTGCTTGCTACAACTAATACCCATTCCCAAGTGGAAATGAAGAATTGTTTTCTATCGATTTTATACAATTTTTCCCAGAACTATGATGCAACATGATTCTGTCATGGTTGTGGTCGATAAAATCACCAAGGATTCCCACTTTATTCTAATGAATTCAGCACACAAGGCAACTAATATTGTCTAAATTTACATGAAGGAAATTGTCGGGCTACATGGTATGCCTAAGGATATTATTTCAAACAAAGATCCCAAATTTATGCCCAACTTTTGGACAAGATTATTTAATGGATTTGGTATCAATTCAAATTTTAGCACAACATATCATCCTGAGTCATATGGTCAAACATAAAGAGTCATTCAAGTTATTAAAGACATGTTGAGGATGTATGTGATGGACAAACCATCAAAATGGAAGGAATATTTTCACTTGGTGGAATTTTCTTATAATAATGATACCAATCATTTTTTAAAATGAGCCCAATTGAAGCCTTGTACTATAGGAAATGAACACACCTGTGAGTTGGGATAATCTAGTTGATAGGGCTTTTTTTGTCTAGACCTACTTCGGGAAATGTAAGAGAAAGAAATAAAAATTAAACAGAATTTTAAGGTTTCCTGGGATAGAAAGAAAAAATATGCAAATAAGAACATGTCGAATAGGGAATTTAAAGTTGGCGATCATGTCTTCCTGAAAGTGAAGGCAAAAGAAGAGTTCATTAAAACTGGGTAGTAGTGCAAAGTTGGCAACTAGATATTGTGGTTTGTTTGAAATCCTAGAGAGGGTTGGTCAAGGTGCATATAGGATTGTGTTGCCAACTTTCATGCATATTCATAATGTGTTTCATATTCCATTGCTTAAAGAGTATGTTCATGTTGCTAACCACATAATTGAGTGGAATATGATTTAGAAGGAGCTCAAGGTAGACTTTCAAGTCCAATCAGTGAAAATTTTGGACAAAAAATTCATGGTGATTTGAAATTAAGACACCTCCTTGGTAAAGGTGTAGTGGTCCCATTTCAGTCTTAAACATGTTACATGGGAGCATGAAGATGTAATAAGGGAAGAGTGCCCTAATTTTTTCGAATATTATTTTTGTATATATAACGCACTGAGGGCTAAATAAACTTGTCCAAAATCACCTTGAAAATATTTTCTATTAGGCGCGACATCAAATGAATCCTTTGACTCTACCACCCAAGAATAAAAAAAATTATCTATTGAAAGGATCAAAACATTCTATAACACATCACCTACTATATTTTCTTCCTTATTATTCTCCTGTTGTCGGTCTCCCTCTTTTTCTTTTTCTTTTAGAGACCAACAATATTTTTTCTTGTGTCATTTCTTCACACAATCCTAATATTCCAACATCCCTTTGGATTTTGATCTTCCCCTCTTAGAGTTTCCATGATTTTTTATGTTATTTTCTCTCTCCCGTTGTCTTCCATTGTTCTCCATAGTCAAAGCATTACCTGGCATATCACCTATGTCATCATCGAAATTTACTCCTACAGAACTTAATTAAATAGTGATCATGTCAAATTGATTTAAAATATTAGCAATAGACTAACCTCCTGACGTCTTCATATTAAATAAATGCTTCATAGAAATACCTTGTTGGTAGTTACGGGTTTTCTGTATAATTTAGACAATGTCATCATCAAAATATTTATTATGTTTTCTTTTGAAATTTAAAATCCATCATTGTTCCCAAGCATAACCATATTTTTCTTAACGACTTTCTATCAATAATCTCTCATTCTTTATATTTCATAGTAGCTAGCTTTTTTACTATTTCACCCAATGGTAGAAAAGATTCTTCCACTTTCATCTTCCATAGATGGTAGTTTTGACCATTAAACTTATCAAACCTAAAACCTTCTTTCGCCATTACTACCACTCAAACTAGGAACCATCCTTTCCTATGAGCTTATTGTCCAAATAAACCTTTGGCTATGATACCAATTGTTAGGAATAAAATCAAAGAGCAATAAAATCAAATTGATTGAAAAAATAAAACATAGAAGAAAACAAAATAAATGAGACACCAATATATGTGGTTCACTCAATTTTGGCTACATCCATGGAGAAATAGTCAATCCTTCCTTTTATTTTGTCCAACAAAATTAAGGGTTACAACCTACAACGCATCCATTGTGGCCTCCTTTCCTCTCTCATACACAATCTCCTCTCTCTTTCGATTATAATGTTATCTCAATAATACACATCTACAAAATATTTCTCTCATAAAATAGGGTTTCTTTCTAGGAAAGAATAAATAGAATAACATCTACCATCATATATGTGACCTAATGATGAATGGTCCAAATTGATTATGAAATTACAATATTTTACAAGACAATTTTTACAAAATATTCTCTTCAGGGGCATTTCCCCTAAACCCCCATCAAGAAGGGCTCCAAAGAATTCTTGCCAACTAGTTGGATCCCTTGGCAACAATAGTGTTATAGACATTTTTGGGCACTGCAACCCCAATCAAAAATATCCACAAACCAAAGGCTCCTAAGTCCCTAAAAGTGTTGTTCCATCCCCTAAAAGAACAAGGTCAGCTGATTACATCATCTCCCAGAAGTTCTCCATGAAAAACTACTCAGAACTGGTCAAAATTGGACCATCTCACTTGCTCCATGGTCAAAGTGCGATGCATCCCACCTAAATGCACACGGGAGGTGTGATGCATACTGAAAATCCCTTCTATGGGGTGCGATGGGCGAGAGCGGACAAATGGCAGAGACAGTTTGCGAGGTGGATGATCATGAAATCTTCCAGAAACTTCTCCTGTGACACTTGCCTCTCTGAATTCGTCCAAGGATGAGTAAGAGATCATCAATCTCCAAGTGGAATCAAGAACTATCAGAGGGAGGACAATAATCAAATCCCAGAAGCTGACTTGCCCCCCTGCAATCATCTATATATGGATCCCTCATCCCAGAGATCCAGAGGCTGGAATTTGTATCTTGTATGGAAGTGTTGTTGGTTTCTTGTTGGAATATCATAGTGTTGGGTGATCTAAGCTTTTCATGAGGAGAAAGAATGGCTTTCATGCTGGAGGATGATGCTGGGTCAGAACAATTGGTTGTAATCCTCTGTGCTACTCTTGATTATTAATAAAGCTATTCAAGTTTTCTTCCACATTCTTGTATGTTTGATGATATATGCATTTGTGTGGTCAATATATATATGGTCCTATATTGTTTATGATTGTAGATATATGTTCTTCGATAGTATTATGCTGCTTTGATTCCACAGGTGCTCTTTGAAGCTGGGTAGACGAAGGAGAAGCGGCAAAGATCTGTCAGAAGGGAGAGGAACCTACATCATCGTAATCTACATTAACTTAAACTTAAACTTTATAGTGAAAGTGAAAGTGAGTTAAACTTTATAGTGAAGTGAAAGTCATAGATTTTGGTACACCATCCTAATCTACGTTAACTTAAGATACATAATTAGCTAAAAATGTAGATAACCATTTAAGTTTTACCATTCAGAAGCTTTTCGCATCTGAATGGTGCTGGTTTATGTTTCTCAAATACTGCTTCTAATTTGTGATGGTTTATTGTACTTTATTAACTATAACATCTTAATTTTCTTTATCAACATTTATAATCTTTGTGATCTGGAATGAACGGATAATTATGTAGATCTTTAGTTACGAAAATTGTAATTATGTAACTCTCTGTAAGATCCTATATCAAACCGTGTAAATCTTTTTCATGGTTTGAGGTTGTGCATACTTTGTTGTCAATTAAATAGAGTCTTCAAAAAATATATATGTCAATTTGTTAGGCTTGAAATTATGTTATTTTATTTTTTGGAAAAAAAACTATTAAACAAAATCAGTAATATCAAATTATAATTTTTTTTAGAATTTTTAATTTATTTTAAGTTAGTATTTTTTTCATTTGCTTCAGATAGCTCAAGTGGCAATAGCTATGTAATGAAGTCTCACCAAACCAGAGATTTTGGGTTCAAATCTTGTGTTACGAAGTCTCACCAAACCAGAATCTTACTAAACTTACAAAAAGATGTTACTGTTTTTTTCCAATTTATATCATTAAAAAGAAATAACAAACTATAAACTATATAAGATTTTTCATGTGTTTTTGTAAAAAAACAATTTTTTGAAAATATTTTTATATCTTTTTTGAAAAAATAAATATTCAAAAAAATATAAAATTTGGAGGAATATATATATTTCAATCTAAAACTAAAAAAACATCATACATATTAGCATATAATATAATAATTATACATTTAAAAAAATAAAAATAAAATTGAAAAACTATATAAAATTTTATATGTATTAAATTAGAGAGAGAGAGAGAGAGAGAGAGAGAGAGAGAGAGAGAGAGAGAGAGGGAGGGAGAGAGAGAGAGGGACGGAGGGAGGGAGAGAGAGAGAGAGAGAGGAGGGAGGGAGGGAGGGAGGGAGAGAGAGAGAGAGAGATAATTTTACTTATTATTTTTTAAATAGAAATTAACAATAAAATGGGCCAAAGAATAATTATTGGAATCAGGTTCACCAACTGTGGCACACCACCCATTTATTAGGTTCTTGAGTCCCTAAGGTGTGTGGCACCAACACAGTTTTCTCTCTATGTCATGACCAACTTGATTCTACTATCTCCTAGACTATACTTCTACCCTGTGTACCATTATCAAGATAGTTTTCTTACTTACGCAATTAGTAATCAAACTGACACTTCAAAACTTTAACTTATTTTCAATTGCAATTTTACTGCATTGCCCAATTCACACTCTACTTCATCAGTTTAACAGTTTAGTAATACAAAACCATTCATTAATATAAAATAGCAATGTGAACCATAAACAATAATATAAATTTCAAAAATATAATAACAACATAGTTTTATGGTGGGAAGGGGGACACCCAAATAAGCTTCCCACAAATCTTCAATAATCTTTGGTTCACAATATACAACTTAAATAGTAGTTCAGTTGGGTCGAATCTCAATTGTTTGTTGCCACAACTGTTCTACTACAAATTACAATAACTGTGTTATGGCCCCTACCAAACCACAACCAAAACCCAAACTTGCAGCCTTTCAGACCCACGGTGGTTACGGTCATGGTTTTCTACACTTCATGCAGAAAGAGCGACATAAGCCAGATTACTTCGCCCTCCTTGGCTCGACTAGCAAGCCCTCAGACTACTTGGTTCATATTTCATCTTTCATCTTTCCTCCTAGTCTTCTGCAGTTTGGTTGACTCTTCGTTTTTCTAATTCTTCACTTGGTTGGTTGCATTTTGTCCCAACTTGTCTCACCCTTTGGTTTATATATAGGCAAATTGCCTTCTTCTTGGACTGTTGTGTCCCTTCACATTCATTTGGGTCAAACCATCATCGTGCAAGCTGATCTTCGTTCCTTCTTTGGGTTGGGCTTCATTCATGCAGTGGAAACCCCAAATCATTTCGTGCCTTCATCATTCAAAGTCGACTCCATTGTTCCACCTAACATCATGCAAGGGTATTCACCTTTGTGCGGGTGTGCTCTTCGTGTGGGTGGGCACCCTCAGCTAGGTTGTGCAGTGCTCATCGTGTGGGTGGCCGCCCCATCTCATCCATCATGATGACCACTCATCTCAATGGGTGCCCATGACTTCGGTTGTGTGGGTGTTCATGTGGACAGGTGCCTTTGCATCATGCAAGCACCCACCCTCTTGGTCATGCGCTTTCATGCGCCAACCCATTAACTCATCCACAACATTCCAACTTCGGTTGGGCACCTGTTGGCCATTTCATCTTGGGTGCACCAAGCGAACTCATGCATGCCTTTCAGAACGCTCAGCCAAGCGCTTGACATCCTCCCCTACTCTAAAACAATTGTCTTCCTCAACAAAATCCTTCACCAAGGATTTTGTACCAACTGTAATGAAGTGGCAATTGTATCACTAACTCCATGAACATGGAAAAATCTCACCTCTAACATATCTCATGTAACTACATGAATCACAACCTGCAAGAATGATATGTATTAGATACCCTCGTGTAATCAACTAACTAGGTAGCTAATTTGGTCATAACACCAACTCCACAAGAATGCATGCACCCCAACATATGCAACCATCATGAAATCCTCTTTATCATATGAACTTTCTTTTGGTTCTGCTCATCATGAAGCACCCTTAAATGGAACTTCAGGCTCCAAAAGTGTCACGCCCCCGAGTTAGTTCCACCGTTTGGGGCACCGTGCCACATTGGTTAGACTTCCATAATTTTTTTCTCATCTTTTGGACTACACCTACCAATATTATTATATGTGTTCTCTTTCATTAAGAAGTTATGTGTGGAAATAACATAACAACATTACAACAATGCCAAAACCGACACAAGTACAACAATATATGAAATTAAATCTTCATTATAAAAATCTAATTTTTTTACAATATTGTGCAATGACGGAGGTTGTCACTACCCAAGCATAGCCCTCACTCTAACTTGTTTTCCGATGGTCTGGGCCGCAGTGTGTACTGCCAACCAACAATGCATACCACGCTACCCACAACACCACCATTCACTGAACATTTAACCCGCTACACATTGTCGAATCGTTGTATGTTTTCGAACTGTTGCACACTGCCGAAAGGTTATAACTTTGTCTCCCCATAGGGTGGGCACATTTCTTCCTGAACCACCCGCTTCCTACCATGCTTACCTTGGCCCTTTTCATTGCGAACTCGCTCAAACGATTAAGTCGTGTGACTTGCGGTGATGTTCCTCTTCCAACTCGCGGTATCCATACTTATAAGCTTCCATCGTGTTGTGTTTTTCAATAAACGCATAAGTTGGGGCGTCGACGCACCAAGCCAACCTACCACCAACACACACACCACCCTTCACTCATTGTCATGTGTCGAGTCGTTGCATTTTCCCAACGTTGTGTTGGCTCGCCGCACTTCATCTATCTGTGTTGGCTCATCGCACTTCACCCACTATCGTTTGTTGTCCCAACTCCTACCATAATGTGTGTTATTTGGTCATCCATCCGAGTTGCCCGTGTCACCCTCATTCGGTTGATCTGCACTCAAGTGTGTGCGCGTTGCCCGAGTGTGCATCCCCATTGGACGTTTTATCCCATTGTTTTTAACCAAAGTACAGTTTCCATTGTTGCTCCTTGTGTCACTTTTAACACAAATTTCCACTGGGTGCACTCACCCACACGACTTTAATCAAAACCAAGTCAAGTGGGTGCCCTGTGCACCTACCACTACATCCACATGCCCGTCGCACATCACGAGTGCGCTCGTACCCACAACTCACCTAAGTGTCATGTGCACCCAAATCGCCCAAGGGCAGTGATGTCGACTCGGGGTCTTGACATCCTCCCCCACCACGAGTCATTGTCATCCTCAGTAATCCAATCAACCACGCTAAATCCTCATTAAACTCTGCAATCTCCTTTTTCCATATCCACAGTGAATCCTCCATCTCCCAACCACTCTCCTCTGGTGCGTCCTTCCATTGAACGAAGAACTCCCTCCATGTGGCACTCCCAACACTTGTCATTTTGAGATCCAAAACCTTGTCTAGAACCAAGTTTGGTCTATCCATAATCATGATTGGTCTCGTTAGTGGTGATGTCCTCTCAGGATGATGTGCATCAAGTCGACATCTCTTGAGGTGACTCATATGGAACACAAGATATTTTGAATGCATGTGGTTCAGAAGCTCCAACTCATAAGCAACTTCACCAACTCTCTTATTCACTTGGAATGGTCCTTCATACTTCCTTGTCAAAGATATCATAGTCCCTTTCAGTGGCTGAAACTAATCTCTAGTGATCCTCAGAAAAACAATATCCCTAACATCGAAGTGTATGTCTTATCTATCCTTATCTGCCAATTTATTCATTCTCCCACAACATCATGCAGGTGCCCTTGTGCTAACTCTAAAGAGTCCTCCCATGCTGTCAAGAAACTCTTCGCATGTGGACTCCTCAAAAATCCCCTCAGTAGCACAATATGTGGAGCAACTAGCATCTGTCCATTGACCAACTCAAATGGAATATACCCAGCTGTGGAGCTCTTCTGCAAGTTGTAAGTAAACCGAGCCACATCTAAGAGTTCAGGCTAATTTTTCTGATCATCCCTCACATATTGTCTCAAGCAGTCCTCCAGCAGTGTGTTAATTTCTTTAGTCTGCCCATCTTTCTGCAAATGGTAACTCGAACTTTGCAGCAACTTTGTCCTAACCAACTTGAACAAAGTGGTCCAAAATCTGCTTATAAAACGTGGATCTTGGTCAGACACGATACTCAAAGGTACTCCCCAATACTTCACAATATTCTTGAAGAATAACTCAGCAGTCTTCTCTGCCCCACATGGTATCTTCATTAGAATGAAGACAACATACTTGGAAAAATTATCAACAATGACCATAATCTTGTTATACCCTTGCACCTTTGGTAACTGAGTGATGAAGTCCATCAAAACACTCATCCAAGGTCTCTCCGTAATCGGTAAAGGTTGCAACAATCCTCCCTATCTCTGGTTATCTGATTTTTCCTGCTGACAAATGATGCACGTATGCACATACTCCTCCACATCTTCCCTCATCTTCTCCCAAAAGTATCCCCTCTCCAACAATGCGAAATAATGACGCTTCCCTGGGTGGCTAGCACATGGAGAATTGTGGCACTCCTTCAAGAGGTGCCTCCTAAGTCTAGATTACTTTGGAATGTAGATTCGGTTCCCATAGAACAAGAGTCCATATTGTAGGAAAAAAAATTGAGTCTTCCCCTCTTCACTTGCTTCATAATGCTCTTCGCCTTAATATCTATCTCCACACTAGCACATACTCTACTTTGCAATCCATCGGTCATATGAACCCAACTCCTACTTTGCGCAGCATGGTCCTCTCCCTCGTCAAGTGCAGCTAACTATCCCTTGCTGCTGAGAGCATCTGCAACTACATTGGGTCTACCTAGCTTGTACTCAATAGTCATGTCGAACTCTACCAAGAAGTCCTGCTAACGAGCCTGCTTTGTTGACAACTTCAGTTGGGATGAAAAATAACTTGCTGCAATTTTGTTAGTGTTGAAAATGAAAGGCTTCCCAATCATGTAATGCCTCCATACATGTAAACATTGGATGATCGTAACTATCTCCTTCTCATGAACCCAATTCCGTCACTCTCTATCCTGCAATTTCTAACTATCATATGCTACTGGATGCCCATCCTACATGAATACTCCCCCAATCGCAAAATCAGAAGCATTTGTGTGCACCTCAAATGATCTCTCAAAGTCAAGTAGCTTCAGTATTGGTGTTATAACCATCCTCATCTTCAAATCCTCAAATGTTTCTCGACACTTCTCCATCCAATTCCATCTCTTATCTTTCTTCAAAAGGCCTGCCAGTGGTGCAATCACCTTGGAATACCCCTCTACAAACTTCCACTAGTAGTTGGTCATCCCCAAGAAGACTCTCTTATCATGGACATTCTTCGGCTCAGCCAAATCCTCAATTTCCTACACCCTACTCGGCTCCATCCGTATGTGACCTTGACCCACTATGTGTCCAAGGAACGAAATCTCGATCTAGGAAAACATATACTTCGACTTATTCAAGAAAAATAGATTCTTCCTCACTGCCTCAAATACCAAATCCAAGTGCTTCTTATGATCCTCCATGTTATCACTAAACACCACGATGTCTTCTAAGTAGGCAACTACTAATGAATCCAAATATGGATGCAAAGCATTGTTCAGTAATGTGAAAAATGTAGTAGGAGCATTACAAAACCTGAATGCCATGATAAGGAACTCAAAACTCCCATATCTCGTCACAATCACAGTCTTCTTCTCATCACTCTCTACTATTTGCACCTGATAATACCCATGCCTCAAATCAAGCTTAAAAAAACTCGGTCTTTCACAAGCTTATCAAAGAAATCCGTAGCAAGTGGCAAAGGATATTTGTTCTTTATCGTCTGCTTATTCAATGCATGATAATCACAGCAAATCCTTAACTAATACATATCCTTCTTCCTCTAGAAAAATACTAGAGCACCATATGGAGACCTTGAAGGTCGTCTGAAGCCTGCATAAGACAAATCCTTCAATTGTCACTTCAAATCCTCCAACTCCGACCTTGACAAATGATAAGGAGATTTTGCTGGAGGTTTCTTCCCTGGCTCTATGTCGATGTTATGGTCCACCGCACATCTTGGTGGTAGTACTTTCTGCAACTCATCGAGCATTAGATCTGCATATTTGGCCAATACATCGGAAATCTCGATTGGAATAGGCTTCCCCACTCCATCATCATCCTCAACCTCCCTTATGACTGTTGCATATGTCTCAACATCTGAATCCATAATTTCCCTACTCATACTTAATGCAGAGCTATGTTGCACCTTCACTTCCCTTCTCTGCTGGTGAGTAGGAAAAGTCCATGTCTGTGTGTCTCCAATCAACATAATCTCATCACAAAATGGAACAACAATTTCCTTATTTCCCTTCAGAAAATCATGCCCCAATATCATGTCAAAGTCAGTCATCTCAATCACCGTGAAGTCCAAACAACCCTGCTAATTTGCAATTGGAACCGACGCATCACTTGCCAATCCTGACAGTTTAGCCCTTGATTTCACTGCCTTGACCTCCACATCCTTGGGTGTAATCTGCAGCCCAACTTCCTTTGCTAAACCTATTGTCATACATTTATGAGTGGCACCTATGTCCACCAAATCTTGGATGGTTCTGCCACAAATCTCTAAGTCAAGAAACCCCAAACTGTGCAACCAACATTTCTTCTGCTCAAGAATCCCTGCCTGCATACATCTCTGGTCTCTGTTGCATTTTTTTGTACTGGCTCTGATACCATCTGTCACGCCCCTGAGTCAATTCCACCATTCGGGGCGTCGTGCGACACCGGCTAGACTTCCATACTTATTTTTTTTCTCATCTTCCAGACTACGCCTACCAACATTATTATGTGTGTTCTCTTTCATTATTAAGTTATGTGCGGAAATAATATAATAGTTCAACAATGCCAAAATCGAGACCAATTACAACAATATATCAAATTAATTCTTCATTATAAAATTATGAAATTTTTACAATATTGTACAATGGGGGAGGCTGCTGCTACCTAAGCGTAGCCCTCACCCAAACTTGTCTGCTGATGGTCTGGGTCGCAGCATGAACTGCCACCCAAAAACACATATGAATCTACCTACGGCACCAGTGTTCACTGAACGTCCAACCTGTTGTAAGTTTCTGAACTGTTGTACGTTCTCGAGTTGTTGCACATTGCCAAAATGTTATAACTCTGTCCACCTGCAGGGTAGGCGCATTTCTGCCCAAACCACCAACTGTTGACCACGCTTACCTTGGATCTTCACACTGCGAACTCGCTCGAACGATTAAGTCGTGTGACTTGCGGTGATGTCCCTCTTCCAACTCGCAGTCTCCATAGATGCATCAATTGGGGCATCAACCCACCAAGTCGACCTGCCACCAACACACACACACCCCTTCACTCATTGTCATGTGTCGGCCCGTTTCATTTTCCCATCGTCATGTTGGCTCATTGCACTTCGCCTATCTGTGTTGGCTCGTCTCACTTGACCCACTACCATGTGTCGCCGCAACTCCGCCCATCGTGTGTGTCATTCGGTCATCCACCCAACTCGCCTGTGTTGCCCTTGTTCAGTTGACTCGCGCCTAGGTGTGGGCATCCTGTTCAAGTGTGCACCCCATCGCACATTCTATCATGTTGCGTTTAATTGAAGTCGATTTGTCATCGCTGCTCCTCGTGTCACTTTTAAACAAACTTTCTATAGGGTGAGCTCATCCACACACCTTTAACTGAAACTAAGTTGGGAGAGCACTTGGTGCACCTGCTACTACGTCCCCACACCCGTCGCACATCAAGGGTGCGCCTGTACCCACGATTTGCTTAAGTGTCATGTGCACCTGGTTGGGTGCCCAACTCACCCAAGGGTGGTGATGTCAACTCAGGGCCCCGAAAAAAAGGGTCTCACCATCTCGAGTAGGAGATAGTGAGCCCATCTCCATCATGTTCTTGGAAATATGGTGGTGTGGCGAAATCATATGATTTCCCTTTCCCCACCATAATTCCATCTCTCCTCATCATCAGGAAGAATCCACTTGTGCTCAGTTTGAGCCCTCCATACTTCTCTACAATGCACTTCATCAAACGCAAATAAGAACACCTACCCTCACTCTCCTATATCAACCTCGTCAAAATTAGATCGTCTTGTCCTCGTATACCTGTCCCCATGGTCTTGGCTTGGTCCACAAACATTCCTCTATTGACATCCTCATCCTGTTCCAACATCTCAATCCATTTGTTAACATCCTCCTCTTCTAATATCCTCATATACTCCACACAATCCTTATCTTGTCTACGCTCTTCATCGGTAGAATTCTAGCCATCAATCTTCTCATCCTCAATGACCTTGCACTCTCCCATGAAAGTCTCCACATCCATCATCTTTGGCTTGCTTGACAAACTCAAAACACCATCTGCTAATGCTTCTATAAATTTCAACTATTCCATGAGTATGGTATCCACATGATCCAACCTCTCATGAAGCTCATTTTCCTTTGTCTTTTGTTCATACAAATGGTTGTCATCCTGCACTTTCTTGCCACGACTCCCATGGTAGGAATGATCAAAAGCTCCTCCACTCCTGCATGATTGAAAATTTTCCCCAAGTGTGGTACTGGAAAAGCCTCTTGCTTAACCATAAACTCTATTTCATGTACAACCTCATAGTCATCCATCTTGATGAGCATGAAGTCAAAACTTCCCTTTCCAACTTCCAAACTTCACTGAAACATCTTTCGTGATCCCAAGGTCTCTACTTCCTTCCAAATTCACTCCTTTGAAAGATGCACAGGTAGAGACATACTTCAATCCAAACCTCGGAGCCACATCTTCCTTCATGAAGTTGTGAGACACTCCACTATCAAACATAGCCATTAACTTACACCAAACAACATCCATCCCCACAAAATTCAACTTCTTCCTTTTTGAATCATGTTTTAGGGTAGCCTCCTTCATGGTAGCAATTCCCAAAATCTGCATGACTCCAATAGATTCATGAGAAATTTGTTCTCTCTCACCCTTCTAAACTTGCTACAATGTTGTGGCCTTTTGCCTCAATGGGTAATGTTTCACCATGTGTTCTCCATCACACAACCAACACACAAGTGGTTTCTTCCCCTTTGGAAATCCACCTAAATTTTTTCCCTCTTCCTTAGAAGACTTCTCTTTCCCTTTATCCTTCTTGTTCCTCTCACCCTGATATCTTCCTTCTGTCTTTCCTACATGGTAATCCATAATTTTGTCTGTAGTGATGGCTTCTTCAAAAGATTTCACTTTATGCCTCTTTACTTCAGCTTGAGCCCACGGTCGCAACTTAATCAAAAAATTAAACAACGTGTCTTTCTAAGCCACATCCAGAATATCCAAAATCAAACTTGAATAATCCTATATATACACTTGTAGGCTCCCTGTTTGTTTAATCAACTTCACTCTCACTCTCGCACTCCAAGTTTCATCTTGTGGTCCAAAATGAGTTATCAATGTTTCCATCATCTTCTCCCATGTGGTGATGTCTTCAATTATATTCCTCAAACCAATTTGCTTTGTACATCCTCTACACCACATGACAGGAGAGTCCTTATCTTCGTCAAGAACAACATGACAGTCCTTATCTTCAACTCCTTAGAAGTTACCCCCAATTGGTTCAATTATTGATCCATGTTGCAAACAAAGTTTCCCAATATCTTCGTGTTCCTCACATCATTTTCGATTATGTTTCTTTCATATGGAAGGGATTGTCAAACGAGCCCTTCCCAATAGCTTTCTTCAAAACTACAATTTCATCCTTCATGGTGGAGAGGTCATTCACAACCTCCTCCAATTTGCCCAATCTTTCATACACATCCTCTTCGTTTTGGTCGTTCTCGACCACATCAACGATGCACTCAAACTCTACAATTTCCTGTGTGTAGACTCTGCTCATAATCTCGACCTTCTTCTGCGTTCAGTTATCATCTTCAAAAAGCACATGAACAATCTCCTTCAAGGAAATGATTTGTTGCTCCAAGTGTTCTGAATTTCTATTTGTCATATCTTGCTGGGCAGCCTCCATATCTGG
Organism: Pinus tabuliformis; assembly: GCA_031772625.1. NCBI lineage: Eukaryota > Viridiplantae > Streptophyta > Pinopsida > Pinales > Pinaceae > Pinus > Pinus tabuliformis. Next base: position 499,574,340 of record CM062804.1, read on the forward strand.
CCAACAAGTTTTTTGATCATCTTCCAAAACAACTTTGATACCAACTGTCACTCCCCGAAAATGCACCTCTGACCTATAAAGTTCTATAAAGTTCCAGAATCCCCTTAGTTTTCCCCTTAGGTGTGCGGCACTGACATAGTTTCCTCTCAAATCGTCTCACCCTTTACTTTGTATATGTGTGTGTGTGTGTGTGTGTGTGACTTGCCTTCTTCTTGGACCATCACCTCCCTTCACAGCGGGTTGGGCACCTTTGCGTCATGCGAGCACCCATGCCATCATTCATGTGCCTTTGTGCGTGGACCCACCAACTCATCCACATCATGCTAACTATGACTAGGTGCCTTTGTGTGCTCAGCCATGTCATCTTGGGAATGCCAAGCCAAAACAACCGGGCCTTTGTGAATGCCCAAGCCCAAGGTCTTGACACCCACTCATCTAATCCAAAGCAAAGGTGAACGTGGGGCAAGATCACTAGAACCACCCTTCATCCCCTTTAAACACAATGTTCCAAATGTCCTCTGATTTTTTTCCATTCTTATTTTTAATTTTTAAATTGTGTCAAGGGTACTTATGGCTTAATAGGGGATATTATTATTATTATTATCCAATTTTAAGGTCACTAGCACAGTTAGTTGATTACTAAGTCTACAAAGGCATACATACTCTACCCCACAGGTTTGGAACCTGTGACCTCTTAGGAAGAAACACATGCTCTTAAACATTAGGCCCACTCTTAATGTTATACTAAAATAAATAAAGTAATCTTTATATTAGAAAATTAAAAAATAGTAATTAAATAAATCTTTCAACTTCGTTTATAAATAAAATTATTTAATTTTCACTCTAATTTCACATTAATTTTAAATAAAAAATAAAGTAATTTAAAATAAAAAAATTATAATTACATGGATAGACGTACCTATTTCAACTTGGAGGATATAGGCTTGTAAAATTTTCTTTTTTAAACGCCTAGTTTAACGAGGCCCCGGAGTTGCCTAGAAAGTTATGGAAATTCTGGTCATATTTATAGAAAATTCCGGCAAGGATTTTTTTAAATCCAAGTTATAGTTGTTAAACTTCAAAATTTTAGGTGTCCTAGAAGTTTTTGATGGTGTTGAATCCATTTCCACCATCAAAAACACGATTCAAACACTGTCTCTACAAGATTTTTTGAAAATATTTTCCCTGAATTCGAACCACTTTTAACTGTCTAGACGATTCTTCTGCCTCGTTAAATGACTCCTTTTTAAATCGATGAACCAACGTTAAGAGAATATGCTTCGTCCAATAAAAATATGGAGGGTTGTGATTTCTCTAAATGGTCTCCTCTTCGGCGTTACTTTCTTAATTCAATTAATTTGGACATTATTGTATAACGCCACTTGTTACCAGGGTTGGTTGTTCTTCCCTTCCCCTTCACATTTTCTCACTCGTGTTATGGCAAGTGGAATTTTCCCAGACATTGCAAGATTTAAAGTTAACCCATAGAATATTAAAGTTTGAATTGCCAGGTTTAAACTCTAATGCATTAAAGTTAATGCATAGAACTCTAATAATTTAAAGTTAACTTTTTGCGTTTAAAGCTAATGCAGGGGACGTTTGAGTATATATATATATAATATTTTAAAATTATAAACCTATGATATTTTTTAAATATTATTTTTTATTTTGAAGAAAGGAAGAGGTTATATTTTATAATATTCATAAAGTATTTTTATTTAAATTTATGTAATAGCAATGAATTTTTTTTGAAATAAAATATTTTTTTAATTATACATTAATCTAATTATTTTATATTTTTTTTAATGTTGATAATTTAAAAATATATTACGTGTTAAGTGTTTTAATATTTATCTATATTTATCAACTATTTAATTTAAATGGTTATGTTAGTTTAATCTATAGTTATTTTCTATTTTTTAATTTGAGTGAGGTAATTCCTTCATGTAATTGACACAAGGAATCAAAAAATAAAAATAATATTGATTTTACAATTTTATAGGAAGGAAAACTGTAATTTACTTTATTTTTAGCTAACATGTAAAAATATATATATATATATATATATATATATATATATATATATATATATATATATAATATATAATTATAATTTACTATCAGCGATAAATAAAATATAAGGTCCTAGGTTGTTTTGAGGTTGATATACATTTCCTTGCATCACATCCTTGTAGGAGGCTGATCCATTAGATTTCCTAAGTTCCGGAGCTCCTCCATGCATCCTCAGATTCAAGACTATGGTTGAGTTCCTTATGATGCAATACTCTTTAATCTGGAAAGAATCCCTAAGCAACTTCCCTTCATATAAACAACATTGATTTTTTGTAGGGATGCCCCACCGATTCTCTATGCGTTGCTTTAGGTTGTTGACTGAGTCTGAGATCCCCAACCAGAAAAGGGAGGACTTCCCACTTATATTTTTTATGAAAATCTAGAAAATATTATGCCCCAACTCTTCTTATGGTTCATTTTTGTCAAAATTATTAGTGAGGTTGCGTGCAATTTGAATAAATGTATCCCATTTTTCATAGACGATATATACTTTACAAGTCACAACTCCCTCGATTTTGAATGTGCACATGAGCTTGGAATAGAGGCAGTAGAGAAATTGATAAACAACCCTATTAGGCTTGGGCACCGCGTCTGGCTCAAAAGTACCAAAAAACAACTGGAGAAAATGGTTTTAGGTCCCTTTGTAAGTCTTCAATCCTTGACTTTGGGCACATAACGATCCAAGGTGAATGAGTTTTCTACAGGACTTTGCAACCTCGCTCAGCATGGAGTTGACACATGGTGTTGTGTGTGTGTGAACAACATAAATACATGTTAACACATATAACAAGTACTAAGGGATCAAATCTCTCAAGGATCAAACCCTTCTTCAAGTTTTGCACTGTAAAAGTGGTTTGGATCTCAATATATTTGATCCCTCTAAGTGCTTAATACCTTTCTTCAAACACTTTAAAAGAGGTTTTCATTTCAATATATTTGATCTTCAAGTTTTGCACTGTAAAAGCGGTTTGGATCTAAATATATTTGATCCCTCTAAGTGCTTAATACCTTTCTTCAAACACTTTAAAAGAGGTTTTCATTTCAATATATTTGATCCCTATGAGTGCTCAATCAATCAAGGGTTGACATGGATCTATGCCAATGTCATTAAAATGACAATAGTTGTGAAGTTCCATTTATTGATAATGATTTAAATTTTGTTACCAAAATAACAATAATTATTATGTCTCATAAATTGAGAATTATAATTTAAATATTTTATTATTTTTATTGTGCCAAGAGGTTCTTTATAGTCCATTATGTGAGAGAGGTTGTTCCCTAAACTTACATTTAAAAATAATTAAATAATACCCGCATCAACAAATTAAAAAATAGTAATAACAAAAAGATATTTCAATATCAAGCTATAAATAAAATAGTTCAATTTCCATCTTAGTTTTACATCAACTTTATATAAAGATAAAGTAATTGAAAGTAAAGAGTTTATAATTTAGTGTATAACATTTTTTACTTTTTACTTTAAGGGAGATATGTAATTGCTTCACTATTTAATATGGAGTTGACACATTGTATCTAAAATAATATTGATATTACATTCTAGTATAAAGGAGAAGTCTAATTCATTGTTTATTTGACATGTGGTATTTAAAAATTGTATATTGATAATAAAAGAAATAATGTTGTCCATTACAATGAGATTCAAGATTCATATCCTCCATGGGTCAATCCTCTCTCTCTTATATATATTAAAAATTATTGATAAAGAAAAAGAAAGATAAAGTGATTTGAAACTAAAATAAAATAAAAGCTCATTCTCATTTTCAATTGTGAGGAAGAAGTGTAATTTATTTAATTTTTAATATGGAGTCCATATGTAGCGTTTAAGATGTGTAATTTGTTTATTTTTTAAATGGAGTTAATGTCCATATTAAGTAATACTATTTCATACCAACTTTATAAAGAGAAAGATAAAGTGATTGAAATTTAAAAAATCTCAATATTTGATTTTCAATTGTGAGAAAGATGTGTAATTTATTTAATTTTTAATATGGAGTTAATATGTAGCATTTAAAAATTATTAATAACAAAAAAAGGTCAATGTGAGTTATAAAAAATATTTCAACATCATTATGTGTGTGTGCACACCTATATATATAGAGAGAGATCCTTCATATTGGGATCTATAATTAAATATATACTAATAACAAAAAAATGGACAAAGTGGGTCATAAATAAAATATTTCAATGGCCATGTTGAGTAATATGTATTTCCATCTCAACTCTGTATATATTATATAAAACAAATGAAAATAAAAAATTTCTTATGGTGAAAATATTTTATAAATGTATTGTTGCGTGTGTATATTTTAAATTTTTTGTTTTTTTTTTTAAGCTTGGTGGGACTACATCTTCATCATGTCCAATTTATCACTTGGGCAGGTAATTGAACCAATAACTTCACATCAAAAATTGCATTAACACATCAAAGATTGCCTTAACAAAACACCCAATCATCATTTATCAAAACCCCTAAACAATATATATTTTTAATTTTTAATTAATATAATCTATATTTTTTTAATTGATTTAAATTTTTTATTTTTTTTAATTAATTTTTTTGAATTTTTTATTTTTATTAATTTTTGCTAAGGTGAATTAAGATTATGGTAGTAACTAAAAGTTACCTAAAACATTATTTATTTTTGTTAATAACCTGTCGCTCTGAAACCAAACCTCTCACAAAACATAACTTTTTCCAAACCAAAAAGTAACATGTCCAAAAAGTTAATACCAACATAAATTAAAAAGGAACTCTAAATGTGTAAAGGCTTTGGAAGATCTTATTATGTGTTTAATCTAGAAGTGTTGACTTTAAGAGCCTTATTAAGAAGAAAACGGGCGTGGCCATCATAGCCCATGCAAACACATCTTCTGCCACCTTTGAATCTAATAAAAATTGGTGGTCCCCTCTTAAATTAGTTTTGACCTCTTTTATATGAGCTCTAAGTTGTAGGGGAATTTTCTATCTATATAGTTGAGCTTAGGTATTCACACACAAATGAGCCCATGTCACTCCCTACGAGCCCCTATCTCCACTATGGCATAGAGTTTAATAATGAAACCTAGGTCTAAACCACCAGGGAAGAAAGAGGCCAAGAGTAACGAGTGATTATGGAGGGAGAGTGAAGAGAGAAAAGATGAGAACCCATCAAGGAAAAATAGTTTGGGAGGGAAAAATCTTTCCAACAAATCTCTTGGATTGTGAAAGAACTAACACCAAGCCTTAGATAAGTAATTGCAGGTGGCAGAGAACATTAGCCAAAGCAATATCATACAATCTTATAAAATTACTAAACAATGCAACATACCATTATTTTTCCTTTTTATTTATATATAATATTTCAAATTTTGCCCCTTATTTCAATTTTATACTTGTTATTTTTGCTTTTTAAATTAATTATTTATATATTATTTTTGCTTTTTAGATTAATATATATATATATTATATAGAGTTGTCATTTTTTTTTTTTTTTTTAATCTGTATATAAGAATGTTGTTTTAATTATGATTTTTTTAAATATAATATGTTTTTTTTTTATAAAATAATAATAATATATATATATATATATATATATATATATATATATATATTTTGTAATAATGTTTTATTCTCTATCTTGTATGTAAGGGTAAGATATTCTTTTAGTATTTGAGAGTCATTATAACAATATATTCAATATGAACTTAATATGTTACTTGAGGGAATTGAAATTGTGTGAGGAGAATAATAAACATTCCTCGCAACCATCTAAAATAAATTCAACCGATAAAATAACAATAACATATATAAAAGCACATTTTAATGTTATTTACATTATTATAATTAATTATTTCTTTTGTATTTGGTGATTACGAATAATGGTGGCATGTTGCTTATAAAAGTGAAGAAATTATATATCCATGAAAAATAATACATTGCAATGCTATTTTATTTAGCAAATAATTAATGCTATTAAAACTTTTTCCAAATGAAATTAAATAAGTTAGTCCGGAAAAAGAGAGTTTAGTGAAGCATGTGTGACAAAAATGTCTAAGGAATCTTAATCTTCATTGAAATGATTGTTGTGAAATTATTACTTTGGAGAATTCTTAGACATCAAAAACATAATAGAAAAGCAAAATAACTCAATGGAAGAACATAGTGACATCAAACAAAAAGTAATGAGGTGCTTGTTGAAGATGATGAATTCAACATATATGGTATTAATGAGTGGCTTTAATATGGTCATGAAAAACATGCTCACATTATAAATTATTGAAAAATTATTGTTGTAATGGTTGGAATTTGAGATGTTTCAATAGTTATAAAATCCATAAATGGTTGTTTTATGATAATTTTATTATTATGCTATCTATTATATGATGTGTTTTTATTTTTTCAATTGGGTTTATCTTGAGTGGTTGGGAGGAATGATTGCTATGTTCCCCACTTACGTTTAATTCCTGCAAGTGACATATTGGACTCATATTGAGTAATTTGTTGCAAAGACTTGAAGCCTTTGTTGACTAACCTTGTGCCTTTAATATTCTAAGGTTTACCTTGCACACCATCCCCAAAATGGGGGGCATTATTCAAGGGTTTTCTTAGGGCTTTATAACATGGAAAAATGAAATAAATTATTTTTGACTTCTATGTTTATCTGAATCATTACTTGAAGTAAAAGTTTAGACGATGTTTAAGGAAAATTAATAAAATCAACATGCAAACCATGTAGAAATAAAATTCTCCAAATCAAAATTCAATAGTCAACTAATCAATCAGGTAATGTTAAAATCCAAAACAAAATTATCAAATGAAAAAAAATGCAATAAACCAACTAAAAACTATGTTACATAAAACTATTCTTTTTAACATCTTGGTAAATTATATTTTAAGGATTTGGTTATTAACAAGAAGGGTGTCCAACTCACTTTCTAGATATTGCAACCTCTATGTACCAACCCTTATCTTAACAATTTGGTAAAGGTCAAACCACAAGTTATGAGACTAACAATTTGGTAAAGGTCAAACCACAAGTTATGAGACTTTGTGTTTCCCTATACCTTTATTAGCTTGGTTCCACTTTAAAACTAAATCACTGACTTCAAAATTTTTATTGTTGAATTTATTCCTGTCAAACCAATGTCTCACAATTTGCTGGTGTACTATAAACTTTATATTTTCTTTTCTCTTTATTTTTCCCAATATGATTAATGTGTCTATTATATTCTAAATAATTGAGGAAGATTGACCTCTCCAAACCTAAGCTAGTTGTAGATATGGCAAGGAAATATTGGTTGAAAGTATAACGACTAAATAATATGGAGAAATAACTAACACTTCTTTTAGAGTAACTATATTAATTTAAATAGTATTAAGTAAGATATTATGCCAATTCTTATGATTTTTTACCAGGGTTTTTTTCAAAGTTTGAATCAAATTCTTATTGGTCGATTCAATTACCCCATTCCTCTAAGTACGTTAATTCATAAATACCTTAAGATTACCCCCTTATCTAATGAAAATTCAAACAACAAAGTGGAGGAAAAATAACTAACGTTATAAAAAACAATAATATAAGGATTTACAAACCTTGAATCAATTATTGTTTTAAAACCCGAATCCTATTTTCTCATTGATTGGAGGAAAGGAACAAACAAATGAGTAAAATAATCACTTTTTAGTAATAATATATCTATGTTGTGTTTATGAATAAGGATTTATCTCTCCTATTATAATTATACCTTGCTACTCAAATTGTTTATTAATTGTAACCAAATGTAATGTTATGGATGCATTTATCTCTCTTCCTGCACTTAATTAACAAAATTTTCACTTCCTCGTCTAATTGTTTGGACCTTGGAATAGAGTGGGCCAATAATAAAGAGCTTCTAAAACCTGAAGTATTAGTCTCATTAGAAAAATGACCTCCAACTGGCCCACCATGGAGATATCTTAAAAATTCCTCGGCATTTTCGTTTTTCACTACTGAGGTCTATCACTACACAAATTATGAAAAAAATGAAGATACATTTTTCTATTCTATCAAAGTCCATATTTTTGAACTTTCCCAAATTATTTCCAATATCCTTTAAGATCTGATGGTGGCAGGAAGGAAGAGGGAGATTTGACTCTCTCACCCAAACCAATAGTTGTGACCACCACGCTTGTGGCATAAAAATTTGGGAATCATGGGGTTATGAAGAGCCCATTCCTACCCCAAAACCATGGCACATCACTTAGGAATTTCTCCAAATATTTCTATGTATCAAATTGAACTATGAATAAGCCTTTGGAACATAGGTAGATGTCACAATTGAGTGTCTAAGAAGAAAGAAATTACATGTGTAAATCTTTAGATCTCAACCAGAAAACATTAAACCTACATATTAATGCCTTGGGTTGAAGATCTGCAAAAAGGAAATTTACATTTGGGTGTTTAACTTCCATGGATGGTGTTTGTTCCGTTTGTTCAACAATGTATGGTCCTGCCATATTTTGGATCTGGTCAAGAGGAATGACAGCCTCCCCTTTCACTATGTCCTTGAAGGAGATAGACCCACTAGGGTTTCTGAATCCTAAGGCTACAACCTGCAACCTCAAATTTAATATTATGGTGAAATTCCTTGCAATACCATAATCTTTCATCTAAAAGGAATCCAATAGGAATTTCTCTTCACATAACAAACATTTAAAATTTGTTGGTATACCAAGGTTGTTCTAAATGTTTTACTTCATGTTTTCCACTAGGTCCGAGCTCCAAATCCAAAATATGGAGGTCTTCTCATTAAATTTTTTGACGAAAATATGGAATTTTTTAGTATCTACCTGTCTTTTGGCCAAATCTGTAAGTAAGATATAGAGGGGCTCCTTCCGATATGGATTTTTACTCAAATCTACTTTGATATGGCTACCCATTTTAGAGAGATAAAAATGAGAGGATTCTTATTTCTTTACCTAATGATGAATTATAATGCAAGACAACTACTAATAGATTAACAATTATATAGGAACTACCACAATAACCCTACATGTTATTTTTATTTTTAAATATGGAATTGTTACATTGTTGCAATAAACACTAGTCCGATTATGCTAAATAATAAATTGTGAAACATATCAAATGTTCTTTTATTGCATTATCTCGTGATTATGTAGCCATTCTACTCGATTCTCAACCTCGTATAGTGTGAGTTGGCTTTATTTCAAGGTCAAATTATTGAATTGTTACCTTATGGTTACCCCTATGTTCCCCTAATTCTTGTTGAGTAAACAACGAACACACATAAGGGTGATGAACTATTACCTTTCTATAATTCTTAAGAATATATGACTTGATAACTTTGTAGATAACAAAGGTGTGTTTATATATGATAGGGTAATTAAGTTCCATTCATAAATTAGTACTCATGATTATATATTTGCTTCATTTACCCCCTTATCTTTTTTGCCAATATAGTTACAAGATAATTAACAAAGTTACTATCTTGATGAGAACCCTCCAAAGCTTGGGAGTAGCTATAAAACATTCAAGATTACCTAAAAGTGGTTTTGGGAACATACAAATGTTTTGAGAACTTTATGCAAATGAAAATGGAGCTCGAGAGTGGTTTTCATTACCTTTCCTTTGTAAAGAGATTTCCACATTCTTTATTGGTAAAGAACATTTAGATTTTTAGTTTTCAATATTAAATTTATTTTCTTTTTGATTTGTATCTACATCATTGTAGATACTCACATAAAATTTATATTCCAATAAATTTATATACATATATATATACACACTTTAGCCCTTAAATTACCAACTTTTCTTCTGAGTTGAATAATCTCTTCTTAGCTCAAGGGTAAGAAGTTATGGTTCTTCGTATTATAGAATAAGTTGAATAATCTCTTCTTCGCTCAAGGGTAAGAAGTTATGATTCTTCGTTTGATAGAATGCAAAAGGAAAGAAGGGTTACAAGGGAAAGAATGCAAGGAAAAAAGGGTTACAATGCAACTCCTTTGGGAACTCCCATTTCCTAAAACACGGAAATAACTTTAGAACTTGTGTTATCCAAAATATCTGAACTCATAGTGTGTTATCCAAAATATTGCACGAGAACAAAAAATATGGAGCATGTAAAGGTGGGTCGAACCCACATACAATTATAAACAATATTATATGACTCTTACAATAAAGTTTTCAACTTTACTATTTTAAAATATTTTTTTAAAGGAAAACAAAAAGATCACAAAAGACGTTGAAACCCTTTTCGTGCTCAAACACGTCCTTTGACTAAAGTGAGAAGTCCACCTCGCATTAAAAATCAATTTGGCAATGAATTCAGGCGCTAGTGGATGACCATTGTACGCTAATGGATAACGCACAAGAATAACACAAGGGCTGAGCAAAACCGGGTTGGTAAAAGAATTGAAAATTATAAAACTAGCATTTTCACCTGATGCTGGAAAGGGAATTCTGGCGGCGTTAAATGGACGGCTGATTTAAAAATGATACGTGGAAGAGATATATAATTTATTAAATTTTATAATAAAAAACGTTTTTCTGTTTTTTTTATCCTATGGAAAAAAGTCGTAATTTCTATTGATATATAAGAAATTACATTTTGTAGATGCTAAGGCATATGCATGTGGAGGCAGGATTGCCTGTCAAGATACATAAGACTGTCCAAAAAAAGATATAAAAAGGATAACTGCTGTATCTCCACGCAAGGAGTTTGTTATCAGCTATATTATGTCTATGCCTTCTCTCTAACAGATAGAGAGAAACAGTCCATGATTGTAATGGCTCTGCGCAGAGAGAGAAAACTATATACCGAAAACCAAAACTGTATGTTCAAAGTCATATATATGAACCACTAAAGTAGATACAAGAACCATGTTTTATACAATATGAGCAGAAAGTATAAGGCTTATAGCCCATTTTGACCAAGTTCCACAAAAGGTCTGTGATAGTATTGATGGAAGGACCCATCAATTTCCTCCTGAATCAACCAGTCATTGCCCTGTCTATGTGCTGCCTCTTTTGAAAGGTGATCTGCCCCCGTGTTTTGTTCCCTGTAAATGTGGCGACAGACAAAGGAGTCAAATGAGGATATCAATCTTTGAGCTTCTCCTAGTATATGCCTCAAAGAAAATGCATTACAATGGGATGCATTATTAAGCCAATTACAAACGATTTTGGAGTCACCAAACAACTGTAAATGACTGCAGTGCTGTTCCAAAGCAAAGTGGATGAGATGTTTAGCAGTACTGAGTTCAGCATAATTATTAGTTCCCCTGCCTAGATTAATTTGGATCTTAAAACAATGAGAATCCTTTAGGTAAAGAATGGCTCCTCCACCACATCCTGCCTCCTGTGCGGATCCATCAAAATATGCCCACGGTTTTGATTTGTCTATGGTTTCAGGAATGATGGTGTGGGGAGGGGTATTGGTGTCCTCCTCGGGAAGAAGATCATAATCAGCAATAGTATGGAGCAGTATAGTTGGCCAATGAGGGGCTTTAAGGTTGAAAATAGAATGGTTTCTAGCAATCCAAATAGACCAGCAGGCTAGAAGGGGCATGTTTCTGGCTTTTCCCATATGGTTTTGACACGAAGTACTCCAGGCATCCAGAATGTTATGCCCTTGCCAGACTTTTAGGAATGGATAGTGTGCAATGATGCAATTCCAATATTCCTTTGAGGATGGGCAGTTTAGAAAGAGATGTTCAGTACTCTCTTCATCATTGTGACACAGCTGACACCAAAAAGGGCCATGAAAGTACCTTTTCATCAGATTAGACCCTGTAGGGATCTTGTTGAACAGAATGTTTCACAGCAGTAGACGGGTACAGGGGGCCACCTTAAGCTTCCAGAGTAATCTCCAAGTCGGGTTTATGTTCTGAGGCTTGTAAGGTTCCATAAGTTTGATGTCGCCCTCTTTTGGCAACTATGTTCCGTGTTTGGCAAAGGCCCTAATAACCTTGTCCGGTTCTTCAGTCAGACGGATATGCGCTTGTGTAAGCGCTTCCGTGTATTCTTGCCAATCATGTCGCCACTGCTTGAGGATGTCCAAGTCATGAGCCGATTTCCATGCTTGTTGTAGAAAGGTGAATTATCTCTGTTGTCGATGTGTTTGATGTGGGTGATACCCCTGCTATTTAGGTACCTAATCAAGTCTGCTGGCAGTCTGTGTGCATTGCCACAGCCAACCCATGGATCCGTGCCAATATGAACAACATTGCCCTCGTTTATTCTCCACGTGATACCTTCTCGTAGTAGTGGTAATGCATTCATAACCGCCTTCCAAATATTGGAGATGTTGTTACTTGTTCCATGTAGCTGTCTGAACTAGTCCATCAGGTTCATGGGCCAGATGTATTTCACTTGTGCAACCCGAGACCAGAGACTGTTGGAGGTGATAAGGTGCCAACCAAGCTTTGCTGCCAGGGCTTTCGAGAAAAGATCAAGCCTTTTGATGCCCCATCCTCCCCATCTCTTTGGTGTTGCAATTCTGTCCCATTTGACCCAAGCGAAGATTCTGCCCAGTTGATTGCCCTTCCATAAGAATCTGCAGCATATGCTTTGGATCCTGTTCAAAATACCTTTCGGTATCCATGCTAGGGTCATCCAGAAAACAGGTGTGGCCTCGATCACAGCTTTAATAAGGACTAATCTACCAGCACGGGATAGGTATTTATGGTACCAAATCTGTAGGCGCTTTTCCACTTTAGCAATGAGCCACGTCCAGTCTGCAATCCTGTATCCTAGGGGCTTGAGCCTGAAGCCCAGATATTTTAGACCATCTTCCAGATTCAGAGAGGTGAAGGGGAAGCGCTGTGTGGTGAATATGATCTCATGTTGTGAGCATCCGAAAGTAGTAATTGTGGATTTCCCGTCATTTACTATCATCCCGGTTGCCTGTTGAAAGAGTTTGAATATATTCTGGAGGACCGTGGTGTCTCCAATACTGCCATTTAAGAAAATGAGAACATCATCAACAAATAACAGATGGGTCAGATAAAAATTCTCCGAAATCTTGATGCCAACCAATTGATTTCTATTGCGGGTAGCGATGATTGATCTACTTAATCCTTCCATGATAAGTAAAAAAAGTAGGGGGGAGAGAGGACATCCCTGCCTGAGTCCTCTCTCCGAAAGGAAGAAAGATGTGGCTTCCCCATTTAATAAAACACTGTAAGATACATCCTTGATGCAGCTCATGATCCACTTAATATATGCATAAGGAAAACCCAAGTGGGTCAATAATAATCTAATGTAGAGCCAATTTGCTCTATCGAAAGCCTTCGAGAGGTCCACCTTCAAAATCATGCCTTTCTGCTTCTTCGTCTACATAGTGTGTAGGAGTTCCTGAGCTGTGGCAATCGCCTCATGTATCTGTCTGTGTTGAAGAAAAGTGAACTACTATGAGGATATATGTCTAGACAAGATTGGCTTCAGGCGATTTGCGATGATCTTTGCGATAATTTTGTACAGACAGATGCATAGGGAGATGAGGCGGAAGTCATTGAAAGAGGATGGGAAGTCAGATTTCGGGATAAGGGCAATGAAGGTGGATTTGATGGCCGGGGATATTTTGCCACTTCTTCTACAATCCTCCACAATCTTGAGTAAATCATCCCCCAGATATCAAAAAGAAGCGATGTAGAATTCAATGGTTCATCTGTCAGGTCGAGGACTCTTGTCTTTCTTGAACCATTTTATGGTTGCTTCAAGTTCTTCCTTCGAAACTTCCATCATCAGATTATCTGAGTCTTCCTACTGCACAAACCTAGGAAAATGTTCTGCAACCTGCATGATTTCCAAAATATTCACATCTCTAGGCGCCTTGTAGATGCTTTTAAAGTTCTCAATGGCTAATCTAGCCAAATCCTGCTGTGTTGTTACCGATTGACCCTGTTCATTGTGAAGTTCCCAAATAGTATTTGTAGCTTTTCTCCCATTGGCAAATTTATGAAAGAACTTAGTATTGTTATCTCCTTCAGTGAGCCAAATTGCCCTACTTTTGAGTCTCAGCTCTCCTCCCTTCTTTCTTTAGGATTCGCTTCACGACGAGGGAGGTATAAAGGTCTTTGTTTTCCTGTGATAAGAAGGTGCCATTAGATGTGTCCTCATATGAGGCAATGGCTCGTTCTACCTCCCTCAAAAAGTTGTCATCATTTATTCGCTTCTGGTGTGCCCAATTTCTGGAGATCCTCTTAAGTTCTGTCAATTTTCTAATGAAGCCCTCAGAATGACCTCGCGATCCATAATAGGGTTTGTTTGCCAATAATTGGAAACCAGCTAAATATAAGAGGGATCCTTGAGCCAGGAGGCATTGAACTTGAAGGGGCTTTTAATCCTCAGGTTTGTATCCGCCAACTCCAAAAATATGGCCGATGATCAGAAATACCACCGGTACCAACCCACTGTCTAATATGAGGATGAGAACTTAAGAAAGCTTCTTTGATGAGAAATATATCAAGTCTCCTTGCAAAGCTGTGGTCACCACTGCAGTTGTTAGACCAAGTATATTGTATCCTGGCAGATGGAATGTCTACCCACTGATGCTCCTCGAGTAAGGTAGAGATAGTGTCAGTGAGGCCATCAACTTGGGCCAAGTGACCCCAGGATTCGCTGAATCCCAACGAAAAATTCAAATTCCCTCCCAGTATGATATTATAAGCCTGCAAAAGTGCAGAGTCGAGGAGGGACCTCCAAAAAATTGCCCTGTCCACGCATGGACCATATACATTTATAATATAGACTTCAGATTCAAGTGTGTGGGCAAATATGTACATCCTATGAAACCTCTGCCTCCCCATAAGTTCCTGAGTTCCATAGACTTATTGCAGAAACCAATAGCAGTACCACCAGATCTCCCAGACACGTCCACGGCATGGAAGGTCCAATTGGCAGCCAAGAATTAAGTGTAGAAATAAGAGAACCAACTAAGCATAGGGTTTCTTGTAAGAATATAATGTCCAACTGGGTCGATGTGAGCAGTCTTCTGAGTGCTAGTTTTTTGGAGGGCTAGCAAACCCTCTGCAGTTGAAGGATAAGAACTTCATGGAGGGTGAGGCTGAGGGCCATTTCTAGCTCTAAGGGCCCTAACAATGGTTTTCTGTCTCTCGAGGGCAACTTCTTCACCCGCAGCGTGTCTGGCTTTGGTGAGCTGTGATGGTCATCCCCTGGACGATTTTAGGGAGGTTGGGGGAATCACAAGGTCCAAACCAATCGCATCAAATCCCCTATCCTTCAATTTGGATCGGAGTGGGTACCGGGGGGAACAGGGGGGGAGAGGGAGGGGAGAGTAGGAAGGGAGGATGATGACAGAGATGGGATGCTGGGGTAGTGATGGGATGGGGAAGGGGAAGGGAGCAATATAGAGAGGGGGGGGTAAAACCCTGGGATCTCAAGAAAGACGAAGACACCGAGGATGTGAAAAAAGGGGGGGGAAGTACCCATACATGAATGAGATGCAATATCTTTCGAAATGTTAGATACAGGAGAAGTGAGAGGGGAAGATGAATATAACATATCTGATGTCCAGACGATCTCCTTCGCTAGACCGGAGCATGATGAGGGAGGGATTGTATTAGCAGGGCGCTTGTTAGATGCCTTTTTATCAAGTGATCCCCAGGAGTCCCCTGCATCTTTGTCAGTATTTCCTAGTACAGTGTCTACATCCTACAGAGTAGGGTTTCCATTGGGCTGCTCAGTCTCCATTCTCTGATTAGTACCCCTGTTCTTATGCAAGAGAGGGAAATCCTTGTACAAGTGCCCTACTTTGTGGCATTTGCAACAACGATACGGGATGCCTTCGTAGTTAATTATCTGCTTCCGGGATGTGTCCCTCCACTGTATAGTGATGTACTCCTATAAGCCTCCTCGAGTGTCGAGGTTTATTAGGATACGAGCATATGCCATCATACTCGTGAGTAGATAGGACTTATCATATTCCATGTAGGTGCCGATAGCGTTGCCAATTCGTCTGAAGATGTCTTCAGACCAATATTGTAAAGGGAGACCTGGGAGCCAAATCCACACTGGTCCTATGCCAATTTGCTCAGTCTCTGGATCAAAAAGAGGCGTCCAGCGTTTCAGAAGAACCGGGGCATGTTCGAAATGCCAATAGGAGGATAAGACCCAATTTGTGTGATCGGCACGAGCGAATCTTAATGTGAACCATCCCCTCACAAAATTCTGCACGAAGGGGATGTCCACCAGATGGTGACCCCAAACCTCCGATGCCCAGGTCTTCAAACGGGCGGCCATGTAGTTCCGGCCCCTGATGCGACCGACCAAGACTCTGTCAGCAAAATCCATAGTCTCTCCCCACTGAATGTCCTCTTCTAATCTCAGAAGATATCGTCCGCCTTTGATTTGTAGCACTTGTACTTCTTCTTGGTCCCTTGAAGAGGAGGCTGATGTTGTACCCGACTCGGAAGAGGGTCCAAAGAAACCGAGGGAGGGTTAGGGTTTGACGAGGAGGGGGTGACGCTGCCAATAGAGGTGGGTAAAGTACCGACGAGAGGGCGGACTGCGGTAAAACTGCCAGAAGGAGGAGTAAAAGAGGCCTGAGGGTTTAAATCGGCAATACCCACGGTCACCGGTGGAGGAGTAATCAGCCGGGCCTGTGCACATCATACAAGGGGGTCTAACCTAGGGTTAGGGTTTAGGCAGTCGGAGATGAAACCAAGGGTAGCCGGGGGGGTAGAAAGCGATGGCCAGGTAGGTGGGTCATCCGGCAGGACCACTGGATGCGTCCGTGACGGTTCCACCAAAGAGTAACCAGAGCTATACAGTCCACCCGACGCGGGAAATGAGGAACGCCAGATGGATACCCCCTCCAGCGGGTCTTCAGAATAGTCCATGGCATCAATGTCATCCATGTCGACAGCTGCTCCTTGGAACGGAGGACACCTCGAAACTATAGGAAAAAACGGAGAAAATGCCAAGACTCGACCGGACTGCCAGGAAACAGGAGCAAACCGTAGAAGAAACGACCGATAACGGAACAACAAAAAACCCCCAACTCCCAACAAGTCAACACCCCAGGTAGAGAAACGCAGCAGAGAGATGGTGGTAACTAAAAACGCGGCAGTAAAGTTGTCAAGCAGGTTACCGGTTGCCTTCCATGGTTAACTTCTGTAACGTGCAGTGACCAAAAACCCTAACCGTAACCCTCGCGAGCCATCCCTCTCTTTCCAAAACCCATACATATTTTTAAAACGTTTTTGTTTATATAATATATATATATATATATATATATATATAT